>JAPDDO010000494.1:0-182419 GCA_027422415.1 Schizothorax lantsangensis | reverse complement strand
CTAACTAGGTGTCTGCGCATTAATATGAATGGTTTTGTTTGCCCCCACGACATTAACGGATATGACGTTTTTTGTGGGCGTTCCCAGCATGCCAACCAAGTCTATGGGTACGACAGGTATATTACAAGGAGAAGGTGATTTATGAGAACATTGCCCCATGTCCCCATATTTCAAAAGCCTTATAAATCAAACAGAATGAGTTTTTTTGAGAAAGTAAAATTGCATAGTTCCTCTTCAGAACTTGAGCCGCGTCGAGACGCTATGGGAACGCCTTCAGCGTGACCATGCTCTGAATCACATGTGTAATCAGTCCAATGGAAGGGCGAGACGTCACGGGCGGGTGATGTAATCGGCCAGGAAGCATAAAAGCATGTGCGGTGGAACCGGCGTCAGCTTTTTGTCATTCAGCAACCGCTACTCTGTGTGTGTCTGTTGATCTGTGTTGTGAGTCTTATTTAGTGTTGTTTTTTATTGTGTCCCTACACAATCGCTAGAAATAAGCTCCACAATGTCTAAGAGTGCAGAGAAAACTAAGCACTTGGGCGAGAGCAGATCGCATTACAGGCTGTGTGTTCCTCCCTGCAAACGGTACATCATTGCTGGGGATACACACAGTACACACAATGTGTGGTCTGCTTGAGAGCAGAGCACGCAGAGTCAGCTCTCGAAAAAAAAAGAGAGCTGACTGCCCGCTTTGTGAGTGTTTGTCACTGCATATGCTTGCTCTCAGAGGGCTCTCCTTGAGCTTTCACCAGCGTTCCTCACGGTGCCGGCCCCGCTGCGCTTGTGGGAATCGCAGATGGATCAGGTGGAGGGAATGAAGACGGGCGAGCCCATATCTTTTTCCTTCCCTTCAGATCCAGCATACGCAGTGACAAAACGTCTCTGT
Source organism: Schizothorax lantsangensis (assembly GCA_027422415.1). Classification (NCBI taxonomy): domain Eukaryota; kingdom Metazoa; phylum Chordata; class Actinopteri; order Cypriniformes; family Cyprinidae; genus Schizothorax; species Schizothorax lantsangensis. Next base: position 181,530 of record JAPDDO010000494.1, on the reverse strand, counting down.
ATTCGGAAGCGCACCCCGCAATTTATTCCCCCCAGAGAGAGGGCTTGACGCTCCGCCTGTCTTCCTCCGAGGAGGTGGACGTGTAGGACGTCAATGAGCTTTGTAAACTGCAGTGTTTGCACAAGCATATTATGAACGAGTGAGATCGCGGGGATCACACATGGATCTGGCGGACGGGTTCGCCCTGTCTCCACCTGCATTCCTCAGATCTAGCGCTCTTGTTCGGGGCTGGTTCTTCCCCCTTTGAGTGAGAGCTCGCTGTTGCAGCGCACGTTGCCGAGGCGACGCGTGCATTACGTCATTCTCGTTCATTTTATGAATCCTTTCATATCAGACCGTGTTTACTTGTCTGGTTGTTTTTCTGCATTTAATTGTGAGGAATTAAATGATGTATTTCATCTAACTAGGAGAAGTTAGATGCGTGTGTATATACACGTATATATACATATACATACATACATACATACATATATATACATATATGTAAAGATGGGGGCAGAGCATACCAATATCGTTTTTCCCCACGAAACGGTCACTGCAAGCGTTGTAGACCTCCTCTCGATTTAGAGAGTCGGTATGCAGAGGTCTCCGCTCTGAGAGCTCGACTGTTCTGGCGAGTGTCCTCAGGTCTCCTCTCACTTAGAGAGTTTTAGAGGCCTCCGCTCGCCGGAGCACGAGGAAACTGTGCGTGTTTCCTCCAGAGCGCCAGAGCTCTGAGGGCAGTATGTCTAGCGTAACGAGTGTGGTAGGCCTCCTCTCGATTTAGAGAGTCGCCATGCAGAGGTCTCCGCTCCAAGAGCTCGACTCTTCGGCGAGTTTCGTCAGGTCTCCTCTCGCTCAGGGAGATTTAGAGGCCTCTGTTTGCCAGAGTCTGCGAGTGTCGAAGGTCTCCTCTCGCTCAGAGAGTTGCAAGGCCTCCGCTTGCCAGAGCTCCGCTAGGAAATGCCCAGTGTACGGAGTGTAGTAGGCCTCCTCTCAATCCGAGAGTCGTCATGCTGAGGCCTCTGCTCCAAGAGCTCGGCTGTCTCAGCAAGTGTCTTTGGCCTCCTCTCGCTCAGAGAGTTATAGAGGCCTCCGCTCGCCACAGCTCCACTAGGACAGTCATGTGAGTGGTAGGCTCTGTGTGAGTCTCCTTACAGGATGTCCAGCGTGTGGAGCATAGAGACCTCCTCTCAATTTAGAGAGTCGTATGCAGAGGTCTCCGCTCTGAGAGCTCGACTGTTTTGGCGAGTGTCGTCAGGTCTCCTCTCACTTAGAGAGTTTTAGAGGCCTCCGCTCGCCGGAGCATGAGGGAACTGTGCGTATTTCCTCCAGAACGCCAGAGCTCTGAGGGCAGTATGTCTAGCGTAAGGAGTGTGGTGGGCCTCCTCTCGATTTAGAGAGTCGCCATGCAGAGGTCTCCGCTCCAAGAGCTCGACTCTTCGGCGAGTTTCGTCAGGCCTCCTCTCGCTCAGGGAGTTTTAGAGGCCTCTGTTTGCCAGAGTCTGCGAGTGTTGAAGGTCTCCTCTCGCTTAGAGAGTTGCAAGGCCTCCGCTCGCCGCGCCCTCCGCTAGGAGATGCCCAGTGTACGGAGTGTAGTAGGCCTCCTCTCAATCCGAGAGTCATTATGCTGAGGCCTCTGCTCCAAGAGCTCGGCTTTCTCTCGGCGAGTGTCGTTAGGCCTCCTCTTGCTCAGAGAGTTTTAGCCAGAGCTCCGCTAGGACAGTCATGTGAGTGGTAGGCTCTGTGCGAGTCTCCTTACGAGAGGTCCAGCGTATGGAGCGTAGTAGACCTCCTCTCCATTTATAGAGTCGGTATGCAGAGGTCTCCTCTCTGAGAGCTCAACTGTTTCGGCGAGTATCGTCAGGTCTCCTCTTGCTCAAAGAGTTTTAGAGGCCTCCGCTTGCCAGAGGTAGTTGCTGTTTGGCTAGTTAATCAAGTGCTGAGTATGAAAATAACCAAACATGCATAATACATAAACTATTGTATAAGCTATAGCTGTTAGGAAGTCAGATACATTTTTTTTACTTTGTTGCAAAAGAGTATACTTCTCAGTTGATGCATGTGTGGCAAAAAATAAATAAATAAAATAAATAAATAACCCAATGCTCTTCTTTGGTGTAGGGTTAGGTTTAGTTTTTATTTTTTGTCTCCAACATATGAAAGCACAATGGTAAAACCAGTGTAAAATGGCAAATGTTCTCATGCATGTAAATTTGAAGAAAAATAAATAAATCAGGAAGCAAAACAATAAACAACTCTTCCTTATCTCAACAATACTTATTATGTTGATGAACAGATGAACATGATGCAAATGATACAAATGTTGATATCCAGTATTAAACTGTAAACTGTTTGTGTAAGAACTGGAGACCTGTGCTCAAATGAAGATGTTAATGTAATAATCCATGCTATGAAATGGACAATTGGCAGACTGAAGTTGCTGAAACAAGTCATTCACTGCAAGATGAGCATGTACCTGTTGAGCAACTATATTTTTTGATCATTTAGAAAGTTAGAGATGGGTTGAGAGTTTTTTAAGCGATTATAATCCATGCCAGGTTTCTTCATATAGGGGTTATGGCTAAAAGAGAAGGTAAACAACACTTAACCAGATATGTGGGAATAAGATCTGACTAACAAGCTATAGTCTTGATTTTATTTCATATACACTTATCTCATCAACTGTAGGTAACTCAAAATTGCGAAAGATAACAATCATAGAAGAATGCTAACTCGTTTAAAGATGCTCTTCTTTACTTCATTTTTTTTCTTTACTCCCACGTGTGAATCCACAGCGGTAAAACCAGCGTGAGAACGGTAAATGTTCTCACACATGTAATTCTAGTGTTGAGTTAAGTCTGAGGATGTGGGTATGTGTGTGGCCAAAATTACCCAGAAAAAAAAATTGCGAAAGATTATTACTCAATCATAGAAGAATGCTAACTTCGTTTAAAGATGCTCTTCTTTACTTCATTTTTTTTCTTTACTCCCACGTGTGAATCCACAGCGGTAAAACCAGCTTGAGAACGGTAAATGTTCTCACACATGTAAGTCTAGTGTTGAGTTAAGTCTGAGGATGTGGGTATGTGTGTGGCCAAAATTACCCAGAAAAAAAATTGCGAAAGATTACTCAATCATAGAAGAATGCTAACTCGTTTAAAAGATGCTCTTCTTTACTTCATTTTTTTTCTTTACTGCCACGTGTGAATCCACAGCGGTAAAACCAGCATGAGAATGTTTAATGATCTCGCACATAATAAAATAATGATGATAATTATAATAACAAACAGGAAGCATAATACTAAACAACTCTTTCTTATCTCAACAAACTTATAAATAAAGTACCCTATATCGGTAAGCTATCTGTGGATCAAAATGGTCTAATTTGTTTATCATTTGTATGAATGCATCTGTTTGGTCAGCCTACTAGTTGGCAAAAAAAAAGATATTTATGATTGTAACAAATCCGGTCTCTGTGGTTCCCCCTGATCGTCACCAGAGGTCGCCATCACCCGAGTATTGACTTCTCTCTCCGAACTCCATTTCCCATCATCCCGTACCAGGACTCTGATTGCTAGTCCACCTGATGCTCATCTATGGGACTACTTAAGCTACACTCACACACACATTCATCGTGAAGTCTTGTATTGCCCCGGCTGACATTTCTGAGCGGTCTCATCTTCTCTGTTGGATTATTGTGTTTTGACCCTGGACTGTTTCTCTCGTTTTGGATTGTTATCTGCCTGCCTTTTGACCCTCTTGCCTGCCTTGATACTCTGCTCTTGTCTCTCCTCTGATATCCCTGTTACCGTTACCGACCATTGCCTGTACGACTGTGTTAACTTTTATTAAAGCTGCAAATGGATCCCCACTCCGTTGACTCATCATTACAATGATATACTTAGAGTAAAATTAACTTATTTAATCCTTTCAGTGGTGAGTTTAAAATATTCTACCGTTATTTTAGAACATTTGCCCTTACTGTTTCCATGGTGACGTGCCATGATTGTCACGTGACACACCGCGGCAACAATAACACTATGACAGATGGATCGCTTATATTTAGTTTTTTCTTTTTTATTTAATATATTCACAAACTTGCTTATCATGTCATGGACAATCTGATATTCCGATTCACAAATATGTGTAAATGAGTGTGTTTTGTTGTTTAAACACCTTTATAAATTATCTTGATCGTGATCTTTAACGTGAGATGGGTGCCGCCATGTTTGTTCGCACCACAGTTCAGACCCTTACAAAAAAATCCTGCAGGACCTGCACACCACATACCTGCACATTCCTACAGGATCCCACAGGATTTTCGTGACCATTTTCCTGTAGGACTCCTGCAGGAATCCTACAGGAAACGTGCAGGAATCCTGCAGGAAATCAAAAGCATTAGCATTAGTGTTCAATTCCTATAGGATGTCTGCAGAAATCCTAATGAACTATTATGTATATTCATCATGTTGGACTGCTGAAGGGATATTCAGGGCCTCCTGTATAACAAAACACTTTTTAAAAGCAATGTGTCTCAAATTTAAATATCAAAAAAAAAAAAAAAAAGACTTCAGAAAATGTTAATTATGAATTATTTATTTGTCAAAAGAGCTTAAAGATAAAATGAGACAAGTGTGAAGAAAATGAACTCTCTGAACAGAACGTGGCCCATCATTCTGCAGAAACCAATAACTCTGGACTCTGGAGATACATTTTTGCCTTAACTTTTAATAAGTTAATAAAATATGCATAAATATAATTACATGCATATGTAACAATGAATTTGCCCTCACCTCTTATGTGCTTCACCACTCAGTGTTGCAGTGTAACAGTGTCCTTCTTATGTTGCTTGAGAAATATGAGTATACAGTACATATATAAATACTGAAATATAAGGTACTGTAATTGTAAGAACTGTAAATGATCATCTTGCAGATTAGATGACATGTGAAACAAAATGTCTAATGAATAACACTTGAAATATTAAAAATATATTAGAAAGTAAAACCTGCTAAGGAGTTTATGTTCATCATTCATTTTTTCTCGTAAAGCAGCCTGAAGAAACTTTCGTGTAGTTGCTGGAAATTTCTTCGAAACAGTGTCTGAAAGAGAAATGTAAATAAACTTTAGTGTCAGACACTTGTTATGAGAGCATATATACTTAAAAACCTTTAACACCTTTATACCTATAATAAGTTCCACTTTTGTGGGGTCCAGAGGGGGCTTGGCTTGTGATTCTTTGTTGGCATTTCCAATTTTTCCAGAAAGGCTGTGGGTAGCTAACATGCTCCTTCCAAAAACAGCCACGGCTAAATCCTTAATCATGGCTGACCATGATGTGCCCCCTCTGCCATATGCTTGGAATGTATCCTTTGCAATGTTTAGTTTTTTGTGGATTTCAACCTGTGCAATACACATTAAATAATAAATTGAATTGGCCATATTTTTTAATCTGCGTTTTACAAAATCCTTATGTTTTTCTAAATCTCACACACAAAGAATAGACTTATTATATGGTGTGAAAAAAAAAAAAAGTATTCTCCCATGGTCCAGTCCAGAAGAACTAAGATGTGAAGAGTTGGCTGGTTGAAGGGCAGCGCTGCAAGCTGCACTTGTTAGGGAGGTTTGCACAGCATGCTTGTTTACACTGCTGTTAGGCAGCAACTCCGCAAATCTGTTAATAATCTCTAAATAAAAAAAGCAATGTTTAAATGAACTTGTTCATTCATATAGCAAAAAAGTCTATAACCATGTATATCAATAGCCTACCATTTTGCAGTTTAAAGTTCAGGGCCTTTAGTTGCTGATTCTCTGCTCTCAAGGCCTTGATTTAATTTCTCAGGTCATTTAATGTGTTATTTTCTTTGATTTTTTCTTCTATTTTTTTAAGCAACAGTGTGTCATTTTGAGTTTTTTCCACCTAAATTGAGAGACAAAATTAAAGTCACTGAACAACAAAAACACATGATTGTCATTTAACCTTATACGGTCTTCGGGGTCTTTTTGACCCGCAAATGGCGTTTTTACTAAAATTGTTAAAAATGTTCTCTTTGTCCAAATGTCATGAGAATTTGTAAAATGGTCAACACTTTCTAGATCTACAAATAAAAATTAAATTGGAATGATATCTTGATTTTATGTTAGTGTGAAAAAAAAAAGTCACACTCACGGTCTTTGGGGTCTCTAGAGAACAAAATAATAGTTAAAAAAAAAAAAAAAAAATTCCTGTTTATTAATGTTTTTACTCCACATTTGTGCAGTTTTCGGAGGATTTATGATATTCTTTTAATTTATATAAATTAATAAATATGTTTTGGAAAATTTTGGCTTGCAAAATAAATGTGCCACACACAAACTGCAGAAACTCATAGACTGTATGAGTTGAGACCACCAATTATTGTTCCTAGTTGTTCGATTGTTCCCCATTTAATATTTTTTTAACTAATTTATAATTTGTTACTGCTTTATTTGCTCATTTGTTGTTGTATTTTGATGCATTTGATGTTTTTGCATGTTTTGCATTCTGATGTTCATGCCAATTATTGGTAGTCAATATGTAATATAACTGTTAATTTTTGTTCTCTTACAGACAGTTAGTAATTGAAATGTAGATTAAATTTGTAGAATTATATGAAAAACAGATGATTGAAATAGATGATAAACTCTAAAGACTACATCTTTGTGACATCTTCAGGTTTGATTCTAATCATAAAGTAACATTACTAAAAGTTTTCAGTTCAAAAAATAAATTTTTATTGTCATAATTGTGATTTCATAATATGTAGATATCAATCCAACTGAAAAAACTTGTGAAAAAAATATATTTCAGTTGGTCAAATAGTAGAACTCTGCCGCCATCTAGTGGTAAAAGTTATATTTTTTTTACTTTTAAAACTGCATTTTCAAAAAAAAAGGGGCAAAAATCTTACACTAAACCATGTCAAATTATCCATGTTATCCCCATGAATAAAAGTAAAAAATGTGGGTCTTTTATAAAGTGAATTTTACATAAAAAGCTGTTTTTGTATACAAACCTATTAAAAATATTTACTTAGTAATTTATATACATTTTAAAAATATCATTTTTTGATGTTCTTGAAGATGTTCCTGTGGCTCAGTGGTAGAGCATTGCGTTAGCAGCGCAAAAGGTTGTGGGTTCAATTCCCAGGGAACACACATACTGATAAAACATGTATAGCCTGAATGCACTGCAAGTCGCTTTGGATAAAAGCGTCTGATAAATGCATAAATGTAAATAATAAATCCTCAGAAAACTGTGGAGTAAAAACATTAATAAACAGGAAAATTGATTTTTTTTTTACTATTATTTTGTTACAAAATTAAATTGTGTCTCTAGAGACCCCAAATACCACAAATGTATATCCCAAAACAAAGACCGCTTTAAACAATGCTGATATAATTTATCAAGTTACTTTTTAAATCTCTTGATCTGGACTTGATGATGGGGTGTTTTCTGGACTGAATATTATTTTCCTTTTTATTGCTCTCTTTTCAGGCAGCTTGCACTCCTCTTTTTGCCTTCTCTCTGACTCCATCCGATTTAGACGCTTCAGTAGCTTGTCCTTATTTTCTGTACAGGAAAGGTTCATTATTTCAAATGAATAGTTCAACCAGAAAAAAAAATGTAAATATGCATGTATTCACTCATTCACCAATATCACCATTCATCTTGAGAATAAGTGCAGGAGAGCTTTCATCTTCATACTTTACATCAACAACATCCCCCTCATGAACTACAGATTGAAGAATGCCTTTTCTCTTTACAATGTCCAGAGAGGCTTCCATTTCTGTCCATTCAATTAATGCCCACATCCGAGGAGGCATGTCGAAACCCATCAGCTGTATTTCTGAAAGGGCACAGCAACTCGATAGAGGTCTAAATCACCTATGTTGAAGGTAAGGTTTAGGTAACATTACATTAGACAAGCAAACTCTGCCGTGCTGATTGAAATACATCTGTTTATCCGATTTAATGTTTGTAAACACCAGTAAGACATTTTATGTGAGCATGCACTTTGTATACACACCTGTGTGTAGTTTGACAGAGCAGGATATTGCAGCACAAAACCCTGTGCGTCAAACTTAACACATTCTTAAAACAACCTCATGCACCTGATTTAAAACTAATTTAAAAGCATGTGAAATAAAATATCATTGTTTTCTGTGAGGTAATACAGCACAAATACACAGAAAAAAAAACAACAACACAAAATCAGAAGAGCTCAAGGAATAAAGTACAAAGTGCAGACATACATAGGAAAAATACAGTAGGGATGGAATATAACACAAATTTAAGAATAAACAGAAATAATGTACTATATACAAGAATAGAAGTATAGGAAAAAAAATAATTGTTCAGATAAAAAAAAAGAGTTTGTCTCTGGTAAAACTTAACAAAACACAGAACAAACAAACAAACAAACAAGAACATCAGAAGAATTGCAGAGCTCAGCATCGTGGCTGCCATTTGTTCCAGAGGATATATATATATATATATATATATAGATAGATATATATATGCGTGTGTGTGTGTGTGTTCTGGTGGGTGTTATACAACCACCAGAACTATTTTGTTAGCTCACTGCATTGCATGTAGTTTGGGTAGGTATTGTTAATGACTTACCACATGTTGGGCATTTATATTGTTATCATATATAAAAAATACTGACTTATCTATTTTGTTTTTATATTTCCAGGTGGAATTAACATCAGCGGTTCCCTCTATCATCAGTGTAACTGCAAAGCAGTTTTTGTGAAATCAAGAAATGACTACCACCTGGGGTGGATAGATTTTGATGAAGAGAAATAGGAGTCAATAAAAACTAATTTGGGACTTCTTTAAGTACTGGCTGCCCAACCTGTGTTAATGAATCCAGGAGCACCACACACACACTTAAACATGCAGTGCGCTCGCAAGTATGTCATGAAATATTCTATGAAAGTACTGACAGTGGGTGCAAAAATGGTTTTATTTTGAAATGCATTTGTGTATACTCTCTATGTACTGTACACACAATACAAATAATTTAAAAATAAATAGCAAGTAACTATCCTTATTTATGGACAAGTAAGAGCATGGCTTTACTGTAAAATTTTATTTAATTTCTTATTAAAATAGAGGTACTTTGTCAGTAGAGCTCAAATTTGTCAACAGAGCACAAACAGTCCACATTTAGAGTGAACCACAGAGTGAAAATGATAAGACACTGACAAAAATATCAAGTGACTGCGCGGTAAAGTTGGTTTTATATTCACACATTCGGACTTCCGCATTCAATAACTTTCTGTTTTAATGTGCAATAAAGTAATTTTTTGCTAATTCTATTCAGCGACATGATTTTCAACCTACTACATTTTTCACAATCGATCAAAATGGCCAAGCATTGTTTAAATGGCATACTTACTGGCGAACGTCCATTGAATGTCCAAGGTAGTGTGGCAAACAAGATAGGGACTGTCTAAAAAGTTGCAATTTTGTTTTCATTGTGTGCAAACAGACAACTACATTTTAGCCAACTACAGATGTACCAGCAAATATCACTCACATTATGTCTTCTAATGCTATAGATTTTTCTTTAGCAACAATAAAAAATAGGATTATAATAATTGTGTTTGAAAAGATGTTTAGGAAATGAAAAAAGAATGAACTTACATGAATTGTAATTTGGTAGCAATCCAGACAAGTGGAAAATCACTTGGAATCTCCTGAACATAATGAATGGCTTCATTTTACAACAGTTTTATTTATTTATTTGCTTCAAAATGAACAAGAACTGTGTTGGTTTTAACAATGATATTTGATCTATTTCAGTTTTGAAAGCATGGGTCGACCGCTCCAAAGCAAGTTGGAACATCTTATTTGAACGCTACAGAACATCCTGCAGCACGTCTTGCTGTTTTATTCACCTCTGTTTCTCTGGTTTTAAGTGTGATAAAGACTTAACAGTGTTCTACAGGTGGTCAATGAAAATAATGGCTAAACTTTTATGTGTCCCTGCTGTATGACATCTTCATTTAATATTAAACTCTCACAATATCACAATTTATGTGCATTCGTTGATGTTTACAGTCCTGCAAAAATATCACTGTCCATGGTACTAATTCTGTCAGATTATTGACAAGTACTCAGAAAGCATGACAGCAAACAGGATGTTTATTTTGGGTGAACACTTTCAAAAACTAGTGGAAACATTCTTCAAGATGGTTTATAAATAATTTGCGCCTCACATATATATTCAATTTCTAATTTCTACCATCAGCGCCACACAGTACCATCTCAATCAAGAGCCTGCTGTGTAACAGATACTGTAGGTATTCAGCGCCACACAGTACCATCTCAATCAAGAACCTGCTGCGTAACAGATACTGTAGGTATTCAGCGCCACACAGTACCATCTCAATCAAGAACCTGCTGTGTAACAGATACTGTAGGTATTCAGCGCCACACAGTACCATCTCAATCAAGAACCTGCTGTGTAACAGATACTGTAGGTATTCAGCGCCACACAGTACCATCTCAATCAAGAGCCTGCTGTGTAACAGATACTGTAGGTATTCAGCGCCACACAGTACATCTCAATCAAGAACCTGCTGTGTAACAGATACTGTAGGTATTCAGCGCCACACAGTACCATCTCAATCAAGAGCCTGCTGTGTAACAGATACTGTAGGTATTCAGCGCCACACAGTACATCTCAATCAAGAACCTGCTGTGTAACAGATACTGTAGGTATTCAGCGTCACACAGTACATCTCAATCAAGAACCTGCTGTGTAACAGATACTGTAGGTATTCTTCACTAAACCAGAACATTAACACATACAACTCAGACTCAAACCTTCAACCTTGGGTTACAAGTCTGACATTCTAACCATTAGGCCACGACTGCCACTGCTCATATAAAACAACATTACCACTGAAACAGATTAAAGTCAGACCATATTCTTTTCCATCCATTTTTGTTCATTTTCATTATCTGTTATTCATGAAAATGATGTTTGTAAACCAGTTTCCAATAATTGACATCTGAGATCTTAACAGGTAACTTATTTATATTTTAATTTTAGCACAAATTATATACTGCCAATTTTAATAAAGTTAATAATGGGGAAATGTAAATTACATTAACATTTAAGAAATCATTTTAACTAAAGGTTTGTCAAAATCCACCATCAATGTAATCCTTTACAGAACGGTCCTTTAATGAGATTCAGTTTAACCAAATAAAGCTGAAATCTGATTTATTGCCTTTATGTTCTGGGGAGAAACTGAGGGGGAATAAGATGAAAACATTGTCATAAGGATTCAGTTTCAGTTAATAAATTAAATGGTCATATCTCTGTGCAACCACAAACTTAAGTTTAGTCATTTGCAGACGCTTTTATCCAAAGCGACTCACAATTGGGAAAACGTAAAGCGATTCATCTCGAAGAGGCAATCAGACAGAGGAAGTGCTCGTAACACCAAGTCTCAGTCATTGTTCAAATAAGTACAAGCTAGCAAGGGATAAAATTAAATTTTGATCTACAAAATCTCTATGAGTTTGACATATTCATAAGTTATTTCCAGTCCTGTAATTTGGAGATCAAGATGCTAAGATAAGCTTTGGGCTTTTGACAGCTCTGCAATTCATTCCTTCAACTCATTTCGCGAACAATACTTTTATTTTAGGTACTGGATGAGTATAAAGGGACATTCAGAAAGTCATCCAGTTAAAATGGTGTTGAAGGACTGTTGGGAATATGAATATAAAAAGTGATCAAGCTTTGGATGGAGGGCCAATGAGGAAGCACAGAAAATGGGTTTAAGTGACATACATGTTGCCCCTACTGTGGCTACGTCAGCCATTCCTCCTTGACTTTCCCAATGCCTTTGATTGATATTCAATTGCATAAAGAAAAACATAATAATGAAACAAGTGTATTAGAAAGTTTAGTAGTACAGAAATATATAGATCTCACATATTATAGCATGGTACAAATATATACTGATGGTTCAAAGGATCCAGACTCTGGAAAACAGCTGTAGCAGTATATATTCCTCTATTCAAAATTAAAATGTCTAAAAGAACTTCAGATCATATTTCTGTATTTACTGCAGAACTAATATCAATCTTATTGCACTTCAGTGGATAGAAGAAATACAAGCAACAAAGGCAGTAATATGCACAGATTCTCTTTCAGCACTGTTTGTCAAGTGGAAAATCATTAGCAAGACAAGACATGATAAATGAAGTAATGCAGAGTGTTTTTAGAATAAGACAGTATGGACTTCTGGTAAATTTTGTGTGGGTACCATCACATATGGGTGTGAAAGGAAATTAGGAGGCTGATCATCTGCTAAACAGGCATTAAATCATTCTCAAATAGACACTGAAGTGACATTAAGTAAATCAGAAATAAAAGTGATAATAGCGAAAGATTTCAGGAAATATGGCAGACTGAATGGAAAGAAGGAGCAAAAGGTAGACATTTATACTGCATACAAGAGAAAGTTGGTTCAGACAAAAGAAGATTTGGAAACAGAAAAGAGGACGTTTTAATAACAAGTATAGGATATTGTTTATTAAATCAGTGCTTACATAGAATAGGAAAACATGAGAATGGAAATTGTGACAAATGTGGGTTAACAGAAAATGTAGAACATGATAAAATGTGAGGCTTATGAAAGATAACGTGTCCAACTAAGTCAAGCTTTAAGATATTTGGAAATAAATGATATGTCAATCCAGGTTTTAGGTGATGGACATAATCAATCAAGAATATATCGTGAATTAGTTGTTTATTTAAAGGAATCAGGATTGATTAATAGGATTTAGGATACAGGTTATTTTCTTCGTTTTTTTATATATATAAGTATATATAAATAGCTCTTGTTTCTAAACTTCCTATTCATTGTGCGCTTCACGCTCCTTTCCAGTAGGTGGCGGGAATGCACCTTTTAAGTTGGTTTGCCATTAAATCCTAAAAAAAGAAGACTTTTATTTTGCTCTGGCGATGTGACGTCATAAGGCTGCGTCGCGCGCCTGCGTCTGATTCGTCTGAAGAAAGGTTTGTGCTTTTAATCATTTAAAGAGTTTAAGTCATTTAGAGAATTGTATATAAAACTTCGAAATGAATTATTACCAAATGCTTTAATTAGTGTTATTAATGAAGGGTATGTTGTGCTTGTAAAGCGCATGAGTAACAGAAATGGTGAATCACCCTGCATCCCAATGTGCACACTATCCACGTCTACCCTAAATAGTATTGAGAATGACTAATATCACAGAATTTAGGATGGAGTATGCAGTATGCACATTGGGACGCAGGCTCAGTTTATCATCAAGCATCGATGGAGAAACAGAGCTTGTTGAATCTTAGAGTCAATTGAACTCATTTCATAACTGAAGAACTTAATGAGCTGTCTTTAAATGAACTATGATATTTTTGGCAGTTACAATAATTGTAAAGAGTGATATATTCTAAAGTGCAAATAATGATAAATTCGTTTTCTGAGAGGAGTACCTTTTCTCTGCTCTCGCTTCTGTGACTCAACACAAGTTGTAGGTCTTCCAGCTTTGTGAATAATCAAATTCTCGATTACATGAGTCCGAACCAGTGAAATATGATTTTCATGCTGATGAAAACAAAACGATCGCGCTGACTGACATTTGCAGAGCGCATACATATAAACCGCACCTTTCCGTAAGCGCACAATCTCCCTACATTATTGCAAAATATGTTTTGGCGAGATTCACACAAACATAATCTGTTTTGTCTGACATGGTTGGGGAAAAATCTGAAGTGTAACATTATATTATATCCATGCATTACAGTAGGTCGTAATATAGATCTGTCTCAATGTTAATCAAACATTAAAAGAAAAGACGGAATCACTCAATGCTCTTGATTAAACTACTGTTTATTTGCATCTTTGTTCTTATTTTTGTAACAAAGATAAAATAAAAATAGCTATATTGTGATTAATAATACAGTAATTATTAAGAAAAGAATAGGAGGAAAATATGCAACGTTGCTTGGTGATTTTGCTTTGGAATCTTCAGAAAAGTTAAACTTGATTTTTCTCAAAATAAACTCTGCTGACTGTATCGCCTTCAAACAGCTGTAGCTCAGTTATTTTTTTGTCCAATTCCAATTAGTCATATATCAATTAAGGTATTTTAATGGAGAATGAAAATCAAAAGAACTCATGAATGCTCATTCCGATTCATTTTGCCAGCACGGGTCACAATTTATTCCCTAGCACTAACCCTCTCAGAAAACTTTGTCAATCAGGGGTGAAAAAAGTGACAAAGATGCCTCCCATTATTCCAAACCACAAAAAACATTGCCATATTGCTCCCACTTTAAACTGTTTTTTTTTTATTATTTGTCTCTAAATTATGCCTATATATATATATATATATATATATATATATATATAATATATATATATATTTACTCAAAAAGGAAGCATTATAATTATTATTTTTTTTTATTAATTTAGAAAAATGTGCCATGCAAGGGGAAGATTTCTGCCGCCTGGTTGAAATACACTTAGCAAAATGAAAATTACTTGATATTACCACTATGACCAGTAGATGGCTGCAAAGGATCACTCATTGGTACATTTGCCATTTCTAATAGTTATTTTCACTGTTTACTTTAGGATTTATATTTAGACATTAACAAAAAAAACACTTATAACAAAAAAAAAACACTTTTTGTCAAAGTTTAGCACTGTTTTGTACTAAAGGATAAATAGTATGACGAGTTTTCAAAAACTTTTGATCACCAGAAATGACCTATTCAAAATTGTCTACGAAATGGGACTAGTTAAGCTGAGTTTGTCTTTTTCTGTTCTGCACCCCAGAACATTTCCCTCCTCTATTCATTTTATTTAGGATAATTCAGTGTCTGTAATGTCAAATAAGCGATTGATGCTCACTTGATAATAAAATAAAATTAATAATATTATTATTATTAAATTATTAAAAGAATAACATCTTTCATCTTTGTTTATTTGTAACAAGTAATATTTTTGTTGTTTATAACGTTTTATTTTTAGAAGATTTTCACAGCATGACTTCGGCAAAAAAGTAGCTTATCAGAATCATGGGTTCAAATCGATCTCATAGCCCATGAACATGACAAAAAATGTAGGTCTCTGTTAATTGCATTGCAGTTTGCTTTGGATAAGTAAGTAAGTGTAGCTTAAACGTAAGAGCCCTTGAGCAGATCTGATAAGACAAAAGGCTATTTGTGTTAGGCTATTTCTTTTCTTTTAGTAGGCTAGGTGCATTAAATGATTTACCAAGCTGTTATCAGCATTAAGACGTTAAATCTGTCATTGTAGCGTTTTGAAGCTCAAATTTTGTTTGGAAGTCTTAAAATAACAGTACATTTTAATCAGTTATTTTATCAATTATTTAGTCAGATACAGATAGAGAAGTACAATAAGATTACATTTATTTGAATGCATTTGTGAGAGCGCGATTGCATGTGAATTAGTCCCGCACGTCTGTGCAACGTCTCTCTACTGGTGAAGTTGTGTTTTAATTATTTGTCCATTAACTGTCCATCGCCGTTTTCATAACCTTCACCTTCTGTCTGATTTGAGTGATAGGCTACATCAGTGTCAAGCTAGATAATCGTGTCAATTCTTGATAAAATGCAGTTATATTATGAGATGTTGGCATTAATTGTGCTCGTGATGGAGCGGTAGCAAAGCGCTCTCGGAGCAAACGAAAACTACAACTCCCGACTTTCAAAAAATCCTCGCTTCAGTTAAAATCACGCAGCTCCATGATTTTCGCTCCGTTTTCACTGCACTCGATCCCATTACTCTGGTTTTGGGGGCAACCAGGGTGGCAAAGCTCATTTTTAGGGTGGCAGTTGCCACCCCGTGCCACCCTTGTGGACACGCCCCTGCTTGAGTTATATTTAGCAGATTCTGGCAAATATATAGTAGTTCATCTGGGTATTCCATGCATACAGAACATTTACATACTATACTGGATACTGCAGAAATAGTAAGAGTGAGTATATATTATGGCATTTCGAACACACAGTCTTGTTCTGTCCTTGACTTCTAGGTTCTTCCTGTGCTCGCGTCCCATTCCTGCTTGGATTTTAGTTCCATTGTGGGCTTCAACACGCACTTAAATCCAAGGTATCCAATTCAATCATGCAGATAACAAACAATTATTCCAACTATAGATGGTTTCAACGGCAACCACATAAACAAATGTTACTACGCATGCACGCTTTTGTGGCCCTAATTTAACTTCCAGTAGACATCCAAATAGCTAAGTCCAACAACAGCTAAGTCCCTTTAGAGTAGATTATTTTTTGATAACAAGCAAAATATGTTTTTGCTGCGTAAATCAGATGGACTGCAGCAATAACTACTTGGACGGACTTATTATAAATGCGGCGCTAAAGTGGGAGAACTAGAGGTTTCCCCGGTAACGACTGTTGGGCTGTACACAAGAAGCGCTCAGCTTACAAGAAGCGCTCAGCTTACAAACGCTGCTTTATCAGGCATATAACATGCAAGATGAAATTAAAATTACATTGAACGTTTTCTAAAAACAGTGTTCCTTCAGAAATACAGTGATATAAAAACACCCGCTCGCCGCGCTTTGATTTTTAAACGTGCATTACGTGCTCTTGTTTATTAAACGAAGCCTTTTGGAAAATCGGTCAGTTTTGATATCGTGGTGGGTCGCCACAAATAAATAAATGTATGTGAAACACATCCCACAGCACAACAACCTGGGGCCCGTTTCAAGGAGGTTCAACCAACTCTGAGTTTAAACTTGAACTCAGAGTTGACTTACCCTGAGATGGGAAACTTAGAGTTTTCGGTTACAGAACAGCTGAACTGAGTTAGTTTACTCAACTCTAAGTAGGTTGACTCTGAGTTTAGCACGTGCACCACGACTATGAAAAGTCATGATCAGTGGAGCTCCGAAATTACGATTCACCATGGCAACAGCTCCCGCCAAAAAGACGTCAGCGTGCGTACTTCCGTCAATGCATAACTTTAATTCTTAATAACTGTCAATAACTTAATAACTGTTATAATATCAGAGGTGAAAACTGTAAATTATTGAACTAATATTCATTTGAATGGTATCCCATAAAAAAAAGGAAAAAGACAGAAAAAAGAAACAAGAACGAGGCAGCAGCTAAAAATGAAGTATAAAAACACAATCCAATCAAGGTAAAGCTTTAAACATGAAAGGTTCATGGGTGTGGGCTAAATGACTTTACCAAAAAAGTGGAAAAAGATGTTCCCTTTATTCAAAAATTTAAAAAATAGCAACGTTTCGGTCCAAAGACCTTCGTCAGGCAAACACATACAATGTTTGGACCGAAACGTTGCTATTTTTTAAAAAATTGAATAAAGGGAATAACAGATAACTACTGTGTGCAGATATTTTTCCACTTTTTTGATGATGTCCTTTGATCTTGCACCTGGCTAAGATATTTTTGGATGTGCGTACTTTCACCCTTCCTAAATGACTTTACAAACATTTGACATTAAATATCATTCAATATCTATTTCAATGCGCTGCAGCTTTTTCCACATAATCTAACACTCTTATCACATAATTAAATATTCTCTAATCCAACCTGTTACATTTCTTAATTGGAGTAATAATATTAACTACTGACTTGTCGACAGCAAGAAGGCAGAGCTGCAGCAGCACCACTGACAGATGAAGAGGAGATGGTCAAGTATTGGAAGAATTCTAAAAATCTAAAAGTAAAAAGAATAACTTTTGTATTAGGAAATAAAGATGACCAAAAAATTGTGAATAATTTGTTTATTTAACAGCTGTGGTGGTGTTATGGCTCATTCTACCCCTCCATCTAGCATCCTTCCATTCCATACAGTAATCAGTTTCATTTTCAACTCAGCCAGCTTCAGTAGCTCATTGCCCCCTCCCATCTCAGCAGCTCTATGCTCAAAAGGTCATTTACAGCAGTTCAAACAGGAGACTCTAAAGTCTACTGTCTACAATTCGCAGCTCAAACATCCTTTCACGCCAACTTCGTGGAGCCCCTCCCTTCTATCTTCAGCATGCTCAATTATCGCCCCCCTTCAACCTCAACCATCCCTTTCACGCAAAACTTCAGTTTCAACTGCTTATCCGCTGCAACTCCGCCCCCTTCAGTTATTCCTAAGGGCCATCAAACTCATTTATCTAGCAGGCCATGGAGCTCGGCTCACCAAAGCTGATACCATCAATGCCTTCAAGTCTCACCTATTCATCCAGATTTCTAGCGATCCTTTGGAGTCTTCTGGAAAGGTCCCTATTACTTCGCTGTACGCCTCACCTTCGGCTGCAGAAGCAGACCTAGGAATTTTGACTTTCTCTCCGAAGCAATAGGCCGGATTTCACCAACAACCACACACCCCTTACATCCTCCACCTTACAGATGACTTCCTAACGTTACATCTCCATCGCACCACCGCGATCCGGATTCCACACTAATCAGGGTTTTCACCAAACTCAGCATTCCATTTTCAGAACCGGAAACCTCAGAACCTCATACCACCATCGAGTTTTAGGCATCACCCTTGACTCATTCAGTGTTATTTCATTTCAAGTATCTCCACCCTCTACAAAATCCATCGAATCTATGGCTTCTTTCCAACTTCTATTAACAGATAGATGTACAAGCTTCAGCTACTCGCACTCTAGGCCATCTCAACCATGACATCTGGATAATTCCTCAAGGGAAATTCTTCTTGGCCAACCTTCTGTCTAAAGCAGCAGCCATCCCATCTCTCCACAACAGAGTCATATTAGATGATGCATGCAAATGGAAATGCACCTCTGGCAATAATTCCTCACATCCCAGAACAGCATCTTCTATCTCTATAACATCTGCATCTCTCATCTCAATTACTTACAACTATATACCGATGCAGCACCCTCAATAGGCTTCAATGGCCATCACGGAAGGCTCTGGTTTTCCTCTGAACGACCTCCAGAGTTCAGTCCCCTCAGTCCGCAGTCAAGCGCTTTCTCCACCAGATTATGAAATATACCCCATTATCATAGCAGCCATCCTTTGGGGGCACGAATGGTCCAGAAATTCAATACCCATTTACTTAGACAATGCAGTGGTAGTCAAAATTATAAACAAGAGAAATCGTGTCTGCTGTTATTATGCTATCACGTGCAGGCTTACTTAATATCTGCCCGACTGCAATTCCTCCTCCAATCAGCTCATATACTGGATACCTCATTCTCATAGACAACTCATCGCCTTGTTTCTCTGTTCAGAAATCCAGAGCCTTAGCCCAGAATCAACATTCATTCTACTCCAGCCCACTGCCGACCAAAAATCTTTAAACGCATCTCAAAAGCCATGCCTTATTGCTTGCCCTGAGCGCGCTTCAACGTACCTCACCGGCTGGAACCGATCTAAGCTCACCATTCCTTCTGTCAGTTTCCTTCCATCAACCAACATGCCGCCCTTGAGACTGCTGCTATCTCTCATCTCACACATCCGTGCTCGTTAAAGGCTTACTAAATAAGAACCTATGCCAAACGCCTTCCACTAACCTACTTAGCCTCTGCATAATCTCATACGATCGTGCTTCCAAATTTGATCAAACTTCAGACTTCACGTTCTCACTAGTGTTCTTCTGTTTCCTACGATGCTCAGAAATCACTCTGACTCCCCTAATCGTCTGGCCTAAATATACAAACGAGATGTTACCCCCATTCTGAGTCTCTCTGGGCCATCAATTCCAGAAGCCCAGATCAACCTGACCATCACACTATCACAATTACCTTTTCATCCTCTTCCAACTCATCCCTAACTTTCTGAACAATAAACTATTCATTTACATATTTAGTTGTGGTGTGGTCTTTGCTTGTGAAAGAAAAAAAAAAGGTACAAAGATATTCTTTTAAGGGTACTGCATCAGTGACAAGCTGTTGTACCCCAAAAGGTACCATTTTGGCCTCTTTTTTCTGTGTGGCCTGGATGAGTGTGAGATTTCCCCGCCTGAAATTGCATCCCAGTCTGGCCCTGACAACGGTGATCCGATGACTTTGAATATTGTGCAGTGTGAACTCGGCATTAGAAAGTCAGCAGAAAGATAAATGGCATCTCTTTTGTTTTAGGTGTGTGTGTACAGATGTAAAATCATGGTAAGTAAGTCTGTCACCATTTGTCTTTATTGCCTCTTGCTGCTTCTGTCCCGTTACTTAAATTGATGGTCATTGTTCCTGCTACATTTACATTTAGTCAGTTGGCAGACGCTTTTATCCAAAGCGACTTACAATTGGGGAATACATAACGCGATTCATCTTGAAGAGGCAATCAGACAGAGGAAGTGCTCGTAACACCAAGTCTCAGTCATTGTTCGAATAAGTACAAGCTAGCAAGGGAAGGAGAGAAAGATAAAGGGAAAGTGTTTTTGTTTTTTTTTAGAACAAGTTTAGGATGAAGCCAAGTAGTGCCGAAAGAGATGAGTTTTCAGTTGTTGCTTGAAGATTGACAAGGATCCAGCATTCCGGATAGGGGTGGGAAGATTATTCCACCATCCAGGAATGGTGAATGAGAATGTTCTGGAGAGTGATTTTGAGCCTCTCTGTGATGGTACCACAAGGCGTCGCTCACTAGCAGATCTCAGACTTCTGGAGGGGATGTAGATTCGTAATAGTGAGTGGAAGTAGGAGGGTGCTGAGCCTGTGGTCGTTCTGTATGCAAGCATCAGTGTCTTGAACTTGATGCGAGCTGCCACTGGTAGGTAGCCAGAGCAATGAGATGAAGAGAGGTGTAACATGGGTTCTTTTGGGCTCATTGAAGACCAGTCGTGCTGCTGCATTCTGAATCATTTGTAGAGGTTTGATTGTGTTTGATGGAAGTCCAGCCAGAAGAGCATTGCAGTAGTCCAGCCTAGAAATGACTAGGGCCTGGACAAGAAGTTGTGCAGCATGCTCTGTCAGAAAGGGCCTGATTTTTCTGATGTTGTGTAGCGCAAACCTGCAAGATCGAGCAGTCTTTGCAATGTGCTCTTTGAAGGTCAGCTGGTCATCAAAGATTACACCAAGATTTCTGACCGAAGTTGATGGGGTAATTATTGATGTGCCTAACTGAATCGAGAAGTCATGCTGTAGAGTCGGAGTGGCAGGGATGACAAGAAGCTCAGTCTTTGCCAGGTTGAGCTGTAGGTGATGTTCTTTCATCCATGTCGAGATGTCCGCCAGGCAGCCTGAGATCCGTGCAGCTACCGTTGGATCATCTGGTTGAAAAGAGAGATTGTGCGTGTCATCGGCGTAGCAATGGTAAGAGAAGCCATGTGCCTGTATGATGGGTCCCAGTGATGTAGTGTATGTGGAGAAGAGGAGGGGTCCAAGAACCGATCCCTGAGGAACCCCAGTGACCAGTTTATGTGCTTTGGATACTTCCCCTCCCCAGGCCACCCTGAAAGACCTACCGGTGAGATAGGATTCAAACCAGCGTGTGGAATCCCAGTGATGCCCAGCGATGAGAGGGTGGACAGGAGGATCTGATGATTGACAGTGTCAAAAGCAGCAGAAAGATCCAGCAGAATGAGGACTGATGATTTGGAATCGGCCTTTGCGATTCGCAGGGCTTCAGTGACTGAGAGTAGTGCAGTCTCTGTTGAATGGCCACTCCTGAAACCTGACTGTTTAGCATCCAGTTTGTTGTACTGGGAAAGAAACAGTGAGAGCTGGTTGAAGACAACTCGTTCGAGTGTTTTCGCTACGAATGGAAGGAGAGAGACAGGTCTGTAGTTTTCTAAAAGAGAAGTGTTTAATGTAGGTTGTTTGAGCAGTGGGGTTACCCGGGCCTGCTTGAACGCTGTGGGGAAGATGCCAGTGTGGAGAGATGTGTTGATAATGTGTGTGAGTGCCGGTAGGAGTGTGGGAGAGATTGCTTGTAGAAGGTGAGAGGGGATTGGGTCAAGAGGACATGTTGTAGGATGGCTGGAGAGGAGAAGTTTGGATACTTCCGCCTCGGTGAGGGGACAGAAGGAGAAGATGGGAGTTTGAGCAGTGGAAGTGGTTGGTTGGAGGTCCTGTGTGTGTGGAGGTGAGAACTGGTTACCGATTGTTCTAGTTTTGTCTGTGAAAAAAGTGGCAAAGTCGTCAGCTGCTATAGAAGTGGTGGAGGGGGACAGAGGAGAGAATGAAATGTTCTGAAGAGATTACGCATGTCTGGAGCGCTGTTGATCTTGTTGTGGAAATGTGAGGATTTGGCAGTGTGGACTTCAGTAGAGAAAGATGAAGTCTCTCTTCAGAGACTGCTAATCAGTCTCTGGATTGAGTGTGAATGTCTGTAGGTGTGACCTTCTCTGATCTCTGTGATAATGAGTGTTATAGTTATGCTGATTGATTAGAGTAGCTGAAAATCTGGGTCAATTCCTGTTACTGCTTACATCCTTTATATTCTGATGATGGCCTCCTGAAATCTGTATAAAACTACAGTGATTCAGTGCTTTAGTCAGTCTTGATGACTGCTCTACAAATGCTCTGTAGTGAATTGTGAATGTCACACTTGCTTATATAAGATCTATGTTGTTGATAACTTTAGGAATTTGTCATTCACCTCTTACAGATCCACATGATTATTAAAGAGGAGAGTGAAGACATGAAGATTGAAGAAACATTCAGAGTCAAACATGAAGATACTGAGGAACAAACAAAGATGGTGTTTATTAAAGAGGAGAGTGAAGACATGAAGATTGAAGAAACATTCAGAGTCAAACATGAAGATACTGAGGAACAAACAGGTTAGTTTCATTCTGAAAGCTAAACTCACTCATTTGATCCTTATTAAAATCTCCAGCACTACAAAAATGAATGATATTTATGAAGAATGTCTTATCAGTCTTGTAATTAAAGTGGTTTTATTTGACATGGAGCGGGTCACCTCATGTGGACAGACATGTTGATATAACATATGGCGTTATTTTACTGCCAAATGTTGAGAGCAAACTTTGTAGCGCGAAAGTAGATTAATATAATGCGCGAGCGTGAATCTCCCTGCTCGCACGCGGATTTCCTTTGCTCTCGCACAAAACCTGACGCGCGCGCTCGGATATAGGCTGCTCTCACGCAGAGAGAGTGCGCGCACTTAAAACGTGTCTCTCCTCTCGCTCAAGTGTGCGTGTGCGCGCTCAAACTTTGTCCTGTGCACTCGCACATCTCTCCGGGCTCTTGCGCTAGATATAAATTTTTTCACACCTGGATTAAACTCAGAAGTTATCAACCAATCAGATTTTTCTACTACTGACCCGATGAAAATACTATGCCTATGTGAAGAGGGAACTGATCCTGGAATTTCTTTACAATTTAGTAATATTTAGTCACATATATTAGAATCATATATTAGAATCGGGTGCTTGATTTATATAAAAATAAAACTAGTTTGTCTAATCGTTTGGTCAAACCCCTCTGAGACTTGTTGCTTGAAGTCCAGTGTGAAGTTTCCACAGTCAGTGATGATTTGGGCTGCCATGTCATCTGCTGGTGTTGGTCCACTGTGTTTTCTGAAGTCACAGTCAACACAGCCATCTACTAGGAAATTTTAGAGCACTTCATGCTTCCTTCTGCTGACAAGCTTTATGGAGATGCTGATTTCATTTTCTAGCAGGACTTGCCACCTGCCCACACTGCCAAAGGTACCAAAAGCTGGTTCAGTGACCATGGTGTTACTGTGCTTGATTGGCCAGCAAACTCGCCTGACCTGAACCCCATAGAGAATCTTTGGGGTATTGTCAAGAGGAAGATGAGAGACACCAGACCCAACAATGCAGATGAGCTGAAGGCCACTGTCAAAGAAACCTGGGCTTCCATACCACCTCAGCAGTGCCACAAACTGATCACCTCCATGCCACGCCGAATTGAGGCAGTATTTAAAGCAAAAGGAGCCCCTACCAAGTATTGAGTACATATACAGTAAATGAACGTACTTTCCATAAGGCCAACAATTCACTAAAAATGTTTTTTTTATTGGTCTTATGAAGTATTCTAATTTGTTGAGATTGTGAATTGGTGGGTTTTTGTTAAATGTGAGCCTAAATCATCCCAATTAAAAGAACCAAAGACTTAAACTACTTCAGTCTGTGTGCATTGAATTTATTTAATACACGAGTTTCACAATTTGAGTTGAATTACTGAAATAAATGAACTCGTTGTATCTGCGAGTCATCTGTGTCACGTCACCTGCAGCGTCTTTTCCCCTGTTGGCAATGGCAGGAATGGACCCGCCCTACTCTGTCTCTGATTGGCTTACCTTGGGTCGAAGCCCGCACCAGTGCGGGCTGTCTCGTATTTTCTTTATGCCCGCGAAAAGAACTAAAAATACTCTGTCAGTTTTGATCGTACAGATAAGAATAACGTATCATTTGAATCTGCAAAGGCTCTATTTATTTCTGTATAGTCATAATAACAACAAAATAATGTGCTTTTCTAAAATTAATAAAATAAACAGGGTGTGTTCTCTGCCGGGGCTCTGTCTCTGTCACCTTTCTTCACAGACACGTAAATAAAACAACCTGAATCTCCGCGAATACTTGCCTCAAATACATGAGACATATATGTATATAAAGCTTAAAATGTCTCCTTTTAAATGAAGTAAGTCACGTCCAAAACAAATATTCTATGTTAAAGTAATCCGTATGAAACCGACACGATTCAAACATCCACGTGAGGCGCGCGCGAATGTAAACGCCCACCTTGCCTCCGTAAACAAAGTTCATCCCGGTGTCCTGACATTTTATCCTACCTGTCAGATTTTCCTACCGTGGCTTACTGCGCATGCGCACATCAATATTTCCTTTTTCTCACGCCGAACAACAATATTTAATGCATCTGCATTACTGTAAGGGGTAGGTTTAGGGTTGGGGTAGGTGTAGACATTAATAAAACACAATTTAATAGGTAGAAAAAAATATTTATTGTTGGTTTCCGGTAGCTGTATCCCTTGTAGACACAACTGCGAATATAACACATAATTACTGTATATACATTACTGTAAGGGTAGGTTTAGGTTTGTGGTAGGTGTAGGCATTAATAAATCATAATTTAACAGGTAGCATTTTTCGTTGTAAAATTGTACTACCTACTGTTTTAATGGGAGGTAGGAAAATCTGACAGGGTAGCACAAATCGACAGAACACCGGCTACTTTCTGTTTCTGGAAGAAGATCTGCTGAGATAAATAACCCATAACTTCAAAATGTGTGTTTGTTTGTTTTTTTCCTTCAGAGCACATAAACAATATACACTATGAAAATGCCAGGTTTTGTAATGTTTTTTGTAAAGAATTCTCTTCTTCATTACTTCAGTCTTACTCCAAGTGTAACAATATACACTATACCATTCAAAAGCTTGTAGTCAGCATATAGATATTAAAACTTTTTAGCACACAAGTAATGATAAAGACATTTATCATGTTACAAACTATGCTGTTCTTCTGAACTTTCCATTCATCAAAAAATAAAAACTTCTCAGCTCTTTTCAACAGAAGAATAATAATAATAAATAATGTTGTTTTTGAGCAGCAAATCAGAATATTAGAATGATTTCTGAAGGATCATGTGACTGGAGTAATGATGCTAAAATGTCAGTTTTGAAAGACAGCTTTGATTGTTCCTAATAAACTGTTTAACTGCCCTCGCAAGTGAAAAGTTATTTTGAGTGATCGCTAAATATATTCTAAATAAACTACACACAAAAAATATATAAATTAATCAATAAAATGATTAATTTACTTAACATGTTAAAATTTATTTACAGTACTTTTTTTGCTGTTTTCTAAAAGTTTGGACTTGAATAAAGAAAACTTGCACTTAAACTTTTCACAGGCATTTTGTTTTCGTAGTTTGACAGATATCGTGATGTATCATTATATGATTGTCTAGCAACATATCAATTATCGCAGAATCGCTGTATCGTGATTATATCGTATCGTGAGGTACCCTGCAATTCCCACCCCAGTGTGTGTGTATATGTGTGTATATATATATATATATATATATATATATATATATATATATATATATATATATATATATATATATGGGGGGATGGAGTTTAGTTTGTCACCTTTTTGTCACCTTTTTCACTCCTGACGAGTTTGCACCCCTGTGTTTTACTGTGGAGTAGCAAATAGGATGAAAGTTCCTGCGTCTTCTCTATAAATCATATTTTATGGACTACGCATGGACATATGGATTAACATTATAAACCATCGGGTTTGTATCAGATTCAGCACCTGGTGAGCATTCTCTGCGGGGCAATTGTATTATGACCGTGTTGCTGTTTGGTGGATGGACTTTATTGACTGTGTTGGGGGTGTTCGTCATTTGGAATAGTGTACGTTACCCCTTTGATATGTCTTCACCACTGGCTTGTAGCAGTGTGTTAGTCAACTATTCTGCTTCAGAACTCAAGCGTTTGAACTGTCGACCCGGGTTTCGCCTGACGCCAAGCACTTATTTGCGGTGCGTTGAGTTGGGAATTCTTCATCGTTCGAGAAATGTTCACCGGGTGAACCATTGTCCAGCTTTCACTGTCAATCCTGGACCGATACCTGTTTTATGGTCTACAAAGCGGCATGCCTTGCGTCAGAAACAATCACAGTGTGGTGTTAATTTGGATTCTCTTCGTTCCTTATCAAAGACTGCCTTTCATGACTCCTCTTTACTGGAAAAGAACGTGATGCCACTTAAAATGGCTTTGATAAACGCCAGATATATTACAAAACTTTTTTGTTGAAAGATTTTTTTCTCATCAAATAACTTGGATTTTTTGTTCATTACTGAAACTTGGCTTGCACCAGAGGATCGAGCTTCTCTATCTGAACTCTGCCCTACGAACTGCAATTATCTCAGTTGCCCCAGAACTTTTAGTCGGGATGGGGGGTTGCTGTGATTTTTAAGAATGTGTTTTCATGCAGGCCTCTTCCTATAGAGGTTTATTCCAGTTTTGAGGCTTTAGTTTGTGAAATGGATTTATCAGAACCTTTACTTTGTGCCTTGATTTACAGAGCGCCAAAATCCAATAAGGATTTTTTAACAGAGTTCTCAATTTTTTTTATCTATCTTGGCCACAAAAGCTGATAATTTTCTGCTTCTAGGTGATTTCAATGCACATGTGTGCTGTCCGCAAAAGCCACTTGTAAGAGAATTCACTCAACTTTTAGATTCCTTCAGCTTTACACAATTTATTTCTGGTCCTACACATATGCTGGGCCACACACTTGACCTTGTTATGTCATTAGGTTTTCCTATAACAAACATTGAGGTCCGTGATGCTGGGTTGTCTGATCACCTGCCAATAATATTTGACTGTTCTATTGCCGTCTTAAAATCTGAGAGCAGGCCTTCTACATATCTATCTAGAGTTATAAACTCTTCTACTGCTGTACAGTTTACAAAGCTCTTTGCAGAACTCTCAGCAGGTGTCACGGCACAGTTTTCTGATGTGGATGGTTTGGTTGATAGTTTTAAATTGCCCCCTCAAGGTCAGGAAGCTAAAATCTAGGAAACAGCCTTGGATTAATAGAGAAGTTCATGTTCTAAGGAAGGAGTGTAGAAGGGCAGAAAGAAAATGGAGAAAGGACAAATTACAAATCTCTTATCAGTTATTCTCTGGTCAAATTTCAAGAGACAGCTGCCTTGCAAAGGTCTAAATATTTTTCTAATCTGATTTCTCAAAATTCTCATTGTCCAAAGCTTTTGTTTTCTACCATTAATTATGTATTACATCCTCCTTCTGGGATCGGTATTGGTCATAGCCCGGAGCTGTGTGAGAAGTTTTGCAGCTTTTTCATAAACAAAATAGCTTGTATTAAATCGCAGATTGTTATAAATCCATCTCAGAAGGTTTGGTATTTACCTACGAGTCCTGCTAAAATTTCACATTTTTATCCTATGTCGCACTCTGAGTTGTTGAATATAGTGTCCAGTTTAAGATCAACCACTTGCTCTCTTGACGTTATACCAACTTCGCTATTATAGGAAGTGTTGGATGCAGTTGCACCGAATATTATTTCCGTTATCAACAGTTCCTTACAGACAAGTTTAGTTCCATTTTATTTTAAACATGCAGTCGTTCATCCGCTGCTTAAGAAAGCAAATCTGGATCCAGCTGATGTTAACAATTATAGACCTATTTTGAAATTGACATTCTTATCAAAATTATTGGAGAAAGCTGTTTTAAATCAGTTATCACCTTACTTAATTGAGAATAATATACTGGATCCCTTTCAGTCAGGTTTTAGATCTAAGCATAGCACTGAATCGGCCTTGTTAAGAGTGGTAAACGATTTGTTATTATTTGTGGATTCTGGAAATTGTGCAGTTTTGGTACTTTTGGATTTAAGTGCGGCATTCGATACAGTAGATCACGGCATTCTTTAAAACAGGTTAAAAACCGAGGTTGGTATTTGTGATTCAGCCTTAGAGTGGTTTGAATCCTATTTTACTGCGAGGAGTTTCTCTGTGGAGCTAGGTCAGTCTCATTCATCACCTGTCTCGGTTACTGGTGGGGTGCCGCAGGGCTCCATCTTGGGCCCAATTTTGTTTGCTTTATATATGCTCCCTCTTTATTACATTTTTGAGTTTCACAGGGTCACATATCACATTTATGCAGATGATACCCAGTTGTACATGTCAATCAAACCTGGGTCAAAGTCCTTATCCAACTTGCTGGCTTGCGTAAATGACATCAAAACCTGGATGGGTGATAATTTTCTTCAGTTAAACGAGAACAAGACTGAAGTCATTCTATTTGACTCCCCTCATTTGGTTAATGCCCTGTCCTCTAGTTTAGGACCCTTGCAAGCAAATATCCGTACTAATGTAAAGAACCTGGGTGTTGTTTTTGATTCGGAGTTAAAATTCAACAAGCAAATAAACTCTGTTGTGAGTGCTAGTTTTTTCCAGCTTAGGGGTTTATGTAAACTTAAATCTCTTCTATCTTTTGGTGATTTAGAGACAGTTATTCATTCCTTCATTTCTACAAGGCTTGCTTATTGTAATGCTTTATTTGCTGGTGTCAACCAGTTTTCCCTTTCACGTTTGCAACTGGTTCAAAATGCTGCATCCCGCTTCTTAATGGAGAAGAAGCGGGAGCACTTCACCCCAATTTTAGTACATCTGCATTGGCTACCAGTTAAATTTAGAATTGAGTACAAGGTTTTAACTTTTGTATTTAAAGCCTTGCATGGTCTGGCTCCAGTTTATATTTCAGACCTTATTTGTCCATATTCACCTCGGAGATCTCGTAGATCTTCCTCTGAAAATCTGTTAACGGTCCCATTGTCTCGCTTGAAATCTAAAGGTGATAGAGCCTTTTCTGTTTTAGCCCCTAAACTGTGGAATTCGTTACCTCAATCTGTTAGGTTATCATCTTCCTTTTCTGGATTTAAATTATCATTGAAAACGTATCTCTTTTCTCAGGCCTGTTCATAGTTGTTGGATATGTTGGTCTTAGTGAGTTAATTTCTTATTCCTGTTTTTACTTTGTTTTATGTTGTTCATTTAACTTTGATACCTTGTATTTTTTTTATCATTGTACTATGTTACTGTATAGCACCTTGGTCAGCATTTAATGTTGTTTAAAGGTGCTATATAAATAAAAATGACCTTGACCTTAATTTGGATTTGTCTTTTTTTTGCATTAGACCTGAAGACACTGAAAGAGGAGAGTCAAGAACTCAATGAAAAGGAAGATAATGTTCAGCATGAGAAATATGATTTCATGAATGGAGAAAAATCATTTAGTTGCTCTCATACTGAAAAGAATTCACAAAAAAGAGCTCAAAAGACCGCAAACAGAAGTTATTTCACCTGCCAACAGTGCGGGAAAAGATTCATTAGAAAAGGAATCTTTGAAATCCACATGAGAGCTCACACTGGAGAGAAGCCTTTCACCTGCAAACTGTGTGGAAAGAGTTTCATTCAAAAATCAAACCTTCAAAGACACATGAGACTTCATACTGGAGAGAAACCTTATGCATGCTCTCAATGTGAATGGAGTTTTACACAAAAACATGGCCTCGATGACCACATGAGAATTCACACCGGAGAGAGGCCGTTCACCTGCAAACTGTGTGGAAACAGCTTCATTCGAAAAGCACACCTTAAAAACCACATGAAAATTCACACTGGAGAGAAACCTTTCGTATGTTCTCTATGTCCAAGGAGTTTTACACAAAAACATGTCCTTGATGACCACATGAGAATTCACACCGGAGAGAGGCCTTTTACCTGCCAACGGTGTGGAAAGAGTTTCATTCGAAAAGGAAGCCTTGCATACCATCTGAGAGTTCACACTGGAAAAAAACCCTGTCTGCCAACAGTGTGGAAAGAAATTTACTGAAAAAAGGAAACCTTAAGAAACACATGAAGATTCACACTGGAGAGAATCCTTATGCATGTTCTCAATGTGAAAGGAGTTTTACACACAAACATAACCTTGATGTCCACATAAGAATTCATACTGGAGAGAAACCTTTCACCTGCCAACAGTGTGGAAAATGTTTCACTGAAAAAGGAACCTTAAGAAACTCATGAAGATTCACACTTGAGCTTGTGTTTACTGTTTCCCACATTTGTATACATGTAAATGGAAGTCAATAGAATGTCAAACTGTGCTAGTGTTCTTGGCTGGTCACAAAGCACCTTTCACTCAACAAACACAATGAAAAATTCTGTAAAAAATGCTGTACAATGCAATATATCAAATCCACTGAAATAAAAGTGCAAGTAATACAACTTATACTGTGTATATGTTTTTTTTACAACCCCAAATCAGAAAAAGTTGGGACAGTATGGAAAACGCAAATAAAAAAAGAAAGTAGTGATTTCTAAATTTACTTTGACTTGTATTTCATTGCAGACAATATGAACACAAAATATTTCATGTTTTGTCTGGTCAACTTCATGTCATTTGTAAATATACATCCTTTCCTGTCATTCAGACCTGCAACACATTCCAAAAAAAGTTCGGACAGTAAAGCATTTACCACTTTGTAATGTTGCCATTCCTTTTCACAACACTTAAAAGACGTTTAGGGACTGAAGACACCAAGTGATGAAGTGTTTCAGGTGTAATTTTGTCCCATTCTTCCTGCAAACAAGTCTTAAGGTGGGCAACAGTACGGGGTCTTCGTTGTCGCATTTTGCGCTTCAAAATGCGCCACACATTCTCTATTGGAGACAGGTCGGGACTGCAGGCAGGCCAGTCAAGTACCCGTACCCTCTTCCTCCGCAGCCAGGACTTTGTAATGTGTGCAGAATGTGGTTTTGCATTGACTTGTTGAAATATGCATGGACGTCCCTGGAAAAGATGTCTTCTTGAAGGCAGCATATTGTGCTCCAAAATCTCTATGTACTTTTCAGCATTAATGGTGCCATCACAGAAGTGCAAGTTACCTTTGCCAAGGGCACTGACACAACCCCATACCATGACAGACCCTGGCTTTTGGACTTGTTGCTGGTAACTGTCTGGATGATCCTTTTCTTCTTTGGTCCGGAGCACACGGCGTCCATTCCTCCCAAAAAATACCTGAAATACTGATTCATCTGACCACAGTACACGTTTCCACTGTGTGATGGTCCATCCCAGATGCCTCCGAGCCCAGAGAAGTCGACGGCGCTTCTGGACACTGTTAACATAGGGCTTCCTTTTGGCACAGTACAGTTTTAACTGGCATTTGTGGATGTAACTACGTATTGTGGTACTTGACAAAGGTTTGCC
This sequence comes from Schizothorax lantsangensis, assembly GCA_027422415.1. Classification (NCBI taxonomy): domain Eukaryota; kingdom Metazoa; phylum Chordata; class Actinopteri; order Cypriniformes; family Cyprinidae; genus Schizothorax; species Schizothorax lantsangensis. The sequence goes on along the minus strand of JAPDDO010000494.1, from coordinate 149,775 downwards.
AAAGTAGTCCTGAGCCCATGTGGTGATATCGCTTATAGATGAATGACGATTCTTGATGCAGTGCCGCCTGAGGGATCGGAGATTACGGTTGTTCAGCTTAGGCTTGCGCCCTTGTCCTTTACGCACTGAAATTCCTCCAGATTCCTTGAATCTTTTAATTATGTTATGCACTGTTGAAGGTGAAATATCCAAATATATTTACAAATGACATGAAGTTGACCAGACAAAACATGAAATATTTTGTGTTCATATTGTCTGCAATGAAATACAAGTCAAAGTAAATTTAGAAATCACTACTTTCTATTTTTATTTGTTTTTTCCATACTGTCCCAACTTTTTCTGATTTGGGGTTGTAGAATAAATTAGGTTAAATATTTCAAGAATGTTACCAACGGGTATGTTTAGGGTTAGGAGTTGGTTAGGACAATAAGTGTATACAATTAAACAACTACATAATTACTTTAAAATAATAATATACAGAATTGAATAGCAAGTGCTATAAAATAGTATGAGCCACTAATATTTAGTCATTTAGCAGATGCTTTTATCCAAAGCGACTTACAAATGAGGACAATGGAAGCAATCAAAATCAACAAAAGAGCAACGATATGCAAGTGCTATAACAAGTCTCAGTTAACTGAACGCAGTACACGTAGCAATTTTTTTATTATATAATAAATAAAAAGAACACGGATAGAATACAAAAAGATTAGAAAAGCTAGTGTTAGTTGTTTTGTTTTTAAGAAAACAAGCAGTAAATGGATAGAGTGCAAATCTAAAAAATGTTTTTTAAGAATAGAATTAGAATAGAGAGTGCTAGAGTTAGAGGGTCAAATAAAGATGGAAGAGATGTGTTTTTAGCCGATTCTTGAAGATGGCTAAGGATTCAGCTGCTGGGATTGAGTTGGGCAGGTCATTCCACCAGGAAGGAAAATTTAATGTAAAAGTCTGTGAAAGTGATTTTGTGCCTCTTTGGGATGGCACAATAATGTGTCATTCACTTGCAGAATGCAAGCTTCTAGAGGGCACATAAGTCTGAAGTAATGTATTTAGGTAAAGAGGTGCAGAGCCAGTGGTGGTTTTGTAGGCAAACATTAATGCCTTGAATTTTATGCGAGCAGCTATTGGTAGCCAGTGCAAATTGATAAACAGAGGTGTGACGTTCTTCATTCTCTCTTACATTCTTTTTGGCTCATTAAAAATTAATCTCGCTGCCACGTTCTGGATTAATTGTAAAGGTTTGATAGAACTGGCTGGAAGACCTGACATAATACATACATACATACAAAAAATAAATAAAATAATTAAAAAACAAACAAACAACAAAAAACAACAACAATAGGGTCCTAGAAATCCGGTTCTGAAACTACAGCCTCCAGTATTGCATGAATACCCTACTCACAACAACAGCCTTATTGAACATGCAGATTCATTCTCTGCCAGCAGGAGGCGCTTTCGGACTGTTTCCGCGGTAACAGCAGAATACAAAGCAGAGCAGCACTGGACTTTGAAACGTGCAGCGCTCATATTTATTTATAGCTTTTTGAAGTTTAATCGTCACATTAAGCTGCATCGCGATTCTGTTCTGTACCCAAATTTAAGACCTCTTGAAATCATATTTAAGACAATTTAAGACTTTTTATGACCTTAAATTTGATAAATTAAATGTAAGACTTTTTAAGGACCCGCGGGAACCCTGTGTTATGTTTATGTTATGTCTCTAAAGCCCCTTTCACACAGAGATTCCGGAAAATACACGGGTAATGTGTTCCGGCATTTGTTCCCGGATCGTCAGATTTGCTGCATTCACACCGCCAGTGATTTTCCGGAATCTGTGCGTGCATTCACACACAACCCGTAAAGATCCCGTAAAGACACGTGACCTTTCATGTGACGTGTATAATGCGCGCTCACCATTTCACTAAACTGGCGAATGATTTCAGCTTCAGCGCGGATAGTGAGGAGCTCCCTGATCGCTGCTTCATTCCAGTTTACATATTTTTCGTCGTGTGAACGTTGATCTGCCTTCAAAACTCCCGGTAAAACTGTCGAACGATAAAATGCGTCATCACTACGACGCACCCTTTACGGCATTGATCCAGCTTTTGTTCACACAGCGCTCGTTCCGGGACTGAACCCGGCAATGTTACTAGGTCCCAACCCGGGATCAATCCCGGGACGTGTTTGCGTTCACACAGAAGGCGCTCCGGCAATTTTCTGGCAATTTTCCGGGACCAACGTGCAGTGTGAATGGGGCTTTCGTTATCTGATTAATATCATAGGAAGTGTCATAGAACGGGTTTCAGTTTATTGGCATAAAGTCAGCTTCACCTCAGGCAGCTATTCTTTTTTAGATGCTTCTTTTTTTAATAACATTGCTGCATCATAATCATAATCTAACATCTAATCATGTGTTCATGTTTTCATGTCATTTTTCTTGAACATTCATTTTCATAACAGTCTTCAAATATTTTCATTATCTCCATTACGGCCATGCCCCGCCCCCTGCACAAGCCCCGTCCCCGAATACTCGATTAATCGGTTTTGAAACCTATCCATGATCGAAATAAGAAATTTCCATGCCCATCCCTACTCACAAGGTTGATAAACTGCTGCATTTCCTGAACCATCAGTGGACTTTGGTCTGTGTACCTGCCACTCTCAATGATCGGTCTTCTCTGTTCAACTTCACGGCCTCTGCGTTCAGGCTGATTGTCACTTTAGTGGATACGCTTGTCTCAGCTGGTGGAGATTGTATATTTCAATAATGATCAGGGATGCTGTTCTCTAGTAAGACAACTGGTGAGGATAAAACTAGAAATTGATGCATACCGGACATAACGTTGAATAACTCCATGAGAGGAAGAAATAATGCTTGAGTTATTATCCCCCCAACAAAATGAAGTAGCTACACGGGAAGCTAGGCAAGCATTGTCTCCTTTGACGTAGGCATAGAGGGACTGAAGATGATGATGTGCTAGCATGAATAGCATTATCACACTATCATTAAATTAGCAATTTAAGAACAATTACAAATATAGTGTGAAGAATGAATAGGCTAAATAGCTGTGTGGACCCTCTTCATAAGTTGAAATCAGACTATAGCACAGTTGAAATGAATGTAGCTAGTGAAATGTCCATGTCATCAAAGTCCCTTCTAGGTGAGTCAGTTCACGCAGTCCTTGAGATGCCTCTCAGTTAAGCAGCTCAGCTCCTCTGTTCATGAACAGGGAAACACCACTCCATCAAAGGTTATCAAGTCTCTGACTAAACATCTTCATTAAAATCTGACGCCAATAAATCTGACAATGACTGTCTCATAATGTTCTAAACACGAATCCCGAATTGTGTTTTCTCAGGCTGACCAGTCAATGCTTAAGTTATGCGCTGTCCTAAATTTGAGTCTCAGAGCACCGACCACCTCCACAGCAACTGGAGCCTCCAACACCAGCCGAAGCATAATCCATCAGCAACTGGCTCATAACTTAGAAGGCGGGACCTATCGGCCACTCTGCGTACTGCACTTCCTCCCATCGGTGTTAACAAATATGCAACTTATTGCTAGATAACGACTTTCAGGCCCTTTAGTGACTTTTCCAAGTGCCTAGTGACAAGTAATGTCTTATGTATATAGAAATTTTGTCAGACAACATCTGGATTATAAATAAGAAATTAACTGAACATTTCATTACTATTTCAAACTGTCTGACATCAAAAGAATATATAAACGGTTTATGCAATGTGGCTGTATTAAATCCATTATGTGAGCACAGAGTAGCAGAGAAGTAACAATAAAATGCTGACACTAGATAGAATGCAATGCAGGTAATGAATATGTTAAATGACATATAACATCTAGAGATATTTAGTGACTCAAACAGCTTTAGCTACTCACTGGAAATAGCTACTTCACACTACTTAGAAATCAAACTGCTTAAAGGAACACTCCACTTTTTTTGGAAATAGGCTCATTTTACAACTCCCCTTGAGTTAAACAGTTGAGTTTTACCGTTTTTTAATCCATTCAGCCGATCTCCAGGTCTGACGGTAGCACTTTTATCTAAGCATAGATCATTGAATCGGATTAGACCATATGATATGACGCAGCACCTGAAAGTAGTCCCCAGCTAGATAACTAGTTATGATATAGCTGGGGACTACTTTCAGGCGCTGCGTCATATCATTGCACCTGCCACACCCATGGTACTGCAGCAAAGTTTCTTGATTATTACGCCGGAACAAGAGTATAGTTCCTAGCTATATCGGCCTAGAAAATCGCAACTTAGTACACGATGTAACTACAGAAGAGTCAAGCTTTAAATAGGAAAATTATTGAAAGTCTTTGGTAATTTTTGAGCGAGATGCTACCGGCCTAATCCGATTCAATGATCTGTGCTAAACTAAGCTAAAAGTGCTACCGTCAGACCTGGAGATCGGCTGAATGGATTCAAAAACGGTAAAACTCAACTGTTTAACTCTAGGGGAGGTGTAAAATGAGCCTATTTCCAAAAAAGTGGAGTGTTCCTTTAAGCAATGATACATTTCCCATAACACCAGAGAGTATTAAGCATATTAACGATAACCAAACGACTGCAACAGTATGTTTCCAATAATAAACAGAAGCTTGTTCAACAGCATATTTGCTAAAACACAGCTAGCCTTAACAATGAGAATGTTCCCAATTATAAACATACAATCCTGGTGAACAGTATGTTCCAAATAGTGACTAAATAGCTTCTAAGCAACAACAGTTTCCGACAGCTATGGCCAACGAGATCAGAAGGCTATAGCAACAGCGTGTACTGAGCAACTAAGCTTAGCAACAAGCGTGTTGCCAATACCTGATAACTTAGCATGAGTTTGAAAAGAAATGTGGCTTACAGTAGCTTCATGAAGACACATTCGGATGAATGGAGAGTGAAGGCTATCCACATCTGTTGAGGATGATTGATCTTCTTAAAGGTGCTGTATGTATGTTTTTGACTCTTCTAAAGCCAAAAAGTAACATAATATGTTTGTAGACATTTAGGAAACATGTTGTTTATTATTATTATTATTATTTAGTCATTTAGCAGACGCTTTTATCCAAAGCGACTTACAAATGAGAACAACAGAAAAAATCAATTGTAGTATTAAAACAACTAAAATCAGATCCAAGACTAAAAGCTAAAACTTTATAAATACTACCTATACACATTTTCAAAATAAAGAAATTAAATAAAATGACAAATGCATACAACAAAATTTCTAAACTTAATTTTTAGAATGCACATTAGCTTATGTAGAACTGTTTACGGAGCAGATAAAATTTAATTTATCATTCTGACTCATCCTTTTATTAAAAAAAGATTTAAAGGCTGATAGGTTATAATTTTATTTTTAAAAATGGTCAAAACTTTATTTGAACATGTACAAACCCGATTCCAAAAAAGTTGGGACACTGTACAAATTGTGAATAAAAACAGAATGCAATGATGTGGAAGTTTCAAATTTCAATATTTTATTCAGAATACAACATAGATGACATAGCAAATGTTTAAACTGAGAAAATGTATCATTTTAAGGGAAAAATAAGTTGATTTTAAATTTCATGGCATCAACACATCTCAAAAAAGTTGGGACAAGGCCATGTTTACCACTGTGTGGCATCCCCTCTTCTTTTTATAACAGTCTGCAAACGTCTGGGGACTGAGGAGACAAGTTGCTCAAGTTTAGGAATAGGAATGTTGTCCCATTCTTGTCTAATATAGGCTTCTAGTTGCTCAACTGTCTTAGGTCTTCTTTGTCGCATCTTCCTCTTTATGATGCGCCAAATGTTTTCTATGGGTGAAAGATCTGGACTGCAGGCTGGCCATTTCAGTACCCGGATCCTTCTTCTACGCAGCCATGATGTTGTAATTGATGCAGTATGTGGTCTGGCATTGTCATGTTGGAAAATGCAAGGTCTTCCCTGAAAGAGACGACGTCTGGATGGGAGCATATGTTGTTCTAGAACTTGGATATACCTTTCAGCATTGATGGTGCCTTTCCAGATGTGTAAGCTGCCCATGCCACACGCACTCATGCAACCCCATACCATCAGAGATGCAGGCTTCTGAACTGAGCGCTGATAACAACTTGGGTTGTCCTTGTCCTCTTTAGTCCGGATGACATGGCGTCCCAGTTTTCCAAAAAGAACTTCAAATTTTGATTCGTCTGACCACAGAACAGTTTTCCACTTTGCCACAGTCCATTTTAAATGAGCCTTGGCCCAGAGAAAACGCCTGCGCTTCTGGATCATGTTTAGATATGGCTTCTTTTTTGACCTATAGAGTTTTAGCCGGCAACGGCGAATTGCACGGTGGATTGTGTTCACCGACAATGTTTTCTGGAAGTATTCCTGAGCCCATGTTGTGATTTCCATTACAGTAGCATTCCTGTATGTGATGCAGTGCCGTCTAAGGGCCCGAAGATCACGGGCATCCAGTATGGTTTTCCGGCCTTGACCCTTACGCACAGAGATTGTTCCAGATTCTCTGAATCTTTGGATGATATTATGCACTGTAGATGATGATAACTTCAAACTCTTTGCAATTTTTCTCTGAGAAACTCCTTTCTGATATTGCTCCACTATTTTTCGCCGCAGCATTGGGGAATTGGTGATCCTCTTCCCATCTTGGACTTCTGAGAGACACTGCCACTCTGAGAGGCTCTTTTTATACCCAATCATGTTGCCAATTGACCTAATAAGTTGCAAATTGGTCCTCCAGCTGTTCCTTATATGTACATTTAACTTTTCCGGCCTCTTATTGCTACCTGTCCCAACTTTTTTGGAATGTGTAGCTCTCATGAAATCCAAAATGAGCCAATATTTGGCATGACATTTCAAAATGTCTCACTTTCAACATTTGATATGTTATCTATATTCTATTGTGAATAAAATATAAGTTTATGAGATTTGTAAATTATTGCATTCCTTTTTTATTCACAATTTGTACAGTGTCCCAACTTTTTTGGAATCGGGTTTGTAGTACATGTCAGTAGATAACATGTTATGAATATTTTTTGTTAGTTTAAAATCTGGCCATGTTTTTTTATTGTTTTATTTCACTGTTTATGCAAATAAAAAGTGCATAGTGCTGCTAATTTTATTTGTTGGCTTTTGTCATAAAACTTGGTAAAATTATTTCAGTGTGTCTGTCAGTACTGTCAGTACATTTTAACAACGCCGTGTATAATAGTTTGGATTGATACATTATTTAAGAGATTTAAGTTCTGTATAAAATTGGTAGCTCTCAGCCGATTTCATTTTTAAAAAGTAGCTCCTGAATGAAATAACGTTGGAGACCCCTGCTTATAGATGCTATAGTGAATTTCAAGTTTTGTCTTCCGCCACATCCGCTCAGCTTTTCTGCATTGTCCTTTCATACTCTGAACTGCTGTTGATTTTCTCCAAGATGATTTTTATCTGCCAGTCTTCTTTTGCTGACCTTTACCAGAGCAATATCATCAATAACATTCTTAACTTTTGAGTTAAATGAATCCAGGAGAAGATCAACAGAGTCTGCAGAAATGCTTGGTGTTCAAGATATTGCCTTCATAAATAGCGCACTAGTGTTCTCATTAATGCATCTCTTTCTGACAGAGACAGATCTAGATTCAGTGGTGACAGAGATCAATATATCAAAGAAAATACAGAAGTGATCAGACAGAGCTACATCCTTAATAACAATGGATGAAATGTTTAGACCTCTACTGATGAGTAAATCTAGAGTGTGTCCACGATTGTGTGTGGGTCCATGCACATGCTGAATCAGGTCAAAAGTGTTTAAAACAGTTATAATTTCTTTTTGTAGTTTTGATTTCTGCATTATCTATTTGAATATTAAAATCCCCTGCAATAGCAAAACAGTCAAACTCTGAGGAAATCATTGATAACAGTTCTGTGAACTCTTCAACAAAGGCTGGAGAGTATTTTGGAGGCCTGTAAATGATGATAAACAGAGTGCGTAGAGCTCCTTTCAGCACAATACCTAGGTATTCAAAAGACAAATACTGACCAAATGACACATGCTTGCATTGATAAACATCTTTAAATAGAGCAGCTACACCTCCACCTCTCCTAACAGTCCTGCAGACACTTGTAAAATTAAAGTTAGGAGGGGCTGTTTCATTTAGGACTGTTGCACTGCAGCTGTCTTCAAGCCATGTTTCATTTAGAAACATAAAATCCAGGTTGTTCGAGGTTATTAAAGCATTGATCAGAAATGATTTATTTTTTAGTGAGCGAATGTTTAAAAATGCTAACTTTATGGAATTACATTTAGTCTCTACAGCAATCTTAGATTGACGCATTACAGGCCGCAGATTAGATGGGTCAGCCGTACGGCTTGAGAAGGCCTTAGACTTTCAATCACGTGATAAAACAGAAATAGAGAAGGCTACAGGCATACTGGGTTCCCGCTTGTTCTGCAAACATTTGTGAAAGTTGTTGCTATCATAGCGAGGACCCGACACCCATCACTGAGAACTGTTATCAGTTGTTTTTGGTTCACCTACAGCCGATGGAGGAGGGTTTGGGCCCTGGCGTTGTGTCAGTGGTCTAAGTGCTCTCACAGGAGGTGGAGGGAGAGCTGGGCCTGCAGTCTTTGGTGGTTGTGGGGCCCGCCGTTTTTTAGTTGATATCTGGGGCTTGCAGCAAAAGAGTGGGAGAGTTTGGTCCCAGCATACACCAGTTCCTCCATTTTCTGTGAGAAGCTTAGAAGTGGAGAGAGGGATAGTGTGTCTGGTGAGATGGGCTCTGGCCCTGGTGTTTCCGGTGGGTGTGAAATGTTGTCCAGGCTTCCCTGGCTGTTTTCCAGAAAGTTGTCCTTGGGTGCTGAGTCTTGGAGCTGTTGTAGTATGTCACAGTCCGTCTGTGATGAGCTCTGTGGGCAGGGCTCAGCCGGGATAGTTTCCATGAGGAAAGCTTGTTTTGGCTGCGTGGTGTTATCAGTGTCCTTGTGGGATGTATCAACCACATGATGACTCGAAAGCTGATATGAAGTCCTGTGGTCACTCATACTCTGTCCAGGTGTGTGTGTGCCATAGGCCATCCAGTTTAAACAGTTGTCTATGGCCGCAGAAAAGATTGAAGTTGTCGATGAAGTTGACTCCTTTTATACCACAGGTTCTTTGTAGCCATGTATTCAGCCCAAGCAGCCGTGAAAACATGTTAGTTCCCCTTTCTGGGAGTGGTCCACTGATGAACGACTGTGTTATAAATGCACTGTTTATATTGGATCAAACCACACAGACGCCTGATTGAACTTGCCATCATCTTTACTCTTCACATCCTACGTGATGACGTCACACCAATACACAACATCCCCCCTCTACTTGAATGTGAACTTACCCTATCTAACACATTCTCATTCACATTTTCTTACAACTCACAGATTTCAGAACATTCAAGACATGTAACAACTTTTTTCCTTATCAGCTCTTACAACTTCATAGAACATCCCCAATGCTTTTAAAACAAATACATTGAACTATGACATAACTTATATGGGACCTCTTTTTTTTCTCTTTCAACTAACATAACCTTTAACGTCCTTGGAACTCATTAAACTTAAGTGTCCTCTCTTTTTTTTCAGCATTTGAATTTCATTTATCACTCAATAACATAGTCTCTAAGTCTTTCAGGCAATTTGATTTGTCGCTGAGGCCTGCATGATTTAGGGGTTTGTTCCTCTCTCCGAATTGTTTCACAGTTCATTTTGCATTCCTCTGCTATTCCTTTTTGTTCCCCTTCTGAATTTGGCTCTTGAGCACCTTTCATATCACGATTCACTGTTGGTGTTTCCATTGAATGGAACTTCTTGACGAATGTTGTGTTCCGAGCATATTTCGCTCCAGTGGGTGACTGAACAATAACACTGTTACCTTCTCTGTGTATAACTTTGTGAGGTGTACTGTGAAATGTTGTTGTGAACTTGTCTGTTTTGTCTTGCCTCACAAGCACTCGATCTCCAACCTCTTTGTCAGATGTCTTAGCATTCCGTCTGTTGTCTGTGTATATTTTGGCTTTTCCCTTTTGTTCTGCATCCCTGTCCCGAGCTTCCAGGTCACTGTGGGGTGTTGCAATGTCTGGTAACTTTCCTCTTATCTTCCTCTGGAAAATAAGTTCTGCTGGGCTTTTGCCCGTTGTGGAGTGTTGTATGGATCTGTAGACAGTCACATACTTGTGTAGCTCTCTTTTCCAGTCCTGGCCTTCAGCTTGAGCAATCTGTACTCGTTTCATCAGTGATGCATTTTGTCTTTCCACTTCCCAATTTGCTTGCGCCCACTTTGGGGTTGTTTTAATGTGGTGGATTCCGTTTTCCTGACAAAACGTTTGAAACTGACTGGACTTGAATTGCGGCCCACAATCTGACCTGATTCTTAAAGTCCCCCTGTAGTGAAAATCAAGTTTTTTATGTTGTTTATTTTTATGTTATTTATTTTAATATGCATTTAGACAAACCATGTGCCAGTCCATTAATCAAAACCATTGCTGAGTATTTTCTCTTTAAAATTGTAGTTCCCCAAAGGCTGACCCAGAAATGCGGTTTGAAACAGCCTTCGGTTTGCTACATCACAAAATTCAACAACCAATCACATCAAGGGATTGATTCCTATCATTAGCATGCAAAATATACCAATACCAAAACAAAAACAAAAATAAATTAGAGCAAAAAACCCATGAAGCCGTGGCTTAATGTGAATTTAGAACCGCTAACTTGCATTATAACCCACGGCAACAGTGAAAAAGTAGCCAGCAGTCAGACCCACCTCTCCCGCATCAGCGTCTGCTCTTCACACGCGTATGCTCGCGGGCACGAATTGGAATCACAAACGGCTGCATTCAGTCTTAACGGCATTTTAGGACACAACATCGTCAAGTAAGTAACTGTAATGAATGTTACAGTATTCACTGTAGTTGTCTGCTAGAAAAAACTGTTTTATCAGTCATTATCCATGTATGCAATTGTTTCGCGTTTACTACAGTTCAGTGGATCAGGAGACGCTGGCTGGTGCGACTGAGTGGAGGAGGCAGGGCTAATTTACATATTCATAGATCCGCGTATAGTAAATGAGGCAAGGGTGTTGAGTTACATTCAAGCTATTTTAAGGCATGAGGAAATTATTTTCACAAGAAAAAACATTTAAATATGTAATTTTGATGATCAAAGATGCGTTTTAAGGGATACAATATTTGACTACAGGGGGACTTTAAGGGAAGTCCATGCCAACTGAAAATGTCCTCCAAACTGTCAATCACTTTTTCTGCTTGTTGTTGTGCCAGTTGTGGATTTGAGGATCGCATATTCGTAGTACCTGCTGTAATAGTCAACAACGACCAGGATTGAATGGCCATCGGGTAAAGGACCAAGCAAGTCTAAGGCTAAGTTTTGCCATGGCCCTTCAGGCATTACTGTGGGTGACAGTGGTTCTGGAACATCTGGTCTCGCTACCAGCTGACAACCATGACACGCCCTCACAAACCTTTCCCTGTCCATTCCGGGTATATGCATTACCTGAAAATCATAGGGCTGTAATCTCAAGACCCACCTCTCGATTCGTGCACATGGTTTTGAACGAGGGCTGTAAATTGCCTCTAATGCCTTGTGGTCTGTGACCAGATCAAACTGCCGACCGTACACGTATGGGTGCAGTCGTTCACATGCCCACACCAGCGCAAGCACTTCTCGCTCTGTTTGTGAATATCTCTGTTCACATTCTGTCAAGCTCCTACTCACATAGCAAACAGGAACCATTTCTCCTCTTTGGTCCTGCACTAGTACTGCTCCGATGCCCTTTGGTCTAGCATCAGCAATGACTTTCGTTGGAGCATCCTTGTCGAAATAACCCAGTGTTGTGGCTTCAGCCAACTTATCTTTGAGAATTTTGAACGCTTTCTTTTGCTCAGTCCCAAAATGAAATTTGGCGTCCTTCCTTGTTAGTCTGCGCAGAGGTTCCAAGATACGTGCGAATTGAGGAATGAAACGGCTGCTATAGCCAGCTAAACTGAGAAAACTTCTCATCTCTGAAGCATTTTCAGGTTCCCTTGCCTCCATGACTGCTCTCACTCTTTCTGCTGTAGGGCCAATGCCTTTCTCTGACAACAGCATGCCCATAAACACTAACTGAGTCAAGTCGCAGTGTTCCAGTCTCCTTAGTACTGCATGCAATCTTTCATCGTGAGACTCTTTGTCTGTGTTTGTTTGAATGTTTGAATATTATTGCACATAAAAACAGCTGGCAACTCTGGTGAGATAGAATTTGCATAATGTATATATATAGCAACAATAAATGTTTTCTTAATTTCTCCAGTACCAACAGCAGAACCAAAGTCAAAGCTTATCGATACTCCGGTCTTTCATAATTTATCCCGAGACCGATTTAATACCGGGTTTCGGTACCCATCCCTACTTGAGGGCGCTTTGGAGGAGCGGGCACTGGAGGCACGGGCACTGGAGGCACGGGCACTGAGAACTCTGGGGGTAGCGCCGTATCCATGAGCTCTGGGGCTGGAGCTGAAGGGCTTGACGGCGGATAGGCCGGCGGTTTTGAGTGAGCCGCGGGCAATCCTCCAAAAATGCACAGAATTAAATTAAAATCTTTAAAAAATAGCAAAACACAACCTTCATATTCCCACTTTATTAACACTCTAATTACTTTATTAACGCGTCACGTTTAATAAGCCTATTAAAAAACAAGTCCAACAAGGCTTATAATAACTAAATCTGGCAACATGGCGAAGGGGAGGCTGCACTCGCACCCTCAGTCCTCTCCCTCGATCCTCCCTATATGCAGAATACGCAAGCTGCGTTGCTCTCAAAGATGTTTTAATTTTAGTTTAGTTTTTGAGTTTGGCAAGCGGTTATGAAAACATGAATGATCATTTCTTTTAATGTGGTACGCTATCACCCTCTCTACGTAAAAATCAGTCAAATCATGTAACGTGAATGTCATACTGTCTCTTGACAAAAAAACGAGTTGAAAGCGCACCGAGCTGCGGGCTGTTTCTCGAGCGCTTTGCGCGAGCGCGATTCAAGACGTGAAACATGGACAAATGCGTTTCATCCATTCTTTCAATCACCACACCACAACCCCCCAGTTTTGCGTAGGGCCCCCAGAAGGCTAGGATCGGCACTGCATCATTATATTGAGGCTTGTCAAGGTACAAACCTGCAATGATGTGTATTGTATGATTCGTTATACAGAGTTAGTGTTGTTCAAGACTCAGCTGTTTTTGTCAGGTATAATTCACCCAAAAATGTCAATTCTGTTATTATGTACCCACCCTCCTGTTGAAAGATCCCAAAATGTCATTAAGGCAATGTAAAAATAATCAGATGAGACATAAAAAAAACAAATCCACGACTTCTGAAGAAGCACACTTACTATAGTAAACGAACGTTCAAATGCACACGAGAACATCATGACAGTAAGTTAATGGAGACATATTCTGATAAATTAAACCTTTACTTTATGCCTCAAAGTAAAAACACAAACATTTAAATCACCATATTGCATCTTATTTAGTATAATTAGTGTTTTAGAGATTTATTATTCTAACATAGGAGCATTATTAGCGGGAGAGACCGGACAAAGTGAGCTCCGACGTACAGACAGTGGTGTGCCGGGAGCAGAGTTGACCGAAAATTCTCCATCATTGACGGAATTTTTTTAGCAGTGACCGTCACTTTGACCGATTACACTGAGGATGATCTATTGTAATTTGTAACTGTAATTGACCGTTCGCAAAACCTGCCCACCCTTAGTTACTGTTGCCATGACCGACAAACAGTGCAGCTCTCACACTACACACATGTTCTCATGCAAACATACATAATACATAGCAGAGCAAAGAGAAAACTGACAACACGCCAACAGAGAAGATAGATCTCAGGACCACTTGGCTTTTGGATTGAGTCATTTTTAAAGAAATTCAAACAATAAATATCGCTTTGTGGCTAGACATGGGCCGGTATGAGATTCTCACGGTATGATAACCTTAGATAAAAATATCACGGTATTGCCATTACAGGTCTAAAATATGTAATTTTTAAATGTCTGGGTAAAAAAACAACAACTTTTTTTCCCCACTGAACACTGAATATATTTTATTTTTAAGAAACATATAGAACATTTTGGAACATGTCAAGCTAAATAATTCAAATAAATAAATTGAATTCTTCTTAATTAAATCTTCTTAATTAAAAGTGCAGTCACTTAAAGTGAGCCTAAACCTGCAGCTCAACAATAATCAGAAAATCAATAAATTATTTTCTGTAAAAAAAAAAAAAAAGCTCAAATCAAAAAATAATTTATGTAAATAAATAAATAAAAATAAAGCAGCAGTCATTAAACCTGCAGCTCAACAAGGTTTTTGGAGACATGCTCACTTTCTAAATATTCATCTTTCAGTCCAAATTCTGATGCAGGAATGTTTACCTTTCCCGGATTAAGTTTGGAGCGGTGAGGTACGAGGATGTGTGCACAAACACACAAGGAGAGCGAGAGAGAGAGAGCGCGAGTGTGTTAAGCCCGGCTCACACTGTGCGATGTTGGCCACGATTTGGTCATCTGAGACAAATTTTGAAAATCCTAAAATATTCCTATAATCCTAGGCTAAAATCTGTAGTCTTTGATCGCTGGTTTGACATGTTCACCGACAGCCGATTAATGGCTGTTGCGATCAAATTTCACCTCAGACGAAATTCTGGCAGTGTGAGAAGATTCTGCGCACAGTCCTGCAGTGTGACAACCCCTACGATGAATGTCAAACTGTCTCCGTTTTTCAAGACGAGCTATAAGCAGAATTAATGCTAGAGAATTATTCTATCAGCCATAAACTCCGGCGCTCCCGTCCTCTGCTCACGGAATTCATCTGATAAAAAGTTCCAGGGATTCATTTCCTTCGGCCATCATCATACACAAAGGTGACTCTCACTGACTGCTCGCACCAACCGGAGCTGGAGGAGGGGTCATGTGACTCATTCGCTCTTCACTGCACACAACTGAAGGAGTCCTGCACTTTCCGTCTTTGACGACAAGTAAAAACCTGCGCATACCGCAGAAACGGTATAACGGAATTTTTTTGTGGTTTTGAAACCGTGACTTTTCCAAACCGCGTTATACCTTGAAACCGGTTATCGTCCCATGCCCACTCAGAACCTACTCTTATTACCTATTTGTGGCTCTTCAGTGTGTCGTGACAGATCACTGTATTGCCTCAGTTCAAACACGTGAACCGATTGTCTTTTCATATTAACTTAAAGCACGAAATGAACATGAATAAACATCAGAAAGTGTTTTATTTCAACCACGGAACACACCATTTTTCAAGTTTAAGTCCACCGAAGTTAATCTGCTCTCCTGTCTGATTTGAGGTTAAGACTAGAAGAGATACAGCTGCAGCAGCTACTGGGCATGCGCATTTACATATTTTCTGAGCCAACAATATAACGTGAAACCTATGAAAATGGTTTTAAAAAGTACATAGCGCCATAGTTTCATCACTTTACAGTGTCGCAGTGACCGTCTTTTAGCAGTAAAGGACCTGTGCCTAATATGTGGCCTATATACAATTGATATTATGGGAGAGGGGTCAAGCGACGCAAACAAGCAACGCGCAAACTTTGCGCAAGAGTTATGCCGGTGAATGTCTATCAATTCAATATAGAGAAAGTGAAAGTAAAAAGAAAACTGACGGCTAACGCTGCATTAATGGCGCATATTCTCTCTGAGACAACGAGAGACGAATTTACTTTAACATATGCTGCTAACGGTATATAACTGTCTTAAATTATTCCCTTAATATTTCTCTTGGCTCATATAGTGAAAAACATGAGAAGAAACTTATTTCGCATTAAACAAGTTGTTTTTGAAAATCGGTACATGAAATAAAGCTGCTCTGAATTTTCATTGATGACTGCAGTGTTAATATTTTAATTATAGGCCTATGATTCATTGTACAAATTAATAGACCTGTTTTAAAAAAACCTTTTTAAAAACATTTTCAGTGAGGGGTAAGCTAATAGCCTAATCTTTTATTATCCTCACAGTGCATCATGCTTTGATTATTATTAATAATAAAAGTAATCCAATAATAATAATATGCCTAGTAATAAGAAGAATGTAACAGGCCTACATTAATTGGAAATGCTAAATCCTCTTAATATTGCCAATTTTTGATGCTTTTGACAATATCGCTGGCTATCATCGCCACACGATACTATGCAAATCAGCACGGGGAGGTTATCGCCCGCAATGTGTGCCCGTATGCCATGTGTGGAAATAGTTTTATGAATTGTTAGCACTATCTATTGTAAATGGTTATAATTTACCATGTTTTTCTAACAGTTGGCATTGAGAGTGACTGACACTTGATCGTCAGACAAAAATGACAAGATATGTGTAAAAAAAAAAAAATCTAAATAAAACAATGAAAAATAAAAAAATCCCCACTTTCTCTTTTTCTATATGCGTTCATAAATTATATTACTTTGTAAGTGTTGTATTTGGCAGTTGGCATTAGAAGTTATTTACTAATATAATAATGGCATATGAGAAGTTTAATACATTAATGGTTACCAGATATGTCATATTTTTAAACTGTATTTTCATTGTTGAAGTTTAAAAGTCTGGGTGTGCGACAAGGAGAAAACAGTGATTTTGACACCTATAAGGAGGTTGAAAAGTATGAAAAAATCATAATAGAAAGGTAGTAAAAAGTTTTTTTGTTAGTTTGACAAAGCAAGAGGAATTTGTCCAAAATTATATGTATTTTTAAAAATATGACCAAAGAACATAAAAGTGCCCATAGTCTAATAATCACCCAATAATAGATTATGACGGAAATTTTTACGACCCTGTCCATCAAAATGATGGACAATGTTAAAGTCTAACTCAACCTCTGGCCAGGAGTATTCCCCGGTGGGTCAGTGGCCAATGTGACCGGTCCAGCCGGTACACAGATTAATTTAAACATGACGAAAACCATAATGTTGCATATATTTTCAACGCGGATGGAAGAGAGAAGTGAGCGCGCGGGTGGCCTGAGGCTTGTCTGTGTCGAATGAGATCTGAAAGCATGAGTGTACTGTGCGAGAAAAGTTTACTTAGTTTCAGTACTACATTAAAGTACTATATATAATACTGTAGTCCTGATAATGCCAAATGTCTGATTTTACCAGTAAAAATGGTCCTACATAATTTATTTCTATGTATTTAGTCAGTGACAGAGTGCAAAACATAAGGGTCAAACAAATATTAATATTTTTATTCTGGTGTCACCGCTGTCCTCTGACAGGGGACCAGAACCAAGTTCAAGTCTATCCAAGTCAACCACCCAAGTCCATAACAAATTTAGCAAAGCAACAGCACATTTTTAAGCATTTTACCATATATAGAAGTAGTAATAATAACTAGATAAAAAAGTTTGTCGAGACAAACTTTAAGTTGGCTTGAGAAAGCAGGACCAGAAAGTTTGAAAAAGTTTGAAAATTTTTAAGTTTGAAGCTTTTCAGTCTGAAATAGTTTGAAGTTTAACAGTTTTAAAAGCTTAAAGTTTGATAGATAGATAGATAGGGTCAGATTATGGATAGATAGATAGATAGATAGATAGGGTCAGATTATGGATAGATAGATAGAGTCAGATTATAGATAGATAGTTAGGATTATTATAAAGATAGATAGATAGGAATATTATATAGATAGATAGATAGATAGTCAGATTATAGATAGATAGATAGATAGATAGATAGATAGATGCTAAGGACCTCAGAGTGGTTGCTAGGATATTCTAGGTGGTTGCTAGGGTACTTGGAGTGGTTGCTAGGGTGTTGCTATGTGGTTGATAGATGGGCAGAGTCAAATGATAGATAGATACATAGATATTGCCCACTGATCTCTGTTTTCCTATGGCCATGTAATGGTGTGAGGGCCCTTTCATCGCTGCTTGCAGCTTTAATTGAATTTGGAGTCTGAGCCTTGTTTATTCCACAACACTATAGATGTATAGATGGTAGATTAATTACTTTAAATGCTTAAGTGTCTCTTTAAATGTCTTGTTTCATGTTTGTTATTGATTATAGATTTATTCAGTGTTTCCTAACGTCTTTTCAGTCATGGCACTGCATCAAATTTGTGAAAAAAATTGTTGCTCCCTACACAAATATTGCTGCTGCAGGCCCCACAGACTACATGAGGATGAAGCTGATGGTTCAGAAACCTCTTAAAGAACACTTTATGTACTACTTTGATGGCACAGTAAAAACTACTAGCCTAACTAGCCTATAACATTTAAATATTATAAACAACAAATTAACAATCAATAAAATAGGAACAAGCATAGATAAATACAACAGAAAAAAAGTTATATCAAATAACTTAAGATGATATCAAACAAGATCTAACAATAGTGTTTTGGAACAGAAATGTAAAACATTAAATGAAAAAAAACACATATTATTGATTGTATAAATTAAATATAGATTAATCTTTGTTAAAGCTGTATATTCTTATTCGATTAACACCATATAGACTGTAAAAACACAGAGAAAACTGCAGGTATTTATGGGCTACTGTCCCTTTAAGACCTGATTTACGGATCCAATATAATGATACACATCCGATTGTTTATGAAAATAATAAAGTGTTAAAATTGATTGAATGGTAAGATTTAGAAACACATGCAAAAGATAAAGTTTAAGTGATCTTAAACTTTGCAACTAATCCGCGAATCACATGCATGTCGAACCGTGCTGTTCTATACAGATCACTGACTTTACAAGTAAGTTGGGAAAGACTTATGCTGCATGCAATTTTTTCTCATCGGAGGATATTCAGAGTTCCATGTGGGTTCAAACGGAACGCACACGCAGGTCGGGGTTTCTTCTCGGAACTCTGTCCGCTTCGCTCAACACGAAGTTGAGAATTCAAGATGGCTACTCCCAACGTGAAACGTAAGTGAAAGCTATAAATACTATGCATTTGTTTATTATAAAGCTTCTGTTATATTCCCATGTCATTATTGAGGCATACACTCATTCTTGCCCAACCTCTATCTGCGAACATGTTGCTATGGTGTATGTGTCTGCAGTTTCAAAAATGCGGTGCAATGCTTTGTTTTTGCTAACAATGCTAATGCTAACATGAGTGAACTCAATTACATTAGGCGTGTTCGACTTGAAGCAGCGCTGCAAAAACCGTCTGCTCTCTATAGCTCTGGGCACTCATCGGGCGGCCCATCTGCATTCATTTTTATCATAACATGATTTTACTCCACAACATCAGTCGAGTGTTTGAAATAACTTAATTTTGTGAGCTGATGTGCGGTTTTCATCACAGAATGAGGCAGAGATAATATATTCTATACGGTAATAAAGGCTATGTTGATTAGCTTTGGAATATACATATACTTTAACAATATGAAAATACCCGAGATGGCTTGAAGAACACAGATAAACCATATATTGTCATGTTTACTATCGTATACTTTTGGATATTTAAATAAATAGCCAGATCGCGAACAAATTCAATCACCCACGCAATCTTGTTCATAAATGACAGGATTCATATGTTTATTAAAGCACACTGTGACATTCAAATCTGTTGCCGCTGACGAGAGAGAGCAGTTTACGTACATGAAACATCTTTACGAAGTATTTTGTATTGTTATTTCTGTGTTACAGACATTGTATAATCACAGAAGTACTGCAGCAACAGTGGTTTAAATTTTTACTTGCCCTGCCACCAAAAATAAAATAGTTTTGTTATCGTTGTTTTTGATACCAAATTTATAGATACCAGTTCAATTTTACAATTCTCGATTCCAACTGAAGACAAGTGAACAGTCAGTAAGAACAAATGAACAAATTATAAGCAATAGCACAAACAAACAGAACAAATAATAAAAAAAAAAAAACGTTTTGGAGTTTGTAGATGTTCATGTACAGAGACTGAATAATCAAATGTAAAATAACATCCCAGGGGGGCTCCATCCCAGTTGCTCAAAAAAAATAAAAAAAATTGCCAATTCCCGCTCCCGCGCCTGCAACCGCTCGCGGCTGAATTCAAATGATCATAATTGATAGACAACTATGCCCGTGAAAAGACATCAGCAATCTGGCGCCAAGTAAAGAAAACAACTACAACAAAATCAAAACAAAAAAGATGAAAACGAGCTTCACTTTCAGATAAGGCTACATTCATAATCCCGTGAAACTTTGGGTGTTGAGGTTAATAACGTTTTTTAATGTCGGTAATAATTTCACCATCTCCAAAGCATCTAATATTCTCTCCAAGTTTCCATGTTCACTTACGAAAGTTAGCCATGGTTTTAACACGAATTAAAAAAAATGGTTCTTGCAGCCATGTATCCGAAAATTAACCATAGTTTTGTTACTTCAAATAATAATATACAAAGAAGTATTAAGATAATATTTTTTTGTCATTATAAAAACAAACCTAAACCAACAACAGCCTTTAAAATGACTTAAAATGCATTATATAAAAACAATGAGGCAACCCTGCTGAAAAAAAACAATATCACAGAAAATTCTAATACCATCACAAATAAATCATGAATACCATTACAAACCATCAACTTTTAACCATTAAAAAATGGTTTTCTGTAGTGTGTTTTGGGACATATTCCATTATTTATTGGTTTTAACAAGCCACCAATAGAAGTTGACCAATTACCAGTAGAGACCTACAGGGTCCATTACAGTTTCCTTTAAAACTAATACAAGTCCCATTATAACCAGAAAAACCATTACACATTTTGTGATGGTGTCTATTGCTTTTTTCAGCATTACATGTAGTAGTAGTAGTAGTAAATTTATTGTCACATACACAATCATACAGAGTACAATCAGCAGTGAAATTCTTTGATTTTTAAGGAAATAAATGTAGCAAACATGAGGAAAGAGACGAGTATGATAAAAAAAAACAACCCCCAGACTGTACTCCTTTAGGGAGTACAGTTTGAGAACAGGAAAAAAACACCTCAGCATAAAGCACATAATACAACATAGACACGCAACATGCAACAGGGGAGGTAATCCAGCTCTGTCAATCAGCCATCCAGACCGGCAGCCATTTTCCGGCGCTAGTCGCAGACCCGCTTGTCAGGCTGGCGGTTTAAAGCGACGGAGGTGTTGGATCGGGGGTTTGGGAAAGTGTGTGTGTATCTGTATCAGTGTTTGTGTATGTGTAATCAGCAGTTGTCTGAGGAATGGGTAGGAATGCAGATAGCTTCTCCCAGCAGTGCTTCTCAGGAAGATTTATCCGTAGCGGCCTTGGCCAAGGTCGCCGTGGCAGAGGGGAGCCGGAAGAGATAAGATTGAGCTTGTTTAGTCTTAGTGCGAGTAACCGCATTTCAAATTCACCAGTTACTCTTATTGTCCGTTCTGGTCTCCATCAATTTTTCTCTGCAAAGCCGTGAGCTTCTCCGTGATAGAATCCATGTTGCGGTTAAAAGTTTCAGTCTCAATGCTGACCGCTCTGCCCACTGCTTCAATCATGACGGGCAGCCTTGCGAGGCTTTGAACAGCTGTTCCCGTTTTCTTAATTCTTCGATAACCCAGGGCAAAGCCTAATCCAATCAGCAGAAGACCTGTTATCATGGTTCCGAATAGATAAACATCTTCAACGTCCTCGACCGAAAGAGCCGATAGACATACAATCCGCCACCTGTCCCACGCGTCCATTGTATAGCCTGCCGGGAACGTTCCGTCAGGGCAGTTTGGTTCTCCCGAACCTGAGCTTCTCTTCGAGAAGATGGTGTCAATTGCATTGAGAGACCAGTTGATCAAATCCATATTTCCAGTTTTGAAGTTTTGAAGTTTTGAGGAGCAAACATGTTACAAATACCTGTAAAGGGAGCCTAAGGCCTGCTGTTATACTTACAGTACGATCATATTCTTGTTTAATAGACTATTGACCAAACATTTCATTCAAATATCCACTTAATCTTTCATTTTTGGCCACCTTTTTGCTATAGATGACACAGCCTCTATAATTTCTTCAACAAAAAACATGTGGACATCACAACCCGTACAAAAATGAACCATGGTTTTCGTAAAACTGCTTAATTTTCTTTTGCGTGATTTCTGAATGCTTGAGACCATAAAATCAATCAGACAACTGTATTACTGCCATAGGTAACTGTCTAGAGCTACAACTGTAATTTGTAAATAATACAATTTATTTATTTATTTACTTTTATATTTTATAAAAGTTCTATTTTGACTCCTATAGTAGATGCGTTTTTTTTTTTTTTTTTACTTCCATAATATTTAAGGGAGGGGGCACAACAATACAATCCTGCTTAAGGCACCCATTTGGCCAGCAGTGGCCCTGCTTGTATTTTTTTTTCTGTTCAAGGGCAAGTTGCGGAAAGAAAGGCAATTTGGGGCTCGCTGGCTGAGACGCGCGGCTCTATGTGCACACAGAACATAGGCTACTGACTGGACCTACCTTTCATGTCTTCTTGCCCTTTAATGCTTTAAACTCTCTTGAATGTTTAAGTCGGCAAGGCTTAAAACTGGCACCAGGCCATCTGATCAGGCAGTCCTTATTGTCCAGCCTTTGGCCTTAATTGTAGGCCTAAATAAAAGGGCTAAAATACAACTTTGATGGTAAACACTTAAAAACTTTGCTACTGCAGCTCGTTACAAAGGTTTCACTCATTAGTACATTAAAAATTTAAATTAGTGATTTAAAAAAAATGCGAAGATCCACAAGCAGAAAGACATATCTGTGAAGGTAAATCAGAAGTGCACAGACTGTTTTGTGAAGGTGTAGGCAGGCTACATTTAATTTACCTTCCTGCACTGTTCCTAACTTAATGTTAGTTCATAATGAATTTAACCAACGTTAACACAATTAAATGCTACACATTTTTAGATAGCCTATCTGTGTAAAATATGTCCGACTATGTGCATATGTGTAGTTCATGCAGTGATATTTGTGTATATTTTATATGACAGACCTTTAGGTTTGGATGTTTTGTTAATGGCATTTATTACTTAAAAATTAAAGGCTGATGACTCGCGCTTTGTGATTATCAAGATTGAGTGAATGTAGACTGTAGTCCTCGTTGATGAAGGGCCCCTCAAGAGGTAAAGCCCAGGGGCCCCTTACGGTGTTAATGCGGCCCTGACCGCCAGTACAGTAGTTCAAGGAATTATGAAAATGTTCGTCCAGTGGAAAAGCCCCTTATAGCTTACAGTTTCTTATAGTAAGTAAATCATTATAACTGTGCTACATATTCAATTATGCTTTTAAAATCACTCACTTTTTCTATCTGCCAGATATCGGAGACTCAGGTAGCTCCTATTTGAGAAGATGTCATCTTCGTCACCAGTCTTTAGTGGGGAAGGTGGACAGAGGGCCTCCTTTGTTGCTCTCTTGGCCTCCTCCGTTATGGCCAGTGGAGTCGTTTTAAATTTAATTGTTGCCTGATTGACAAATAAGCATGGCCGCCCATATTTTTGTGAGAGGGTGAAGTTCTTAACCACATATGACTGCCCCTCTTCGAATTCTGGGTCACTGCCATTTCTAACCGACAGATATACTGTCTCCCCATCGGTGAGTGCACATAAAGTGGTGAACTTATATGTGCCGACATGTATTTTATTATTCTCCCTCACAAATGTCAAAGCCTTTTTGCTCCTGCAGGTGGCAACACACCTGATGCGAAGTGGTGCTGGGCGACTGTAGGGGGTTGTCATCCTAAGAATGAGACAAAAAAAGAAAAGGTATCGTTTAAATAAAAAAAAAAAAAAGTATATATGATAACTTTTATTGTATGGACAAAATGTGGTCAAAATTTTAATCTGTGCTGTCAGAGACTATCAAACTATGAGTCATTTAGTAAACTCTGTCAAGATATCTTCGTATTTTGAAAGTCGTTGAAAACATAAGTTTGCATCAAAACATCACTCATTATATGACTATTTAAAGGCTGTAAAGGTTCATGACAATGAAAAAATAGTGTGGCATGATATTTGGATTATTTTGACTGGATAAATTCTGACTTGTGATTTTATTATTAAGTTATCAGTGGACATCAAATTGTATCAGTGACTGTTAAAAGGTTATGAAGATATGATGGCAGTAATGACAGTTAATAGCATACTGCCTGATAGAGCTTTTCATCAAGACAAGATCTTGTCTCTGACGGGATTCCTTTTTTTTAACTTCATACTTCACATTAATTTATTTATTTGTTCATGTAATCGAGTTATTTATTGAAAGTTATTGATAACATTTCTTGTGAAGTAAAGATTTACCTCAAAATGATTGTCTTCATAATCTTTTAAAAATCATTCATGTAATTTGAAATTAGTTCAGAAAATACTTTTTCCAGTCAGAAACCCTTTTCTCAGACCAAATCCTGTCAGAATGTTTTATTATAATGTCATTTCTTCATAACCTTCTAAAAAATCATTCATGTAATTTGAAAAAAAATTACTTCAGAAAATACTTTTCCCAGTCAGAAACCCTTTTCTCAGACCAAATCCTGTCAGAATAAGTTTTATTATATTACAGTCTCTGTTGTCAGCCTATCCTGTCATATAAAATTAGGCACCTATCACTTTAATTTCATTTAAATAATTTATTTTGTAGTTGTAAAGTTATAACTGTTAAACATCGTTTGTATAAAAGTAAAAAAATGACTCACCTCAGAAAATAAGTTGTTGTTGCTCCAGAGTGGTTAGTGGGTCAAGTGAGAGGGGGTCAGTGGGTAAGTGGTCTTAAACTTGGCAGCAGTCCAATCAGATGACGTCACCAAGGCACATGATGACAAGACAATAACTTTCGGCCAATTATCTTTTCTTTTTTTCTCTCTCTCTCTCTGTGTGTGTGAGAGTCAGTGGTCTTGAACTTGGCAGCGGTCCAATCAGATGACGTCGCCAAGGCACATGGTGACAAGACAGTAAACTTTCTTTCCCCCTCCCCCTCTCCCTATCTCCCCCTCCTAACCCCCTCCCTATCTCCCCCTCCTAACCCCCCCCCTATCTCCCCCTCCTAACCCCCTCCCTATCTCACCCTCTCCCTCTCCCTGTGTGTGGTTGTGTGTGTGTATATACAGGTTTGACTGTAATTGTTTGTGAGGGTCAAGTGTTCTCACTTATAAAGGGAAATATCATGGCAACCAACAAGTAAGAACATTCTACTGGTCCTCACTAGTTAAAAAGACTTATAAATTAGCCAAAACATGTTTTTACTCAAATCAAGTGTTTTGCACATGTTGGGAGGTACATCATACTGTTAACTTGATTAATGTGATCATCGTGCAGCCAACAAAGCTAATTTGTCTTATGTTTGTTCTTCTACAGTACATTGGATGTCTCCTGGATTTTTTTTTTAAATTAATTTGATGTATTTATTAAAAATGATTTTTTTAATGACTTTTATTATAATGTATTATTTAAATAACTTTTTAATGAATTTATTTATTTGTAAATTATATATTTATTACTTATGAAATAATTTTTATTTATTTATATATATTTATTTATTTATTAAAATGCATGTATTCATATTTTTTAAATTAACTTTTTAATAAACTTGTTTTTTTAATGAATTTACTTTGTTTTTAATGAATTAACTAATAATGGATGTATTGAAATGGACTTTTTCCTTAATTGACTTTAAATTGACGGATTAATTTACTCATTGTTGGTATCTTTTGTGATGTATTACTTTAATAAATGTTAATAAAATGAGGGAAAATTAATGGAAAAAGTAACGCTGAGTAATTTCATTTTAAAACTCTACAAATAAGAAAACCGTTATCAGCTCTTCAGCACGTGATTAATTATAACCAATGAGACTGGTGGAACTTTGCGTAGGAAATCAAATCATCCAGTTCTCCCGCCCCAATATCTCTGCCATCTGTTATTTCTGGTCTATAGATACGTCTTTTCCCATTACCAATTATGTAAATGTACAAATAATTACTTATTCCCAAACATGTTTGTTGCCTGTTAAATAGATTTTTTTTTTTTATGAAATATTTACTTTGTGAGACATTGATCTTCATCCATTTCTCAGTTTTGCACATACATCAGTTTGTTCCATTTTCAAAAAAATATTTTAATATTTTACACAGTTAACTTTGCATCAAACATATTTTTAAGTGGAGAAAAAAAAGTCTGTAAAAGGATACAACTAATATATGACTAATTTAAAGATTTGTTTTATCTGATAATTAATGCAAAAGAAATCGTAAAAAAATACATGCGCTGCTTATAGACAATTATTTATGCAACAGATCTTTCACAAAACGGATAAATATGAATAAAAACATGCCAACCTACCATAATTACATTGTTAAATTGTACAGTTACAGTTATTAACAAATACATTATTTGTGATTATTTACGCCATGTTGTTATTAATTATTTAATTTTGAGGGTATTATGTTTTAGTATTTAAACAGTAAACGAATATATCAGCTGGCCAATGAGACACTGGAACTCTGCATAACTAATGAGCTGTCAATCATTCTGGATTCATCCGGTCAAGGTGAGCGCTGAAAGATTTCTGAGGTAATTTTGCAATTAATGATTATCAAAATACGTGTGGGTCAATGAATTTAAAGTAGTTAAACTTATTTATTTGAGAATGTTTTGTTACTGATAAAACATGAATAAAATGTTAATTTCTGTTAAGTATTATGATAATCGTCTCGTGAGGGAACTGCAGGAGATTGTGTAACGGTTTCTGTCTTGCGTCTAATTTGTTCCTTTTTGTCAAAAACATGATGTGCCAAATGGTCGTTATTTGTTGGATAGCCACGAACAAAACTCCAAATTTACTATGAAATGAGCCTCAGACACTGAGGAAAAAATAAGTTACCTCTTGTACGTTCGTGACTAAACAACGTCCTTCAGGACTTTTATGTTGAGAGCAGTGTTATTTTTACCAAAAGCGAGCATTATGAAGCACTCTCAAAGTCCGATTCATTCATACTTGCCGCCGGAGGGCACTCTCGCGCAGCAAGTGAAGGCGGTTGAACAGACAAATCGAGAAGAGTCGCGCCGCATAAAAAACAACTCAAACAACCATAGCTATGCATACAAGTAAAACACGCCGCCGGTGTGGGTACACTAATAGAAAATAATGTGTATTATTTTAAAGACGTGGCGTGACGTGTGCGACCGCATTATGGATGTCATGAATCACACAAATCGCTTTAGCTGCATAAAATATATATACTGACGTATTGCTTATGACATATGGAAACAATAAACAGCTGATGGCAACAACATATGGTTTGTCTGTGTTCTTCAAATAATCTCGGGTATTTTCATTAGAATAAAGTATATTTCTAATGCAATGCTAATGGACATAGCCCTTATCAGTGTATGAAATATTTTGTCTCATTCTGTAATAACAAGCCTAATCAGATCGAAAATGTAAGTTATTTCAAACTGTCGATGGCATTTTAAATGAGTTTTGAACAAAATAAAATAATAAATTTATCATGTGTTGATGCTCACGTTTGATTGACAGCCTAACAGATTTTCAGTATTTGCATTTCATTATACCCCATAAAAAACAAAAACCTACCTTCACTAGTTTCAAATTGTATAACAACAGAATGATTTGCAGAGATGAAAAACATGGACATAAATTGTGATGTTTTTTTAATTTACGTTTAATTAAGTTATTCTGATACATGTCAATACATACAAATCTACTGTATGTAATATTTTATCCTCATATTAGTGAATCATATAAGTGATATCTTCTTTTTCTCCCTTTTGCTTGTCTGTAAATCTGTTAAGTCTCTGCATCTTTGGTTGCCAGATCATTGCATCCTCTGCGGTAAGTTATCTTTTTACTGTCTGACATTAACTGACTTCTCAGTATTTGCATCTATGCTATCTAAGCATTTCTCAAAATATTATTAAGCACTTACATTTACATTTACATTTAGTCATTTGGCAGACGCTTTTATCCAAAGCGACTTACAATTGGGGAGTACATAAAGCGATTCATCTTGAAGAGGCAATCAGACAGAGGAAGTGCTCGTAACACCAAGTCTCAGTCATTGTTCAAATAAGTACAAGCTAGCAAGGGAAGGAGAGAAAGATAAAGGGAAAGGATTTTTTTTTTTTTTTTTAAGAACAGGTTTAGGATGAAGTCAAGTAGTGCCGAAAGAGATGAGTTTTCAGTTGTTGCTTGAAGATTGACAGGGATCCAGCATTCCGGATAGGGGTGGGAAGATTATTCCACCATCCAGGAATGGTGAATGAGAATGTTCTGGAGAGTGATTTTGAGCCTCTCTGTGATGGTACCACAAGGCGTCGCTCACTAGCAGATCTCAGACTTTTGGAGGGGATGTAGATTCGTAATAGTGAGTGGAAGTAGGAGGATGCTGAGCCTGTGGTCGTTCTGTATGCAAGCATCAGTGTCTTGAACTTGATGCGAGCTGCCACTGGTAGCCAGTGCAGTGAAATGAAGAGAGGTGTAACATGGGTTCTTTTGGGCTCATTGAAGACCAGTCGTGCCGCTGCATTCTGAATCATTTGTAGAGGTTTGATTGTGTTTGATGGAAGACCAGCCAGAAGAGCATTGCAGTAGTCCAGCCTAGAAACGACAAGGGCCTGGACAAGAAGTTGTGCAGCATGCTCTGTCAGGAAGGGCCTGATGTTTCTGATGTTGTGTAGCGCAAACCTGCAAGATCGAGCAGTCTTTGCAATGTGCTCTTTGAAGGTCAGCTGGTCATCAAAGATTACACCAAGATTTCTGACCGAAGTTGATGGGGTAATTATTGATGTGCCTAATTGAATCGAGAAGTCATGCTGTAGAGTCGGAGTGGCAGGGACGACAAGAAGCTCAGTCTTTGCCAGGTTGAGCTGTAGGTGATGTTCTTTCATCCATGCCGAGATGTCCGCCAGGCAGCCTGAGATCCGTGCAGCTACCGTTGGATCATCTGGTTGAAAAGAGAGATCGTGTGTGTCATCGGCGTAGCAATGGTAGGAGAAGCCATGTGCCTGTATGATGGGTCCCAGTGATGTAGTGTATGTGGAGAAGAGGAGGGGTCCAAGAACCGATCCCTGAGGAACCCCAGTGACCAGTTGATGTGCTTTGGATACCTCCCCACCCCAGGCCACCCTGAAGGACCTACCGGTGATATAGGATTCAAACCAGCGAAGTGGAATCCCAGTGATGTCCAGCGATGAGAGGGTGGACAGGAGGATCTGATGATTGACAGTGTCAAAAGCAGCAGAAAGATCGAGCAGAATGAGGACTGATGATTTGGAATCGGCCTTTGCGACTCGCAGGGCTTCAGTGACTGAGAGTAGCGCAGTCTCTGTTGAATGGCCACTCCTGAAACCTGACTGTTTAGCATCCAGTTTGTTGTACTGTGAAAGAAACAGTGAGAGCTGGTTGAAGACAACTCATTCGAGTGTTTTCGCTACGAATGGAAGGAGAGAGACAGGTCTGTAGTTTTCTAAAAGAGAAGTGTTTAATGTGGAAGATGCCAGTGCGGAGAGATGTTGATAATGTGTGTGAGTGCCGGTAAAAGTGTGGGAGAGATTGCTTGGAGAAGGTGAGAGGGGATTGGGTCAAGAGGACATGTTGTAGGATGGCTGGAGAGGAGAAGTTTGGATACTTCCGCCTCGGTGAGGGGACAGAATGAGAAGATGGGAGTTTGAGCAGTGGATGTGGTTGGTTGGAGGTCCTGTGTGTGTGGAGTTGAGAACTGGTAACCGATTGTTCTAGTTTTGTCGGTGAAAAAAGTGGTAAAGTCGTCAGCTGTTATAGAAGTGGTGGGCGGTGGTGGAGGGGGACAGAGGAGAGAATTAAATGTTCTGAAGAGATCACGCATGTCTGGAGCGCTGTTGATCTTGTTGTGGAAGTGTGAAGATTTGGCAGTGTGGACTTCAGTAGATAAAGACGAAAGCAAAGACTGATACCTAGTCAGGTCCGACGGATCGTTTGATTTGCGCCATTTTCTCTCTGCCGCTCTGAGTTTGGTCCGATGCTCACGAAGAACATCGGATAACCAGGGGTTAGAAGGGGCAGCCCGTGCTGGCCTGGAGGAGAGAGGACGTGTGTAGTTAAATCTGCGTGTGTAGATTAAATCAAGTTGGTTGCCTGATTTGTGCGTGCTAGTAGTGGTAAGGCGTTTGAGATCAAATGAAGCTAGGAGTGAATGGAAGTCTGTAGCATAAGGCCTGTCTAGGTGAATGTTGAAATCGCCAAAGACTAAGAGTGGAGTGCCATCCTCCATGAAAAAGGACAGCAGGCCGTCCAGCTCCTCTAGGAAGGTGGCTAGAATTTGGCCAGGGGGACGGTAGATTACTACTATCTGGAGTTTTATAGGAGCCGTTACAGTAATTGCATGAGATTCAAATGAGTTGTGATTGCCTAGGGGAGAGTGGGTTGAGTATTTCCAATTGTTTGAAATGAGCAGACCAGTGCCCCCACCCCGGCCAACTTGCCTTGGGGTGTGAGAGAAAGAGAAATTGTGAGAGAGAGCAGCCGGGGTAGCTGAGTCTTCTGGACGAATCCAGGTCTCAGTCAAGTCCAAGATGCTGAGAGTGGATTGTAAGGAAAAAGCAGAAATGAAGTCAGCTTTGTTGACCGCTGACTGGCAATTCCAAAGACCCACAGAGAAAGAAAGAGGTGTAGTAGAAGATGTAGCGATCGGGCGCAGGTTAGCAGGATTACGTTGCCGTCTGCGTGTGTTTTTAGAGCGTGGTTGAGAGAGAACCGGAATGGTTTGGAAACACATGATAGAGGTGGAGGGATAGAGGATAGGGAAGGAGAGTGTGTGAGGGAAGATAGAAATGATACTTAAGTGTGTGCTCGGTGTCGTTGCTCGGTTAAAGTCGCACAGGAAAAGTCGTCTGTCTTTACACTCGTTGGTCTTCACACGAGGAGGCTGAGCACGATGGCTGAACGCTTCCGCAGACGCTTCCGCGTCAGCGCTCTGACATCAAATAAATACGGTCTAGGAGACTAGAGTGAAAACAGCTGAGGCCGGCTTCTGCTCAGCACAGCCAATAACCTTAAAGGACTGCTAATTGCTGTATACGAAACTAAACACTTCGCACAATCACACAGGCTCGTTCTTAGCTGAGGTGCAAATTATTCTAATTGCCAGCAAGTGCAATCAAAAATATAAACCTCAACGAAAATGCACAATAGAAATAGGTAGGAAACGAAGTATTCCTTCCTAGCAGCAAGTAAATAATTTAAACAACAGAACTGCGAAAAAGTATTACAACACTTACGCGAGCTGCCGTCCTTCTCTTCTGGTGACTAATCGGCTTTCCCAACTTATAACAGCCACCAAGCAGTTTAAATACTTAACAGTCGCTGAGGCCGGCTTCTGCTCAGCACAGCCAATAACCTTAAAGGACTGCTAATTGCTGTATACGAAACTAAACACTTCACACAATCACACAGGCTCGTTCTTAGCTGAGGTGCAAATTATTGCCAGCAAGTGCAATCAAAAATATAAACCTCAACGAAAATGCACAATAGAAATAGGTAGGAAACGAAGTATTCCTTCCTAGCAGCAAGTAAATAATTTAAACAACAGAACTGCGAAAAAGTATTACAACACTTACGCGAGCTGCCGTCCTTCTCTTCTGGTGACTAATCGGCTTTCCCAACTTATAACAGCCACCAAGCAGTTTAAATACTTAACAGTCGCTGAGGCCGGCTTCTGCTCAGCACAGCCAATAACCTTAAAGGACTGCTAATTGCTGTATACGAAACTAAACACTTCACACAATCACACAGGCTCGTTCTTAGCTGAGGTGCAAATTATTGCCAGCAAGTGCAATCAAAAATATAAACCTCAACGAAAATGCACAATAGAAATAGGTAGGAAACGAAGTATTCCTTCCTAGCAGCAAGTAAATAATTTAAACAACAGAACTGCGAAAAAGTATTACAACACTTACGCGAGCTGCCGTCCTTCTCTTCTGGTGACTAATCGGCTTTCCCAGCTGATGAGCTTGGGTGCTGCCAGCAAGCCCCCTGCCAGAGTCGGGCTCAGGTTTGGTAGCTCTCCTCTACCATGTAGCGTTGGACCCTGAGCCGCAGTCCTCCTGATGTGTTAGGAATGAAGAAGAGGCAGCCCCTTCCCACATCAGCTGGACAGGCCCCCAAACATTTGTGTGTTCTTCCTCTTCCCCCTTGTTCAGTCCTGGGTGGTGGAGATTGTGTGTTTGTTGCCAGCAACCTTCATCAATAGGGGATTCCTCTCCTTCATGCTCTCACTCTCATCACTCCCCACCTCAGCTCGGTGAGCATCCCAGCCTCTTGCATCCCATCAGCATGCACTGGGGTCCATACCAAGATTGTCAGACTGGGTTCTGAACATGATCCAACAAGGCTACTCCAGTTTGCTCGCAGACCCCCCCTGCATAAGTGTCATGCTCTAGTCTACAGTTCAAGACACCAAGAAGCATGTACAAGTGGATGTACAAGCGAGTCAGGGTTTTCCAGCCAGTACTTTCTTTTTCCAAAGAAGGATGGTGGCCTCTGGGCCATCCTTGATCTGAGACTGTTGAACTACGCCTTCATGAATCAGCCGTTCAGAATGTTAACTGAATTTTTTTTTGTACCACATTACATGACTGAATACCATGTTGCCCGTCTTGTTTACAGTTGCTTAGAGATTTTTGCATTTTCGGCTATGGCGGTGGGACAGCTTACTTTTGGTCACCGTAGCCGTACCATTCAATGCTTAAAGTCCCTATTATCAGCATTCTGTGATTACCTATGTCACTCTAGTCTCAGCCTCAGATGTTATGTTCACGAACGTCTGATGCATATGACTCAAAATTGGAAAGTTTCGAAGTGGTCATCTAATTGGTTGAATTCTACAAGGTTTCCTTTGCAGTTTGCCACCCTGCTTAAGTTTTCTTACACCAAACCCTACTGCAAGTAATAGGTAATTAAACATTGTTAATTAAATATAGGTAATTAAACATTGCTCTGAGATTATCAATATAACACTCTCTAATCACCGTGAGAATATACATACTGTACATAGGGTTTTAGAATAACGTTTCTCCTGTTTCAGGGTACCATTAAGTCGTTTTCCCTCAGTTCGTAGTCAACTTCGAGCCGCTAACCAGTTGGATGAGTTCCTGCGTGAACACCAACCGGATGTCTTCTCCCGACGTTATGCCCAGTGTTACCCAGCCACACAACACTACCTTCGTATGGGTGGCAGATCCACAGAGAGACTCTACAACTTCATGGACGTGAGCCATTCTCTGTGTTGATCTACTGTTATACACTCCTTGTATGGTCTAAACTTACTGTGAGGGTCATTCTCTGAAACAGCTGCCTTATTACATTCCATTACATCAGATAAAATGTTTGGTTACACTTTATTTTAAGGTGTCCTTGTAACAGTGTAATTATACATTTAAGTACTGAGTAATATTAATCAATGTACTTACTATATGGTTAGGGTTAGGATAAGGGTTTGGCTTAGGGTTACTTGCATGTAATTATGCATAATTTTATTATTATTAGAATAGTAAGTAAATGTAATGTGTAACAAGGACAACTTACAATTAAGTGTAACCAAATGTTTTTAATTATATAATTATGCCTTAAAGGGGTCATATGACGTTGCTAAAAAGAACATTATTTTGTGTATTTGGTGTAATGCAATGTGTTTATGCAGTTTAAGGTTAAAAAAACACTATTTTCCACATACTTTACATTATTGTTGCTCCTCTATGCTCCGCCTTTCTGAAACGCATCTATTTTTACAAAGCTCATCATTCTGAGAAGCGAGGCGTGCTCTGATTGGCCAGCTATCCAGTGCGTTGTGATTGGCCGAATACCTCAAGCGCGAGACGGAAATGTTACGCCCCTCACCGTACTGTGATGGCCTTTCCTGGCGAGACGACACAAAAACAATAAAACCCATTATAATCAAGGCATTTGTTGCATCCAGTGGGGACATAATTACTGATTATAATGACTTATCCTGTCTTTTTAGTAAAACATTACCATGTCTGCGTTTGTGATCGGAGAAACGACAAACAACAAGCACTACTCTACAGTGCTCAAAACTCGCGTTTGAATCGTCAGTAGCAGAAACATACTTACAGGCTGTGTGTGAGTCAGAAGCGTCAGACTGTCCTTCCAAAGCTGGAATTGCCCCACTTTATAGAAACAGCTTTTGTGCAAGCTAGCATTGTAGGCTAATCTTCTAGGTTCAGGAAACAGTCCTTCGTAAAATACGCTGCACACTAGGGTTGTCACGGTACCAAAATTTCAGTATTCGGTACCAATACCAGTGAAAATCCACGGTTCTCGGTACCAATTTCGGTACCAAAGCAAAACACAAAAATATGCTAATTAAAAAACACATTTTTATTAATAAAATTAAACAAAAATAAACTGCACAAAAACCAATGCCATTTTTTATGCTTATTTAAAATTATTTCAAGCTTTTCCACAATTAATAAAAGTATAAAAAAAAGTAAACAAGTTCCACTCAAAAGTTTTTGTCATATTTCTGCTGCCGCTGAAAAACAACTGTAAACTGTCTGTTTTAAGGTTTGCTGGTGCTTCATGATCTTCCTGCAGCTGTAAAAGGAAAATATAATATTAGTAAAGCAGTGGGCTGAGTCTGACCAAATGCAACATTAGATCATTGTCTCCAGCTAAAATATAACATTTCAGTAAATAACAAACCTCAGCTTTTATAATAAATTTAGATAAGATTATATATTTTAAGACAAGTGCATATCAAATGGAAGGAAACTGTAGTATTAAAAACACTTTACAATAAGATTCCATTTTTTAGATAGCATGACCTATCACATATTGCAATTATTCTTCTTAGGGTTAATTTCAAAATGTACAAATACATAAAATCAATCAATCAATCAAAGTTCAATCTGTTAAAATTATTTAATGCACAATGAACAATGATCATGTGTTTCTATTAAATAACATTCACAAACATTAATTAATGTTGTAAAAATATATTGTTCACTCACTGTAAGTTGATGTTAGATAATAACATGAAGTCATTGTAAAGTCTATACAGGAGATAACATTTGACTGTACTTTCATTTAATACAAACTGTGTACATATTTCATTTTAAAGGGCTTTTAAAACTGCTAGTTCTCCAGCCAAGAATAACAACAACTAGCAACTAACTAGCAAAAAAAAAAAAAACCAGGCCAGAACTGTTTTCTGACGGACTGATATTCAAACACTGTTAACTGTTTGTACATTCTCCAACACGCATATTTTAGATTCACAATTCATTTAAAAGTCTCTGGTGTGTAACAATAGTAAATACCATCATGTCCTCCTGTTGTTTTTACCCTAATAAAAGATATAGGCGCATTAAGTAGTTAATAAAGAAACTTCATTTTAATGCTCATTATATTAGCGTTAGCCGCGTTTATGCAGAGGATTAACTTTTATTTTATAACAGTTTATTTTAATCCGACATTCAAATTCAAATATGGAATAATATTCATAACAGAATATCTAAATATTAAATAGAAACTTACCTGCTTGAACTCTTTCATTTGATCCGGGTGTCAGTCTTTAACGTGTTGTTAGTTGGATGCATTTCCTCCGTTGGATGTCGCCCTGTCACAGTGCTTTTATGAAGCGAGCGCATCTGCGCAGCTTTCAGATCACGCAGCAAGAACCGGGTTGACCCGGGTACTCGGTACCACCGGGACTTAACCCTCTGGGGTCTGAGGTGATTTTGGGGCCCTTGAGAGGTTTTGACATATCCTGATATTTGTGCTTATTTCAGCTACTTATAACATACTATTGACCAACATGTATTTGTTTTTGTATTCAGCACAAACTTTGCTACAATATTATGTGACCAAGATGGATGTACATGTTTGTATTTTTTTAGAAAAAAAATATTATGCGTGGTTAGTAAGTTTTGGGAAAAAAAATGTAGCTGAAATAAGGCCATAAAACCCACACTAAATAGTCCTGAATAAGACTTTTGTGTAATCAGTCTTGTCGGCTAGAATATTTACTTCACAATTAAGTGAGAATCATTCTGCTTACTCATTCACAGAAAACAATATATTGATTACAATTTTTTAAGACATGTTTTGTGATTGAAAGCCTGTATGCGAGGGAGTGGTAATGTCCTTGAATATTAAGTGATTCTCACCTGAGACACAAAGGGCCCTCCCCTAAAGGCTGCTAATGGCCCATCAGTGTGACTGACTTTGAGGCAGGTAAGAGAGAATGTGAGGAGATTGAACAAATGTTTTTTTTTTAATTATTTGTATTTTATTTACAACACCGTATAATCAAAACATACATAATGATGGTCAAAGACACATTATTGTGCACACTGATCTAACCACAGAGATGTGAACAGACTTTGAGTCATTCCTGCAACAGATTCTGTTCAACAAGTGACACAAGTAAATCATGCCTGATATTTACGTGTGTTATTTGAGTGTTTCTGCTACTTTCCATGGATTCAAGAAGAAAAAAACAACATAATCAGTGGTCAAGGAGCTTGTTTTACCATATAATATCAGTGTAGTTGGACATCTGATTCTGAGTTTGAAGAAAGTCATCAGGATTCATCATCTGTGGTGCAGGTATCTGATTCAATAAAATACAAACAACCAAAACATTTGTGAGCATGTTAATATCAGGAGCATCTTTTTATATGTTTTATAGACTCACGCATGCTTTGTACTATCGTAAACAAAAAAATACATTTTATATCTGAGAAACTAATTATTATTGTTTAGAAAAAACGAACTATGATTTTGTAGTCATATAGCCTAGTATGTATGGCTTTGTACTACAAAATATGTACTTTGTACTATAAAAAAAGGATATTTTATATCTGAGAAACTAATTATTATCGTTTAGCACGCTATTAAATCCATTTGTGAACATTAAACATTTTTCTAAACATTGTAGCATTCATCATGTTGTCGTTTGGGAAAAAAAATAAAGCGTTCAAGTTTGAGTCACAATAACACGTTAACTAATGCAAAAAAAGAAACATTACTTACTCATCAGATCGCTCTTCCCTTCTGGATGAACTCTTGCTCTTATTTGGAGGCAAATCCAGCTTTTATTCAGCGTGTCTTCTTCCAGAAACGAACAGTAATGTTAGCGCGAGGAACGATCTGGCTTTCAGAATCAGGTGTTTGGAGAGGCTGTATATGAGCCCGGTTTTGCCTTTGTCCTGGCTCGGTTTGATGGGGTTCTGGGTCTGGGTTTCCCTCAGCTGGCAGAGGAGCTGGGCTCTCCTGTGTTTGACTCTATGATAGCGCAGGGCTTGCTGGATGAACCTGTCTTCTCCTTCTATCTCAAGTAAGAAACCACAACTACATCACATACAGATTTAGGCTGATGATACACGGGGCAACTTTTTTTGAGAAATGTTTTTTTGGGCACTTTCCCATTGAGAATGGGTAACAAATTTCTGTTTGGAGACTTTAGATCAGTTGTGGGCCCTGTGTCTCACCTGGTTGCCTGCTGATGGCAATATTGCCCAAAGTAGCATCAGCCTAATTACACTTTGAAACTAGCAACAATTATACAAGTAATCTGACTGTAATGCTGGGGGCACAGAGAATGTCAAATTCTGTATGAGAATAGCTACGTTTACATGGACACTTTTTGCTTCCATCCGAATGAATTCATTCTGATTGACGAATCCGAACGTAGTGTTTACATGAACGCTAAATAAAGTGATCGGGTTGATATGCGTGTTTATGTCACAAGCTTCTGATCGGATTTAATCTTTTGACATGCGCACACTGCATGAATATTCAGTTTCCCGCTGTTCTCGTGTATTGTTTTAAAAAGCACACTTGATATTTATTTACTTCAGGTCCTAATTAGGCAACAACCAGCACAGTAACTATTGTGCAGTGCTGCTTACTTTAGAAAGCAGTAAAAGTGTCCCTTCCCGTGCCCAAAGCCAGTCGTCTGTGGATGAGTCTTAAACAAGGACTGGTGGGACGTTGTCCTGCTCCACTTCACATACGCTGATCTAATTTTTAATCAGATCTGGCCAATTCAATCCGATCGACATGGTTACATGTGACTTTTTTATTCCGATTGTGCTTCTAGTCCTATTATGATCAGATTAAAGGGTCCATGTACAACGCAGCTAATGTCTTGGTTTGTATTTTCCCTGAGTAGGGAACAAGATGTTGTATCAGTCGCTGATGCTAAGAGAACATCTTTGTGGATTGTCTGAAGCCCATATAGAAACACACCAGGGTCGGGTTTCCCGATAACGATTGATCTTAGCACTTAAGAGCATTTTCTATGAGTCATTTTACGAACGTTCGTTATTGTTTCACGTGCGTTTCCCAAAAATGCACTTAACACAATCACACGTAGCCGTGCTTTAAGTGCTACTTAGGAGTCGCTATCAAGTGCTGAAATGTCAATTTATAGAATGGCTCGTAATTGTAGTACACACTTGTTTATTGAAATGTTAACATAATGCTGCATTCCAGACAGCTCAGATATAATATAATACAATATAATAGTTTAAGTTTAATATTAATATACTATATACAAAAATAATATATATTATGGTATATATAATATCTGTAGAGACGTTATTTCCGGGTCCAATACATGGCTGGTTTTCGTGCATGTCAGCAAGCCATTGACAGATTTTTATGAGCTTATCCCTATTCTTCCCAGTCTTTGAAGCATATTTCCTACATTACTTCTTTTTTTTTGTTTTTTTTGTTCAGTCATTTAATTTAGATTTTTTTTTTTTGGGGGGGGGGGGTTATGCCCTTTTTAATTATTTAATTTCATTTAAATAAAATAAAAAACTGAGTAATAAAGTGTACAATAGAGTACAATCAAAAGCTTTAATTATAATCACATTGCACTTGATTAAAGTTAAGGTGTAATCTACCGATGATTATCCTGCAGGTGACCTCAAAACACTGTCTTCTTACGATGCACGTAGGGCTTTATGATTACTCCAGAGTACTCGTAGATCTACGATGATTTTCAAGTGCTACTTAAGTTACGATGCTTTTGGGAAACAGACCGTAATATTAAGATCAGTCGTACGATCGTTTTTACGAACTTCTTAGGCTTACGATGCTTTTGGGAAACGCAGCCCAGTTCATTGGATGATGGCTTCAAAACACATCATAATTGGTGCCAAACTACATATAAACACTCCCAAATAAACAGAAAGAACCTGGGAAATCGGGAGCCAAATTATAGGACCTTAGAAAAAGTATATGGAGAGATCTAGCCTGCTGCCATGAAAATGTCTTTCAAGGATGCACCAAAGCTTGAGAGGAGGCAATGCTTCTTGTTCAATGAGCCCAAATGCTAGAGTTGAAGTCAAACCTTATAAGTAAATTAAATTGTATTCTTGAGCCAATGAGACATCCTTTGCTTAGTGGCAGATAAACCTCTACTAAGGCCACTAAAGCACACAAACAGCAGTTCAGATTTACACCACTGGGTAGTGCAGTCAGTAGCTGGGTTTCCATCACCCTGTTTTAATGCGCATTTTGAAGTATCGCATGAGAAACGAGGGATGGAAACGGCAAATTTCAAATAAAAATCCCTTAATTCGCAAAAAAGTATTTATGCTCGCTTGAGGTGGTTTTTGACTTGTACGTAAAAGGGTTAATGTGAATAATGGAAGATGGAAATGCATTTTGCAAATAAATTCTGCCAAGCGCATCAAAAATCATGTAACTTTGCGCTCTAAGACGGGATAACTTGACTAGCAGCGGACTGATCTCGTTCCACATTATCTGAAATGCTGTTATGGTCGTTCTGAAATGCCTGAGCAAAGTCTGTCATCAAAGTATTTCTGTATAAATGTCTTACACGACTGTGTTCCCAAACAGCAGCATTCACCTCCGAAAGCAATGACAGCATTTACTGTGTTTCGTCTGCTCGCTCTGAGGCGCAATTTATTTTTCATATATGAAAATTATTATATTCAGTAGACTTATCTAGATTTCTATAGGCTATTTTGTGCCAGTTTACCAGGAAGTGACAATTTTGTTCTCTTTGACTCGTTGGATGGAAACGGTGCTCCTTCACAAATGTTTTATGCGATATTTCAATTTTGCGCATAAGTTAAATTCGCAACTTTGGATGGAAACCCGGCTACTGTAACTGTGTTAAACTTGAACTGGACAATGTTTATGCAACCTTGCACTTTACTTTGAATCATCCAGATGGGTGTACAAGTGCCCCACAGGCCAAAACATTGTGGGGAGCTAAAGCACTGAATGGCTGGAGGGAAAGGGGAAAACCACAGAGGCTCGGTTTCACAGACAGAGCTTAGACTAAACCAGGATTAGGCCATAGTTCAATTAGGACATTTAAGTAATTTTTATAAATATGCTTTAGAAAAAAACATCACTGGTGTGCATCTTGAGACAAAACAAAGGCATTGATATATTTTAAGATCAATCAGTGCAAGTTTCTTTCAGTTGAAACAGCTCAGATTTAGTCTGGACTAGGCTTAAACCTTGTCTGTGAAACCGGGGGAGAGAGTAACAGAATCCCTTCTGCTCTGCTGAACCTGGTCCAAAATATAAGGATCCAGTCTCCATCCTCTGGGTCTCAACCTATGTCTCGAAAGCAGATCCACTCCCCAGTTCAGCTGACCCAGAACAAACCTCAGCATGGCACAAGAACACACTCTCCCTTGCCGGTTGACATATAACCTTACCATCATGTTGGCCATTCTGAAAAGAACATGAGAGTCTTGAAGGTCTAGACAACAGTACTACTGGGTTAAAAGTACTGATAGAATTTCCAGGCAATTTATCAAACTCTCATCCTCCATAAGCCCTCGTGACCCTCGTAAACAACCCCAATCCACTGAGAAACCATCTGCAGTAATCACACATTGTGATGGTAGATCTGACCCATTGGAACACTTGATTTCAAAATATGAAATTGGCACCATGGTCTGTGACTCTGAGGATCTGATGGGGGTGTTGTAATGGGTGAACCCATTGCCAGCACTGAAATGTTCTCATGTGGAGTAATGGGTGAGAGGAATAATGAAGGTTGCTTGCTCACAGGAAGAAAATGCCTTTATTTGAACCAATCCATGGAAAGACAACCTGCATCATGCATGAATTCCACCCCAAGAAACATGGTCTGCTGCTGTAGTAACAAAATACCATTCTTGGATTTGTGATTGATTCTTAGCCCCAGCAAGTCCAAGACTAAGGATTATATTGAGGTGCTCCATAATCAGCTGCTTTGCCTGTACGATTATGAGCCAGTTTTAAAAGCATGTTTTAAAATTGATGCCTTGAAACCTCAAAGGAGCCAAAGCTGCATACATGCATTTTCTGAATATGCTTGGAGCAAGATCAAAAGACAAGACTTGATATTGGTATGTTTTGCCCTGAAAACAAAAACTTTGTAACTTGAATTTTCCTTCTTACTAGGGATGCACCGATACCACTTTTTCCAGTACTCGCCCGATACCGATACTTTTATTTTTGGTCCTTGCCGATACCGAGTACCGATACCGATATTTTCATTGCATTTGTAAATTTTTAAAATATTGGGTACAGAAACCAAAAGAGTATGTATAATGTCAATTGTACATTATACATTGGTTAACTTCATTTATCAAATAGATAGTCAAACCAAAATTTATTCAGACACCTTCAACATTTCTCACATTATCAGTGTTTATTCTCTATAGTTTATGGTAAAAAAAATATGACAAGAACTCAGAGTTAAACTGTGTCAGAACAAATTCAGCTTGATAATGTCAGATAACTTTGATAGAAAGGTATGTGATGGATTACAATCAACCAAAATTATTCAGACAGCTGTTAGTATGACAATATTTACACAACTATCAATACTTTGTCGGGCAACCCTTAATGCAAACCTGAACTTCAGTTTTTTTCCCAGACTCGGTCTGAATAATTTTTGGTTCCAAATTTTTATCAATTTTATTGGTAGTCCACTGTATGAAGAATTTTTGGATATAATATGTCACGGTTTACTTTATTTTGCTATCCTCACTTACATAAATGAACTATAGTGTTCTGCACCCACTAGTAAAATATATCAAAAATAATATTTGGTCTCTGAATAATTTTTGGTTTGACTGTATATCCTTCGGTTATTTTCACACTTAATTATGCACATTAAAATGTATTTGTACAAGTTTTTGTTACTTTCACTGTTAATGTTTTTGCTCTATGGTACATCATCTTTAATTTAACAGCTTTACAGCTGTTCCATTGCTCCATTGCAGCGGCTCAGTACTGTAATCACGCGCTTTGCTGAAATAATGCAGGGAACCACTCGTTATAAATCTCCTAACTGTGATATCGCGTTTTTCTTTTCATCTGAAACATGCTGCGATTTATATTCCAATCAGAATCACTCATACACGCGCGTGTGTATTTGTACTGGTGCAGAATGAGAGGGACAAGTACAGAACAGCCTCGCGCATTTCAAACAGGCTGTTAATTTCACTTTCGCCAGAAAGTCATGTAGCCTATGCTTAAGGTTGAAAATAAATAAAGTTTATAGTGAATGCCCCTATCAATTGTCTTATATTTACGATTTAGTTTTAATCCAAATAATGCGTGCTATGTGAGCGAACATCAATAAAGATCACACCACAGAAGAGCGCGCTCTCTCTCTCTCTCTCTCTCTCTCTCTCTCTCTCTCTCCCTCCCTACCGTTAAGTAACTTGTGCATTGTTTTACTTACTTTTTTTTTACATATCCAACAGAACTACAAACTTTCCAGTTATGTCTGTGAGAAAGGAATATTCACTGGACGAGCAAACGCATCTGCGCCGGCGTGCGCGCAATCCACACAGCGCTTTGCTTTTCAGCTCGCGCACATCAGCTATAAAGGCATTCATACTGAATGTTAAACATCATTCATTGAATACATCTGCTTCGTAGACATCCTTAATCTCTAATAACTCAATTCTGCTGCCTGTTATTCTGTTGTGTGTTTCTTTGTCTGAATATGGCACTTATCACATGCTGTGTGGTATCGGCGTTTGGTATCGGGGCATTTTAACGAGTACGAGTACATGAGCTCAGTATCGGGCCCGATACCAATACCAGTATCGGTGCATCCCTACTTCTTACTATCTGAATAATGAAAATATGCATCCAGTTTTGCAACATACAATTTTCATGATCTCTCTTATTTAGTTAAAATGATTAACATATTTGCATAAGATTACATACCCCTTGCAGAATATGCAAATATGTTAATAATTTTAACTAAATAAGAGGGATCATGAAAATCGCATGTTATTTTTATTTAGTACTGTCCTGAATAAGCCATTTCACATAACAGATGTTTATATACTCCTCAAGACAAAATAATAACTGAATTCATAAAAAATGACCCCGTTCAAAAGTTTACATACCCTTGAATCTTAATAATCTGTGTTGTTTCCTGGATGATCCACTACTGTCTTTCTGTGTTGTGATAGTTGTTCCTGAGTCCCTCGTTGGTCCTGAGCAGTTCATTCTTT
Source organism: Schizothorax lantsangensis (assembly GCA_027422415.1). Classification (NCBI taxonomy): domain Eukaryota; kingdom Metazoa; phylum Chordata; class Actinopteri; order Cypriniformes; family Cyprinidae; genus Schizothorax; species Schizothorax lantsangensis. The sequence goes on along the minus strand of JAPDDO010000494.1, from coordinate 106,228 downwards.
GGTTTTCCAGCATCTTCTGCATATTTGAACCCTTTCCAACAGTGACTGTATGATTTTGAGATCCATATTTTCACACTGAGAGCAACTGAGGGACTCATACACTGCTATTACAAAAGGTGTAAACATTTACTGATGCTCAAGAAGGCACACAATGCATTAAGAGATTGGGGGGTGAAAACTTTTGAACAGGATGATGTGTAAATTTTTCTTATTTTGTTTAAAGTGCGTACGTCTGCTCAGCGCTAAGCAGTTTTCCACGTCAAAGACAGTTTTTACAAATCTTAGCGTTGGTGTGGATTTAACACTTTATAAATGAGGCCCCTGGTATATGGACTGGTAGATGGAGGCATTCATGTTCATTTTCTGAGCTATGACACTGACCACCAGTGAGGATAGCGTGGTTCGAGGATAACTTTTATATTTCATTTTAATACTTTTATTTGTAATAGACAAGCCTCAACCTTGAAGCAAGAAAATTAATGTTAATTTTTCTCTTTAACATTTTACTCAGGTTGTGATGCTGACCTTCACTGTATGTACTCATAACTATTACAGGAACAATGTTTCTGGCTTTGGAGGGGAGCTGCTGTTTGGAGGTGTGGATGAAACCCGGTTTGTTTCTCCCATCAACTGGGTTCCAGTCACTCAGAAGGGCTACTGGCAGATCAGATTAGATGCGTGAGTGAGTTCACTTCCATTAAATCACTCATTTGACACAGACAATCCCAACAGAGATGAGTGTGTTGTGTTTGTTGTGTCTAGTGTGAAGGTTCAGGGAGCTCTGGGTTTCTGCTATCGTAGTACTCAAGGCTGTCAAGCTATAGTAGACACAGGAACCTCTCTGATCGGCGGCCCAGCCAGAGACGTCCTGCTCCTCCAGCAGTTTATTGGAGCAACACCCATCGCTGTTGGAGAGGTGATTATGAGACCCTGTCTTATATAACGGCCAATACTTTTTAATACATAGTTATTAGTAGCTGCAAAATTCAGTATGGATTGGCCTCTAAGAGAAGAGACACTACAACCTCAATTGTATTTGTTTGCTTGTGGGTTTCAGTATCTTGTTGATTGTGTCAGGATCAGCAGTCTTCCCATTGTGTCCTTCCTGATCAATAATGTGGAGTATTCACTCACTGGAGAACAATATATCCGGAGGGTGAGAACAACACAATAACAGATTGATTTATCCTGCTAAAGGACATTTTATGCTTTGGAGTAATGAAACATTGTATTTATTTTTCTTCTTCTTTTTTCTCGCTAGTCTATAGCGGCCCAAAGAACAATTCATAGGAAATTTATTGAATCTGGCGCACAGATAAAGGACAGTTTGAACATTTACCACAGCATATTTGGAGTCTCTGTCTCAATCCCTCTAGCGCTACCAACAGCTCAAACTTAAAGCCTATAAATATTCAAAATATTGTCCCGATTCCTGAGCTAATGCACCCTGTGACATCATAAATTTTGTCCACATCATTTTGAATTTTCTGAAAAAAATGTACTATATCAAATTTCAAAACATTGGCAAAAAAATCTTAAACAATGTGTGGACAAATGCACCAAAATGAATGTGAGGATATACGACTTTGCAGCGCTTCATGTATTCAGATCAAGCTTGGTGTGTGTTATGACAACCATGACCTGAGGATACCTGAACAGTTTCAGCAACATCTACTGGTCACACCATATAAAAAACCGCACATTTTTGCTCATAATTTATGACATTTTTCAGAAAATCTCTCTTAAGATTCTCAACATTTAGATACGGAGATGCTTATAGCTTTTGCTAACTTTACTACTTTGTATTCTGTCTACAGAATGTAATCATATAAAATGTTCCCAGTTTGACAGTTATGTCTCTGCTGTGCATGGTGATGTAATTTCTGCTTGCAGCTTTGTCTCTCAGATAGAATTGCTGTTGTCTTACAGTCACATGTTCAAGCAGTATCTCAGCTTCTGCAGTTTCTGCATTCATGTGAAATGATTTTTGCGTGTGTGTGAGTGTGGGGGGGGGGTCTCTAATGAGTGTTTAACGCGAAACAGGAAACTCATGAATATTCATGTACGCCCAGCGTCACCGAAAATCTCAGACACCGAATATTTCAGAACAAGACAAGCAAACCGCTCAAAACAAGCTTTACAAAACCAAAGAACACAAGCTATATAACATATGATTTATAATAGTTATTGTATGATCATATAAACTCTTGCAGGGTTTGTTTTCTACACGTTTGTGTTGTTCAGCGCTGATTCAATCGAAACAGAAGCATTTTGCTGCAAAATAGACTCAGTTTAGTTGTTAAAGAGCTGTTTCTCCATCACTACTTGTGAGGGAGCGAGTTCATGTTTACTGTTAAAGAGCTGTTTCTCATCACTACTTGTGAGGGAGCGAGTTCATGTTTACTGTTAAAGAGCTGTTTCTCATCACTACTTGTTAGGGAGCGAGTTCATGTTTACTGTTAAAGAGCTGTTTCTCCATCACTACTTGTTAGGGAGCGAGTTCATGTTTACTGTTAAAGAGCTGTTTCTCATCACTACTTGTTAGGGAGCGAGTTCATGTTTACTGTTAAAGAGCTGTTTCTCATCACTACTTGTGAGGGAGCGAGTTCATGTTTACTGTTAAAGAGCTGTTTCTCCATCACTACTTGTTAGGGAGCGAGTTCATGTTTACTGTTAAAGAGCTGTTTCTCATCACTACTTGTTAGGGAGCGAGTTCATGTTTACTGTTAAAGAGCCCTGTTTCTCATCACTACTTGTTAGGGAGCGAGTTCATGTTTACTGTTAAAGAGCTGTTTCTCATCACTACTTGTGAGGGAGCGAGTTCATGTTTACTGTTAAAGAGCTGTTTCTCATCACTACTTGTTAGGGAGCGAGTTCATGTTTACTATCAAGTGATTCTCGACACAAATTTATTGTTACTCGTCCACAGATGCGCTTAACTTACACAAAGTAATGTTTTTTAACGTTAGGTAAAGTATTACGGCGTTATATTCAATAATAGTTTGTTAATTTCACAGTTTTCTGTAGAATAAACTGGTTGTAATCATTTAAACACTTCAGATGATTAAAAACACAAACCTCTCTTCAGCCGAGAGTCACAGACGCACGGAGCGCGCGCAGCCTTGTGACGTCATGACGTCAAACCAAAATAAAAGTCTTGTCCACACCATTATAGAAATTCACAAAAACACATTAAAAATGATCAGATACAGGATTAAAGTTTTTCTCAGTCGCTTTGGTGCATTTCTCGAATCATCCTTAATTTTTGCAAAGTAGTATGTGCATTTCTCAAAACAATTGTACAAACAGCACCACACAATGGATTACCTACAAAAGCCTGAAACTTACTCGAAATCTTTAGTTAATCTCTCAAAAGTAAGTATGTATGTCAATGAACATACTGTATCAGTGCCATCAGAATGAAAAGTCCTTGTGTCGTTGTTCACAAACAAGAAGTCAAAATGCTTAGTTATGTTGTCAGTATAACACTGCACTGTTAGTGTTACCTGATGTAAACTATGGCAACAGTTTGGATGACAGTCACTGAACTGAAATGCAGAAGGCTGCACTTCATATGTATGCCATATATCCATTCAAAAGTACAAATGTACACATTACTGTATGTGGGATATTGATTGAAAGAGACTGGATAGGATTCACAGTTACACTTTTACTTGTGATCTGACAAAAAAATTATAATAATAACATTACAACGTCATTGTGATATAGAAAAGAAAAAAGAAATATGGGCACAAAGGTGAAAACACAAAATTAGAAAGGCAAACACAGGCAGAGCTTTGATTTTGCATGCAGCACAGTATGAGCTATTACAGAGAACTGGTTTATCATTCATCTATATTCTCTTCATTAGTGAAAGTCATGATCAGTGTTGGGGGTAACGCATTACAAGTAACGCGAGTTACGTAATAATATTACTTTTTTCAAGTAACTAGTAAAGTAAGGCATTACTTTTTAATTTACAAGAAAATATCTGAGTTACTTTTTTCCCATTTATTGACTGATAGTTATTGAAAAACTAACTGAAATAAAATAATAATGAAAAAAATTAACAATCGTTTTCATAATCATTACGTTCTCACCCCTTGGCGGAAAAATATTTGAGTTGTGTGACAGTTTAGGGAAATACCTGTAAATGGCGCATCACACACATTGGGTTATCTGACGGAGAGACGCAAAGCAGTTTAAAGCAGAGTCCTGCACCGGTCCTGTTTGCTAAACGTGCACCAGCAGTACTTAACAGAACACCCGACCCGTTATCCCACAGCAGCACTAATTTAATTCTGTACCAGATCAGAACCGTTTGACATAAAGACCGCGAGTCGCGACCCGAACCGCACCCGCATTAATCTACAACATCAGGTAGGCAAACTTATTCATTTTCTCGTGTAACACAAGCAATCAAACCAACATTAGGCATTCTAAGTTGGTGCTTTGACGAAAAACAGACACGCAGAGCAAATGTGATAATTAACAGAAAATAAAGATAAGAACGCGCCTTTCTGTAAACAATACAAAACTTGACCGAGCATCTTGTGATCACTCTGCCAAACTTTAGAACAAATATGCATAGGCTAAATCACATCATACACATGCTTATAATTCTTCATAAATAAAGAAAAGAACATATTCAAATATGAGCCTTTACTGTTAAATACGATTAATTCATTAGATGATTTATGCGCAGCTGTTCATGGAAAAGTGAGGAAGACACGACAATACCATGATTATGGTTAAATAAGAAAAAAGACATCTAATATAACGAAATTAGGCTACATTTATTTTCATATTAATATCTCAACACACCATTAGATTACATTATCGCAACTTGTGTAGATTTATGCGTTTCAGCATGCGTTAATTTTGTGTCGCTAAACGTTTGCCTCAATAAGGTTAAATTATGCCTGTCTTTCTTTGGCCTTCACTCTGGAAGTGATCTGTTGATTCTGCTAAACTTAAATTAACGAAACTAAACTATATAAAAACTAAATAAAAATGTGTTCACAAAATAAAAACTAAAACTAACAAAAATATTAATGAAACTAATAAAAACTAAACTGAATTTTATAGCAAATTTGAAAACGATATTAAAATAAAACGAATTTAAAAATTCAAAACTATAATAACCTTGGTGTGAACATGTTACTGTAGTTCTAGACTAAATGTGAATGTGCTTTAATTCATCCCACTCGCAAAAAACTGATTTAGTATTCATCAAAATGAATTAAAACGGTGAAATGCAAACTCAGAATATGACACAAACCTGCAATAATTAAATATGTTAAACAACACAAATGTATCTAATCCCATTTTATTAACCAATGTCTTTGCTGCTGACCTTTGATGATCCAGTTCAATCATACTGATAAGAAAAAATGACTTTAGATAAACTAACAATTGTGCTTCATTGTTTTTTTATTGCTGAAGAGTGTTGAACTTCTTCTCCTGCGCTCTACTCTTCACACGTGAATTTACTTTTCCTTCAGCCTGACACTTTTTGGTGTGAAAGGGCTTTACATTTGCTATAATTACAACTTCTTGTATTAAAAACAATCAAGCCCTGCTCATATTTAAAAAGTAACGCAAAAGTAACGTAACGCATTACTTTCCTAAAAAAGTAACTAAGTAACGTAATTAGTTACTTTTTTAGGGAGTAACGCAATATTGTAACGCATTACTTTTAAAAGTAACTTTCCCCAACACTGTTCTAAGGTAATAAAAACATAACAGTTCATTAAGTAAGGTCTTTATTATCCTCTGAAAACGTAGTTATGTATATTATATTGCATTTCTGTCTATAGATCATCCTAAATATTACACAGTGCACCTTTAAGAACAAACACCAACCTATTTGTTGTTCAATATCATTCATGTTTTCAGTTTTCTCTCACAAACTTTATCTTCTTCACTTTTAGGCTGATGGGAACATGCCAGCATTTATTGGTAAACCGCTTTGAAAATGCTGAACTGTCGGTGAATTGCTGTAAAAATAAATCAGTTATGAATTCAATGCTTTCATCATCAAATTGAGTATTACAATCAAGCAAGCATCTTCATGTCAACACAGATCATGCTAAAAATGCATTAACCCACAGGCAATAAATATAATGTGTGAATTTGTTTGAAAACAAATCAAGTTAGACTCGCATTAATTCCCCTCACAGATCGTACTTTGACTTTTGATCAAGTGACATTCAAAAACAATACTATTATTGCTCCAAATAATCTAAATAATTAAATACACAAAACATAAAAACACAGCTCAGCATTAGTTCCTCACATTGTTGTTGTCTGTTAGTCTGAATGTTTATTCCAGTCAGCAGACGCCAGAAAAGACGCACAAACAGCGCTGAAGCAGATGAAAACGATATAGAATGACTCCGTAAAATGCTGCTTTAACAAACTGTGTTTTTATAATTGTACAGTTACATGAAGCACCGTGCACTGATTGACTGAGGAGCTGGTGGTCTTCTTCTCAAGTGTTTTAGGTCGGATCGGACACATATGAGTGCATTAGCGCCACCTATCGACGAGTGGACCATGGACACTAGTGTGTGACACGTGCTGTTGTTTTTATCCTGATGTATATGGGACAGTCCTTTTGTTGCTCAACACATTATCGTGACACGTTTCATATGTGATTTCAGTCACGTTCACGTAGTGAGGGATATTAAACTTTTCAATTATTGCTTAGTTGTTTTTTTGGGATAGTGGTTTATTCTAGCCAATATAAACTACATGAAACAAAGACTATGCTAAATATTGCAAAGAACCAGCTATCAAAGTACAGCTGCATTGCAACATGAAACATAAATGGTTCAGTTTTTTTATTAAAACCTTTTTTCAACAGATTATAAAGTAGATCATATAGTAAATCTGCTTAATCCCATCTCACTAGCAAATTTGTGATTGACAGCGATAATAACTGTAGCAACAATCTGGAATATCACGGCTATGAACAATGAACATGGATGCAATAGTTTAACCAAAACAGTGCTGTTTTTTTTTTTGTTTGTTTATTAACAAAAATAATATTAATGAGTAAATACTTACTGCATTTAAATGTAAGTTTCCTTTTTGTTGGAAACTCTTCCCACATTGATCACACATGAAAGAAATGTTAAGATTAGTTTCTTTGTATGGGGAACTGTTTTGAGTCTTTATTTTATAAATAAATAAAATATATATTTTTCTTGTTCTGACATGAAGTTTCTTCACTCTCCTTATTCTCTTCCATAAGGTGTAAAATTAAAGTAAATAATTTAATTTCCAGGAAATCTTAAAAAACAAATAGTGAGAAATGTGAAGGGAAAATGCATAAAAACGAATCATGATGAAAAAAGACAATTGCTATAAAATGATCCATCAGCATTGCTCCCTCAGTGCCCTTCCTTTCCAAATTCATGTCAAGATTAGAAAAGCTCTAGAAAAAGTACATAATCAATTCATTAGGGTTTTTGTTGTCCACACGTGATCACATGGAAAACATCAGAAATTCATGTTTTGTTTAGTTTTTTTCAGTAAGAGATGTGATAAATGTTTTAACATCAAATGATTTGTAAAAGTGTAATATTTATTAAGTTTGTAGCCAAACATGCACCTCACTCTGATATTCTTCAAACACTAAATCAAGCGCACATCAACATAATGACCTTCAGCATCTATAATATGAAATTAATAATAAACACCAGCCTCTTTGTTCTTTTTCTTCTCCTCAACGTCGCCTCCTTCCAGTGTGATCTGTGATTTTCTGCACTGTGGTTGTTCTGACAAGAATATAATAGTTTCCAACAATGAATTATGCAAGATAAATATTAAACATTTTAGATCATGTTGTGCTACGGACCGTCGGATTTGTCAAAGACACAGCGAGACATTATCTTTCTGAAATGATTTGCTCTGTTTTACTGTAATTTCCATTTTTGAGTTTATCTAAATCTCACACCATGTGCCAACCACATGTGACATGACCATACTGATGTTTATCATTTAGTTATGTGGAGCGTGATTTTTGACCAATGAGTTTTCACAGTAGGCAGGATTACTCAGTATGTTGGAACTGATTTTGTTTCTGTCAGGATTTGTTAGAGGGGCTTTGGTGGGGAATCATTTAAAAAAAAAAAAATTATGTCATTAATTTTTTTTTTTTTTTATATATATATACATTTTGGGTGTAATATGTCAATTTACAACTGGCTGTACATGAACTTCTGTGTAATATTAGCAATAAGTGTTACACCTCCAAAACATCAGCTCTCCTAGTGGTGTTATAAAGCTCACTACCTGGAATGTTAAAGGGCTGAATTTTCAGTTAAAGTGTAATAAGATTCTTAATCATCTAAAATGTCTAAACACTAACATAGCCATCCTCCAGGAAACTCATCTTAAACCTGCAGATCATCTTAAAATGTGAACTGGACGGTAAGCTGTATCATTCATCTTTTCCCAGTAATTCCAGAGGTGTTGCTATTCTTATTCATAGATCTGTGCCTATATATATAAAATCATATATATAAATATATATAAAGCGGAAATAAAGTGTTGAATTGTTTACGGAATCCATGTATTAGATGTAGTTCAAACTCTTTCATTTCTAGTTATTTTTTAGCACAACATCCTTATGTATTTTACCAATAATTTAACTCTGAACATCGTTGATATGTTTTATTATTTGCATGTAAATATGTTTGCACATTTCTAATTTTAGCGTGTGAGCGGGACTTTTATTTTGGAGGGGGGATATGACATCATAAGTCTGTGCCGCGCTCCTGCTCTGTTGTGATTTGGCTGAAGAGAGGGGCTGTGTTCGAAATGCCATACTATCATACTACTCTTAGTATTTCTGCAGCATGCAGTATGTATGCTGCGCATAGTATGCAAATTTTCTGTATGCATGAAATACACGGATGACCTACTATTTTTGCCAGAATCTGCTAAATATAACTCAAGTACACTGAAATCAGTACAGAAGCTGTGTGGCATACTACCATAACTCCTACTATACTGCAGTATGCTGTGTGTATACTGTGAATAGTATGTGAATTTTCTGTATGCATGGAATGCTCGGATTACCTGCTACATTTGCTGAAATTTGATGTATGCATCTGAGGACACTGCGTGGGATACTGTTTCCCAGAACACAACGCGCTCCATGTGACCAAACACGTTAGTGAACTGGAGGCGGGGAATAGTAATTATGAATGTTACACTTGTATATGTACGTATATACATATACATGTAAACTACAAACTATTGCTGTGCATCTAAAAACGATATAATTTGTAGGACATAAATTGTACTTTAATCTCAACGGCACTTTTCCGATCAAGTCAAATGACGTCATCTTTATCTCAGAATGTGAATCAAAAAAGTTAATCAAAGTTGTCCTAACACAAGAACGCATTTTGGTTTTAGGTTTTAGGGCAACTTTGATGAAAGGTTTTGATGCACTTCAAATGTTGACTACTGTACATTGTTTCAAAGATATTAAATAATAATATAACATTGCAGTAATATAATATATAAATAAAATTAATATTTCAGTTATGCAAGCAGAGTTAAATTCCGCTGTCAAGCAGCTCTAAAAAGTGTTGTTACTCAAAGGAGAAATAGGCCAATTTGTTGTCAGAGGCTTACATTAACTCAGCTCACCAATGCCTGACTGTGATAAACAGCACTGCAAAAGACACGTGTATTTCTGTAGAATCAGTGGCGCAGTGAGTAGAGCACACAAGATGTGTGCTGTTGATGCGAGCGATACGAGTTCGATCCTGACTTTTGTCAAACTCGTGCTTCTCCTTTTTCCATCACATACCAGATCAGAAAGCTATTTAATTTCAATAAAAAATTAAGTAAATATTTGAAAAGTGGAGATTAAACGCCTCAATAATACAGTGTTCTTAGCTGTAGGTAGGTTTTTGTCCCAATAGTAGGTTTTTTTCTGCTTCCGGCTTTGCTACCGTTCGGACGCTCTTGCCTATTGCTCTGCGCTTTGCTCCCTATTTTTGTTCTTTTCTCAGATCTCTCTAAGATTTTAACTTCAGCAGATCAGCACAGTGCTCAAACAACACATTTTTTGGAAAAAGAGGACTCTTTGCCTCCCACTGCCAGCAGTTTACATTCCTGAGACAGAAAAATACAGCTGTCTACATTCAAACAGACGAGAGAAAATGCCTCTAGTGGAATCTACTTGCTGCATGAACTGCCACAAGCTTCTACAAAGGATTGCGGTTCTTGAAACAAAGTTACTTGCTGGACTTCCAAAACAGACGGAACATACAGCAGATGGTCACCATGGACCCCCTCAGCATACAGCCGGTGAGTCCTGTGAATCTAGTGAATCTCAACAGTTTATACCAAGTGTAGAGGAACAAGCCGAAACTGATCGACGGACTAATCAATGGCACAAACAGGGAGCGAGACCCAAAGGCTCTCGAGACATCAGATTGTCACGAGTATCTCGTATTGCTGCCGTAGCATCCTCTACCCCAGATACGGCTATGACAAGACTTGTAAGCACTGGTATTCTACAACCCCCTATACATCTTGAGAACAGATTTGAAGCATTGATGAATGTGGATGAGGAATCCCAAAATATGACAAAACTTGGATCGAATCAGCCAGCAGCTAACATTGCTACTAACAGGCGCTCAAGGTCGAGCAGACAGCGGCATTCAGCTCAGAGCGCAGCCGAGCCCAGGACTCTGATAGTGGGTGACTCTATTATTAGAAACATCAGTAGCAGGACTACAACTAACTGCTGCTTTACTCAAGCAACCGTCTCTGATGTGAACAAGGAACTTCGGAGCATTGTGATGAAGCACAAGACTGCAAATCGAGTCATCATCCATGTGGGGAAGAATGATATTCGGAAAGGGCAGTCAGAAATGCTTAAGCAAGATTTCAGTGAACTCTTTGAAACACTTCAAAGACTTGAAGTTCAGTCATTCATCAGTGGACCACTCCCAGCAAGGGGAACTAACATGTTTTCACGGTTGCTTGGGCTGAATACATGGCTACAAAGAACCTGCAGTACAAAAGGAGTCAACTTCATCGACAACTTCAATATTGTCTGGGGCCACAGACAACTGTTTAAACTGGATGGCCTCCACCCAAACAAACTTGGTGCAAGAGTGCTAAAGGACAATTTCTATTTTTCCCTCCATAATCCTTCAGTGGTGTGTGCCAATCCACTCACACACTCACCTGGACAGAATATGAGTGACCACAGGACTTCATATCAGCTTCCGAGTCATCATGTGGTTGAAGAATCCCACAAGGACACTGATAACGCCACACAGCCAAAACAAGCAATGCTCATGGACATCCCGGCTGAGCCCTGCCCACAGAGCTCATCACATGCAGACTGTGACGTATTACAACAGCTCCAAGACTCAGCACCCAAGGACGACTTTCTGGAAAACAGCCTGGGAAGCCAGGATAACACATCACAGTCACCGGAAACACCAGAGCTAGAGCCCCGCTCAGCAGACACACTATCCCTCTCTCCAGCATCTCCACTTCTAAGCTTTTCACAGAAAATGGAGGAATTGGTGTATGCTGGGACCAAACTCTCTGCAAGCCCCCAGATATCAACTAAAAAATGGCGGGCCCCCCAACCACCAAAGACTGCAGGCTCAGCTTTCCCGCCTCCTCCTGTGAGAGCTCTCCGACCGCTGCCACAAAGCCAGGGCCCAAACCCTCCTCCATCGGCTGTAGGTGAACCAAAAACAACTGATAACAGCTCTCAGTGATATGTGTCGGGTCCCCGCTATATTAGCAGCAACATTCACAAATGTTTACAAAACAAGCGGGAACCCAGTATGCCTGTAGCCTTCTCTATTTCTGTTTTATCATGTGATAGAAAGTCTAAGGCCTTCTCAAGCCGTACGGCTGACCCATCTAATCTGCGGCCTGTAATGCATCAATCTAAGATTGCTGTAGAGACAAAATGTAATTCCATCAAGTTAGCATTTTTAAACACTCGCTCACTAAAAAATAAATCATTTGTGATCAATGATTTAATAACCACAAACAACCTGGATTTTATGTTTCTAATTGAAACATGGCTAGAAGACAACTGCAGTGCATCAGTCCTCACTGAAACAGCCCCTCCTAACTTTAATTGTATAAGTGTCTGCAGGACTGTTAGGAGAGGTGGAGGTGTAGCTGCTCTGTTTAAAGATGTTTATCAATGCAAGCAAGTGTCATTTGGTCAGTACTTGTCTTTTGAATATCTAGGTATTGTGCTGAAAGGTTCCCCACGCATTCTGTTTATCATCATTTACAGGCCTCCAAAATACTCTCCAGCCTTTGTTGAAGAGTTCACAGAACTGTTATCAATGATTTCCTCAGAGTTTGACTGTTTTGCTATTGCAGGGGATTTTAATATTCACATAGATAATGCTGAAATCAAAACTACAAAATAAATTATAACTGTTTTAAACACTTTTGACCTGATTCAGCATGTGCATGGACCCACACACAATCGTGGACACACTCTAGATTTACTCATCAGTAGAGGTCTAAACATTTCATCCATTGTTATTAAGGATGTAGCTCTGTCTGATCACTTCTGTATTTTCTTTGATATATTGATCTCTGTCACCACTGAATCTAGATCTGTCTCTGTCAGAAAGAGATGCATTAATGAGAACACTAGTGTGCTATTTATGAAGGCAATATCTTTAACAACAAGCATTTCTGCAGACTCTGTTGATCTTCTCCTGGATTCATTTAACTCAAAAGTTAAGAATGTTATTGATGATATTGCACCGATAAAGGTCAGCAAGAAGAATGGAAGACAAAAATCCTTTTGGAGAAAATCAACAGCAGTTCAGAATATGAAAAGACAATGCAGAAAAGCCGAGCGGATGTGGCGGAAGACGAAACTTGAAATACACTATAGCATCTATAAAGACAGCCTTCATGCTTTCAATTTGGAACTAGCCACAGCTAGACAGACCTTCTTCTCAAACCTTATAAACAGTAACTTAAACAACACTCGCACTCTTTTTGCTACTGTTGAGAGACTGACAACCCCCCCAAGTCAGATTCCCAGTGAAATGCTCTCTGACAGCAAATGCAATGAGTTTGCTTCCTTCTTTTCAGAGAAGATCAGTAATATCAGAAAGGAGATTGGCACATCTTCCTGTAATACAGAGGTCACACAGATTCGACAGCAATCTCAAAAAGAAGTGACTATGTCTGTTTTTAAAACAATTGATAGCAAAATTTTGGAAGAAATAGTACAGCATCTTAAATCGTCAACCTGCTATCTTGACACACTTCCCACATCTTTTTTCAAAAGTGTGCTTAACTGTTTAGAAGCAGATCTCTTAGAAGTGGTGAACACCTCACTTCTTTCTGGGACGTTTCCAAACTCCCTGAAAACTGCAGTTGTTAAGCCCCTTCTGAAAAAAGCGCAATCTTGATAACACCATGTTGAGCAACTATAGACCAATATCAAATCTTCCTTTCATAGGTAAGATTATTGAAAAGGTAGTTTTTAATCAGCTGAACAACTACTTAAACTCAAATGGATACCTGGATAATTTTCAATCTGGTTTCCGCGTGCATCACAGCACAGAGACAGCACTCATTAAGATAATAAATGATATTCGCTTTAATTCTGATTCTGGCAAAATATCAGTGCTGGTACTACTAGATCTTAGTGCTGCGTTTGACACTGTCGATCATAACATACTTCTAGAGAGACTGGAAAACTGGGTCGGGCTTTCTGATATGGCACTCAAATGGTTCAGGTCATACTAAGAAGGGAGAGGTTATTATGTGAGTATAGGAGAGCATAAGTCTAGGTGGACGTCCATGACATGCGGAGTCCCACAAGGCTCAATTCTTGCACCGCTCTTGTTTAGCCTGTATATGCTCCCACTAAGTCAGATAATGAGGAAGAACCAAATTGCCTATCACAGCTATGCTGATGATACCCAGATCTACCTAGCCTTATCTCCAAATGGTTATAGCCCCATTGACTCCCTCTGCCAATGCATTGATGAAATTAACAGTTGGATGTGCCAAAACTTTCTTCAATTTTTGTGATGGGAAACTCTTATTTTCGAAGACTGAGGGGCTTTTGTGGGTTGTATGACTGAAGTTGGTGCAGTGGATGTTGTTGGAGGGATTGTTGTTGGAGTAGTTGGAGTTGTTACAGATGTTGACGTTGAAGGGGACGGTGTGTTTTCTGGGAAGCCCTCTACCATAAATTCTTCTAGATTGTGGTAGAGGAGTCTGTTGCTGAGGATGGTGTAATTACCATGTCAGATATGTCAAATTGCATGGTGTGAGGTTTGGTTAAGGTTTCAATGTGCGTAATATTGTTCTGATGTAGTCTAATGGTTACAGGTGATAAATCAAGCAGTGAATCTACCATTGTGTTACAGTTTGCATTGTGAGGAACATTAATTACAGATTTAATAAATTGGTGTTTTGATTGTTAGTGTGCCATGTGTAGTGTGTTATACATGATGATTTGTAAAATGTGTTGTATTTTTCACAGTGTACTTTGGACAGTGTCATGTCTGCAATCTTGTGTTTGAGTGGACAAATATGCAAGACATCTATTGTTGCACCAATTATGTCAGCAGTGAGTTTCTGGGAAGTGGCATGTTCTACTTGGTATGTGTCTTCTTGACTAGTGAGTTTTGTGAGTCTATTATCTTTTGTTGTTGAAAGAAAAGTTATTCCTTGAAAGATTTGTGAACGAATACCAACAGCCAGTTGTAATATCCTACTCACCACAAATAGTTAGATCAATAGTCCCATCACTGACAAAGTTGTGGCCTTGGTTCTTTTGTTGGATTGTCTTTGCCTTGACATTTACCCACATCGAGGATTTAAAAGGAAAAGAAAGCTACTCTTCAAAAACGCTACTCTTAAACTTCAAGTGTTTATTTTCAAGACTTCAGAGATGGTCAGGGGGGTGTTCCAGAAAGCAGGTTATGTGACATACCCGGGTATATTTAAGGGTAAGTAAGCAGATAACCTCAACTTTCAGTTCCAAAAACAGAGGTAACTTTCAGGGTATGTAAGTAACCATAGCAACTTGCTCTCTGAAGATAACCTGCTCCGGAGTAGGTCCTGTTTCAGGGTTAGCTTACTTCAGAGCTATCAGCGCATGTGTGCGTGACCAGTGTTGCCAACTTAGCAATTTTGTTGCTAGATTTAGTAACTTTTCAGACTACCCTAGCAACTTTTTTTTCCAAAAAGCACCTTGCAACAAATTTAGCTATTTTTAAAATGTATTTGGCAACTTTTGAAAATTGACTCATAATAAAAAAGGCATACATTTTTCCTCTTAACCAAGCAGTTACTAAGCAGTGCCTAGCAGTACACGCATCAAATATGAATCAAGTTGCTAGTTGCACTCATTAAAAAAATTATTGTTCAGTTATGAAACACCTTAGTTGTTAGTTTGTTCCTATAATTGTTAATCAGTTAGGTACACTGTTGATCTTATATCAAAATCTGTCTGTCTGTCTAAATGCATTGTGTCATTTAAAATATGCTGGTGAAAAATTAATACAGAAAATTCCTTCACATTAGGGCTGCAACAAACGATTATTTTGATAATCGATTAATCTAACGATTATTAGAACGATTAATCGACTAATCGTCGATTATTTCACTGGTTAATCAGTAGACTTTGATTGATTATTCAGTTTTTGCAATTAGTTAGAATATTAAGTTATACATATTCTAACATAAATAAAGGTCACTTCAGCTTTAGAAAAGCATATTATGTAATTACAATTATTACACAATTAATTGGTAACACTTTACATTAAGGTTCATTAGTTAACATTAGTTAACATGACTGCACTGTATTTTATGTATAATCATTTTCTATTCGTAACGGTTTTAAATTCATTTTAAATAAATTTTTATATAATTTCCTTGTTTTTATTATTATTTTTAATGTCTATTTCACTTCCTTTTATGTAAAGCACTTTTGTGTTTTTGAATTTTTTTTGTGTATGAAATGTGCTATATAAATAAACTTGCCTTGCCTAACATGAATTAATAATGAACAATACTTCTATAGCATTTGTTAATCTTAATGTTAATTTCAGCATTTACTAATGCATTATTAAAATCACAAGTTGTTTTTTTTACATTGATAAATGCATTGTGAACTAACATGAACAACTGTATTTTTATTAACCGACATTAACAAAGATTAATACTTAAATGTAATAAATGTATTGTTCATTCATGTTAATTAATACATTAACTAATGTTAACAAATGATACCTTATTGTAATGTTACCAATTCATTATAAAAATAGATGGCACACAAAATGAGATGACAGACAGAGACACTCTCTCACCATTTAATTAGCTACATGAAAAAGTAACTGAATGACACATCATTCTGCCTAACATCTCCTTTTGTAAGTCATATAGATAAGAAACAAAATAAAGGTAAGTGATAAGATGCTTTGGATAAACTATTTTATTCACAACATAATGTCTTAAAATACCTTATAGGGTTATGATAATCAAAACAGCCCTGAGCTAGATCAAGCTTTGATCTCTGCAAACCAAACTGTCACTTTAATGAAATTATTATTTTTTCCCACTAATAAAAATATTTTATCATTAGCTAGCTCACACTGGAGAGCTGCTTTATAACAGAAAATCAAGTTGTAATTCTAACTGAAAGCGACACTGACTTTCATGTTTTTCATGTTTAATACCGTAAAGCTGCTTCAATTAAGGCTATCTATTGCATAACGTACTATATAAATAAACATAATGTGACCGAACTCTACTGGAGTAATGTTACGTTACTGAACTGCAGAGCTCATGCAAACATCCACATCGTTGTAATCAGATGCATTTTTAACTGTTGCTTTCACACTGCTGTCAGTTTTTGTTGTTTATTTCGTTACTGAGAGGAAAGCACGCAATATATATTTACATATTCATCCAAACGCCGCTCAAGTTTGGATGCATTTGCTCTGAAGTGCTGTGTGTGTGTTCTTCTCTTGATCTGCATCCAGGAGGGCTGAACTAGAGTCTTGCGCTACAGCGCCACACTGGTCAAACCGCAGTATTGCAGGCTCTTACATTAGGTCATATGAGATCAAACGACTACTCGACAACAAAAATATTTGTCGACAATTTTTTATTGTCGACGTTGTCGATAATGTCGACTAATCGTTGCAGCCCTACTTCACATTAACATATGAAGTACACTGTGCCCTATTTTATGGACTTTCCTTGGAGTGTAGCATTTAACTTACTACCAATTCACTGCTTAAAACTGTAATTGTTAATTGTGTAGTTTTAGGCTACTAGTTATTTGGAGAACAAATAAAATGCAATTGATCAAAAATGTGTAACTTTTCAAGAATCCAAAGTTTTATTTAAAAAATAAAATATAATAAAAATGTGTTCATTTTGCTTTTAAAAATAATATATATTAAATGTTTAAATATTTTAAATATATATATAGTTGTATGATATGTAAATTATAAAGCACTAATATAAGTAAAATATAAGGTAATCTATTATAATATGGTTATTATATTTATTGTATTGGCATAATAGTTACCTGCCTAAATTATAAAACACTTTTATGACAAGGTAATATTTATTTTATTATATATGTTTGTTATATTTTTTTATCATCTCACACATCATGGATCTGCATTTTCTATAATGTAATTCTATAATAAAAATACATATCTGATATGACTTATAACTAGCATCAAACAAACAATACAATTCTTATTTTCAAGGATTAAAGATTAAACGTAAAAAAAGAAACATGATTGCAGAACCACCCATTAGGTGCACTTCACATTGGGACACTCTGGAGTCCACGAACTTAACATTGGGACACAGCTATAAGGTGTGTTCGACTTGAAGCGGCGCTGTGCAGAATGATCGGTGTATGACACCACAGTACCGCGAGAGCGATCAGAGAGACGGATCTCTTCATCCACATGCCTCTGTTTGAGTCTTTACCGTGATAAATGTGGGACAGATGACAACATTAAATTAACAAGGTACATTCAATAACTCAAATATTTATTACAATATAAAATCAGAATGTTTTTCATTTGTATTCACCATAAAATCAATGTATTTCTGATATCGGTCTTCCTACATTGTTATTAGTATTCAGTCTCAGTTATTAAATTTAATAGATAATCTCTCTGCAACCACAAAATTAATTTTGATCTACAAATTCTTTATGATTTTGAAATATTCAACAAGTTATTTCCAATCCTGTAATTTGAATATCAAGATACAGATGTTTAACAAATGCTCTGTAATTTATCATGACTTACAACTTTACAGTTGCTTACATTTAGATATAAGCCTAGATAAATAAAAAAAAGATCCATTCAGTTCATCACTTTATTATTTACATTTGTTTTCTGATGTAAATCCGGTGGCTTTGGCGAAAAATACTTTTATTTTGGTCTGTTGATGTGACGTCATACGGCTGAAGAAAGGTGAGTGCTTTCAACCATTAAAGTGTTTAATCAATACAACTCGTTTAGAGAATTGTGTTTATAACTGCGACAGTAAATATTACCTAATGTAAGTTAACACTTATGGCTTTATCTATCTATCAGACATTATTTTCTATTAAATGTTGCACTCCCACACGAGTAACAGAGAAGCTGCGTCTCATTTCGTGAATCACTCTTGTTCAGTAACTGCAGTAGCGATGGAGAAAACTCCGAGTCAACTGAATCAATTGATTCACAAAATGATTCAGTGATTCGAATCGACTCCTGCTGCTCAAAACAGTGTAAACAACAAACATGTGTTAAACTTTTACAAGCCAACTGCAAATGTTTGTATTAAAGCAGAATCTATTAAATAAAACCTACAAATCTTAATACAAATATTAATTAAAAACTTGTATTGTGTTCTGAGCTCTAGGCTAGTTTTTGTTTTGGTCTCATCGGGTCATTTAAATACATGAACTCTCACTCTGACTCCCTCAGCAGTGCACTGACTACTGAACTAGGGAGCTGACTGAGACGCACCCAGAGATTTAATTTGCATTTATTTCTCTTTCTGTTAATTATTCTCATCTTAAACAGGACAAAGTGTCCAAACACACAGAAAAAACTCCTGAAGAAGCGACTGAGATCCACGTGACACACTATTATAAAGATGGAGTTTATTAAAGAGGAGAGTGAAGACACGAAGATTGAAGAAACATTCAGAGTCAAACATGAAGATACTGAGAAACAAACAAAGATGGTGTTTATTAAAGAGGAGAATGAAGACATGAAGATTGAAGAAACATTCAGAAGTCAAACATTCAGATACTGAGACACAAACAAAGATGTGTTTATTAAATGAGGAGAGTGACTGAGACACACATGACAGATTGAGATGTGTTTATTAAAGAGTCAGAGTGAAGACATGATACTGATTGAAGAAACATTCAGAGTCAAACATGAAGATACTGAGGAACAAACAAAGATGGTGTTTATTAAAGAGGAGAATGAAGACACGAAGATTGAAGAAACATTCAGAGTCAAACATGAAGATACTGAGAAACAAACAAAGATGGTGTTTATTAAAGAGGAGAGTGAAGACATGAAGATTGAAGAAACATTCAGAGTCAAACATGAAGATTGTTACGGAGCTGACGAGACATGAGACATACGGATCCATCTGCAAGCTTTTATTACAAGACATGGTCAAACAGGCAGGGTCAGGCAGTAGCAAACAGGTATAACGAGGACAAGGCAGAGAGTAATCCGAGGGCAAGCGTGGGTCGACGATCGGCGAACAATATCCAGAGGGCTAGGCAAGAGAATAATCCAAGAGCACGGGCAGGAATCAAAACACAGGAAATCTATCTAACACTGAATCAAAACACAGGAAATCTATCTAACACTGGGAATACAAGGAACGCTTGGTAAGGTAGCTAGGCTAACAATACTCGGCCGAGAGTCAGACAAAGTCCAGAGTTTATATAGTGAGTGTGATTGGGTGATGGTGATGTGAGATTGTTTTCAGGTGTGTGCGTGATCAGTGCAGACAGCTGTGTTGGTGCAGTGAATGATGGGAAATGTAGTCCTCGAGTGATCTGTGACTGACTGTGTGGTGTGAAAGTCCATGTGATGGGTGAGTGACCTCTAGAGGTGAATGACCAGAAGTTCATGGCCTGGATTTGTGACATAGCCCCCCCCCAAGGAGCGGCTTCCAGACGCTCTTAAGCAATCCTAGGAGGGCGGTGGAGCGGAGGCGGAACAGGGGGAGGGACGGAGGGACAGGTCCATGTGGAAGCCAGGGCGGAGAGGATGGAACTGGAACCCACCAGGGCGGAGCAGGCGGATCTGGAGCCCACCAGGGCGGAGCAGACGGACCTGGAGCCCACCAGGGCGGAGCAGACGGACCTGGAGCCCACCAGGGCGGAGCAGACGGACCTGGAGCCCACCAGGGCGTAGCGGACGGGACTGGAGCCCCCCAGGGCGGAGCGGACGGACCTGGAGCCCACCAGAGCGTAGCGGACGGGACTGGAGCCCCCCAGGGCGGAGCGGACGGACCTGGAGCCCACCAGAGCGTAGCGGACGGGACTGGAGCCCCCCAGGGTGGAGCAGGCGTGACAGGAGCCCACCAGACCGGAGTAGTAGACCACCGCAGGAAAGCAGACCGGGCAGGAACCCATATCAGAGTCTGAGATCTGGGGGGAACAGAGACAGACAACACAGAGAGAGTAGAGACAGACAACACAGGGAGAGTAGAGACAGACAACACAGGGAGAGCCTTCCTGGTCTCAGGGGCTGTGGCAGAGCAGGTCTGGGAATCACAGGCGGCCTCCATAGCCATGCCAGGGCAGGACAGGCAATCCCAGATGGCTTCCATAGCCGTGACATCGGGGCAGGACAGGAAATCACAGACGGCCTTCATAGCCGTGACAGGGCCTGACAGGGAATCACAGACGGCCTCCTTAGCCGTGACAGGACAGGGCGAGAGTTCATAGACGGCCTCCATGGCCTTGATAAGGCAGGACAGGGATTCGCAGGCGGCATCCTTAGCCGTGACAGGACAGAGCGAGAGTTCATGGACGGCCTCCATGGCCGGGGTATGACAGGGTGAGAGTTCACAGACGGCCTCTATAGCCGTGATAGAGCAGGATGAGAATTCGAATACGGCCTCCATAGCCGTGACAGGACAGGGCGAGAGTTCATGGATGGCCTCCATGGCCGGGGTAGGACAGGGTGAGAGTTCAAAGACGGGTACCACTGACACCTCTGGAGGTTCTGCAGCAGACGCCGCCACCTCTGGAGGTTCTACAGTGGTAACACCAGGGAACAGGTAGAGTTCATTATCAGGATAGGTACAGGGCTCATCAACGGTTCCCTTGACCGTGACATGACAGGCTGAGAGTACATTGCTGGGCGCCACCACCATGCAAGGAGCTGAAGTGAGCACCGCCGCTTCGGGAGGTTCTGCAGCATGTGCCGCCACCTCTTGAGAAGCTGCGGCGGGTGTCATCACCTGGGGCAGTTCTGAGGTGGTGTACGCAGCCCAAACGCAACATAAGGCGATCCCCATCGTGGAAAGCGCTTCAGACAGGGGAAACAGTTCAGGGACAGGAGGGCTAAAGTGAGTGGATTTGGGGATACCAGCTGCGCGTGCAGACACAAGCGGTGCATCCCTCACACTGGATATCAGACAGGGAACTCGCAGGACTGACCTTAAGTCTCTGGGTGGGATAGGCTCTGGCTGAGGAGCTGAGACGTGAAGAGGCTCTGGCTGAGGAGCTGAGAAGTGAAGAGGCTCTGGCTGGTCAGCTGTGACGTGGCGTGACTCTGGCTGGTCAGCTGTGACATGGCGTGACTCTGGCTGGTCAGCTGTGACGTGGCGTGACTCTGGCTGGTCAGCTGTGACGTGGCGTGACTCTGGCTGGTCAGCTGTGACGTGGCGTGACTCTGGCTGGTCAGCTGTGACGTGGCGTGACTCTGGCTGGTCAGCTGTGACATGGCGTGACTCTGGCTGGTCAGCTGTGACATGGCGTGACTCTGGCTGGTCAGCTGTGACATGGCGTGACTCTGGCTGGTCAGCTGTGAGTTGGGTGAGTTCATGATGATCCACAGTGGCTTGGTGTGACTCTGGATGATGAGTCGAGACGTGGTGTGACTCTGGCTGGAGAGCTGAGACGTGGTGTGACTCTGGCTGGAGAGCTGAGACGTGGCGTGACTCTGGCTGGAGAGCTGAGGCACGAAGAGACTCTGGCTGGAACGCTGTGCTTTGGTTGGACTCGTGACGATCAACTGTGGCTTGGCTTGACTCGTGACGATCAACTGTGGCTTGGCTTGACTCGTGACGATCAACTGTGGCTTGGCTTGACTCGTGACGATCAACTGTGCTTTGGTTGGACTCGTGACGATCAACTGTGGCTTGGCTTGACTTGTGACGATCAACTGTGCTTTGGTTGGACTCGTGACAGTCAACTGTGGCTTGGCTTGACTCGTGACGATCACTTGTGGCTTGAATTGGCTCTTTAACATCAGCGGCGACTTGACTTGGCTCGTGACTGGCAGCAATGACGCTACGGGGTGTTGTTATGACCGCCATTTTGTGGGCGTGCTCTAGCGCGGCTGTGATCACACAATTGGGTGCGGTGTATCGTTCCTCCGCGACCCCCACAGTGAATGCTGAACCAACAGTCAATAACGCATAGTCCATAAACTGACTGAGAGATGAGCGGGGACCCTCACGGATTAACTGTGATTTGAGCGGCTGGTTTATGCCGTCACAAAAAAAATCAATCAAGACATCGTCCGGAAAATCTGAATCATTAGCAACATCTAGATATACTTGAATAAAGTCCTCGAGTGATCGCTTACCCTGCTTGAGGGATAATAATAGTCTTGCCGTGTACATACCGGGCCAGTATTGTTCATGAAAGCCGCTGGATCCTTGTGTGGCCGAGTATTCTGTTACGGAGCTGACGAGACATGAGACATACGGATCCATCTGCAAGCTTTTATTACAAGACATGGTCAAACAGGCAGGGTCAGGCAGTAGCAAACAGGTATAACGAGGACAAGGCAGAGAGTAATCCGAGGGCAAGCGTGGGTCGACGATCGGCGAACAATATCCAGAGGGGCTAGGCAAGAGAATAATCCAAGAGCACGGGCAGGAATCAAAACACAGGAAATCTATCTAACACTGAATCAAAACACTGGGAATACAAGGAACGCTTGGTAAGGTAGCTAGGCTAACAATACTCGGCCGAGAGTCAGACAAAGTCCAGAGTTTATATAGTGAGTGTGATTGGGTGATGGTGATGTGAGATTGTTTTCAGGTGTGTGCGTGATCAGTGCAGACAGCTGTGTTGGTGCAGTGAATGATGGGAAATGTAGTCCTTGAGTGATCTGTGACTGACTGTGTGGTGTGAAAGTCCATGTGATGGGTGAGTGACCTCTAGAGGTGAATGACCAGAAGTTCATGGCCTGGATTTGTGACAAAGATACTGAGGAACAAACAAAGATGGTGTTTATTAAAGAGGAGAATGAAGACACGAAGATTGAAGAAACATTCAGAGTCAAACAAGAAGATACTGAGACACAAACCAAGATGTGTTTATTAAAGAGGAGAGTGAAGACATGAAGATTGAAGAAGCATTCAGAGTCAAACATGAAGATACTGAGACACAAACAAAGATGGTGTTTATTAAAGAGGAGAGTGAAGACATGAAGATTGAAGAAACATTCAGAGTCAAACATGAAGATACTGAGAAACAAATAAATATGGAGTTTATTAAAGAGGAGAGTGAAGACACGAAGATTGAAGAAACATTCAGAGTCAAACATGAAGATACTGAGAAACAAACAAAGATGGTGTTTATTAAAGAGGAGAATGAAGACATGAAGATTGAAGAAACATTCAGAGTCAAACATGAAGATACTGAGACACAAACAAAGATGGTGTTTATTAAAGAGGAGAATGAAGACATGAAGATTGAAGAAGCATTCAGAGTCAAACATGAAGATACTGAGAAACAAACAAAGATGGTGTTTATTAAAGAGGAGAATGAAGACATGAAGATTGAAGAAGCATTCAGAGTCAAACATGAAGATACTGAGAAACAAACAAAGATGGTGTTTATTAAAGAGGAGAATGAAGATTGAAGAAGCTTTCAGTGTCAGACATGAAGATACTGAGACACAAACAGGTTAGTTTTGATTCTCAAAGCTGAACTCACTCATTTGATCCTTATTAAAATGTCCAGCTCTACAGAAATGAATGATATTGTTGAAGAAACTCATGACTGTTGTATTTTAAAGTGTCATGAAACCCTAAAACACATTTTTTGAGATGTAAACATATATGAACAGGTTGCACATCAGTGAAAACAACAATAGCACTCATTATGTCTATTATTAAGTGAAAAGTGGTTATTTCTTTATGTTTTGGAGCAATTTCATTCTTCTGGTTCAAAAAGCAAAGTTTAACCTACATCACGAAAAGTGACGTATATGTGTTAATCTGGAGTGGTGATTAGTTTTGTTTTTGAATTTGGCCAGCTGTTGTGAAAACATGAATGATCATTTCTTTTAATGCGGTGCGCTGTCACACTCTCTATGTAAAAATCCTGTAACGTGAATGTCGTACAGTCTCTTGTTTGAGAAAATGAGTTGAAAGCGCCTTCCGCGAGCGCGATTCGAGATGGTGAAATGTAATAACTTATGTTGTAGTCAGTGTGCCAATGTTGCCAATTTAGTGATTTTGTCTCTAGATTTAGTGACTTCCTCGTCCCTTTAGAGACTTTTTTTTCAAAAGCCTAGCTAAAAAATCAATTTCTTGGACATGACGTCATAAAGGTGAGTTTACTGATCTATATAAATATAAATATAGATCATGTCATCTAGCAACATTAAGTGACCAGTTTTAGCTACTTTCAGTTGAAAGCAGTTGGCAACACTGGTCAGTGTTTTTTTTGTCCTTTGTATTTTAATGGTTTAAGTGAATTGTGGGGTCATTAAAATAAAAAAAAATCCACACATCACTTTTGGCCACGGTCGTGTTTGGTGGGGTTAGTGCCACAATATGTAAGACCCTGCTTACAGTGTCATGACCGGTGCATTGCTGCATTTTTCCAATTTTCCAGCCAAAAAAATGTAATTACTACTTTCATTTCTGCAGTTAGAGCATTGACTTGTTGAGTGGAAGAGGTTATTAAATTTCTTACTTTGTCAAGATCAAAAAAAAAAAATTTGTAACTGACAATCAAGTTTGTATCGTTTTATCAACTCCATATCATCATATAACTCCAATATGACATATCTTCGTTGGAAAGTGTTTGGCCTTTTCTCAATATGCGTTCTTATGCGATCTTGCGTCCTTGTGTTCTCACTCTACGTCATCATTAACCGTCGAAGTTCAGTTCCAATACTCAAGAACCCAAGTACAGAGGACACATGAAAGTGCCTGGATGTGTTCTTGATATCGAGGATGCATCGAATGCAGACTTGAGAGAATCGAGCCGTTAAAAATCCCAGAAGACGCTGCGGGCGGACGACCTACAGAAGCCTGTAAGCTTTAAACTTCTCGTTCTCACTGCAAGCGCGCAAATACGTGACGGCTCGTGAAAGTAAACATTTGTCGTTTTGTTTTGCATAATTTTAATGAAGTGAGAAAGCCTGTTGTACTTTTTATTGGCATATTAAAAAAAATATGTAGCATTATACATAGCCTAATAATTTTCACAAATACATGCTGTCAAAAGCTAAAAAATCATATGAAATATAAAATAAAATAAATATTTTAAAATCATTATGGCATTTGTTTGTGATGTTATTGTGCATTGTGTTCTGCTGTCTCGCTTCTTATAATCTGCTGGCACACTGTTAGTTGAGCAGTAAGAACACAGCGCATCTCAAATCGGCGCGGCGCTGGCACTGTCCTCCTGAGGAGTGCTAGCTCTCCTACTCACAGCCTCCAAAGCTGTTAGCATCCTCTCTTCAAACTGTGTGCTGGTGTGCTCTCTTTCTCCTGTGTGAGTGCTCTGTCTGTCCCTGAATGCTGGACTGGCTTGGGCTTGATTTATCGGCTCGGCGCGTTTTGGACGGTGAGAGCGTCGAGGAGAGTTGAAATCAAGTCAACTTTATGGTAATGAGCTATGATGCGGTTCGGCGGCAACCAATCAGAATGTAGAAGTCCTCCGCTTGAGAGGAGTCCAGAGAACGCAGCTCTGTAAACTTTGGTTCCGACCACATTAGTTCCCAAGCAAAATGGAGGAAAGGTTAATTATTGCTGTGGCGGGTTTCCCGATAATATATGACGTGTCCCTGTTTGCGTACAGGGACATAAATAAAAAAACGATGCGTGGACTAAGGTGTCTGACATTGTTGGTGTTCCTGGTGAGTTGCTGATGTGCAATATCGTTATATATTTTCTGAAAATAAGCGGGAATTGCATGCTAACTTTAGCGCCAGAGCATGCAAAAGCTGCTGCTGCAAAATATTTCTGACATATTGACACATATTGGATTAAACGAAAAATAGGTGTTGTAGAGAGGAGGGCGAGTTGTATGTCACATTTTAAAATGAAAGCGGTCACTTCTGCCTATTTTTTTTTTCTACAAGGAAAAACAAAAGTGTACTACACCTGATCTCTCCTCTGGTGGTGTCAACAAATTACTTAGTTGGAGAAAATAATGCACAACACTTCATTACCCACATTTCAGAATAGCTTGATTGCATGCTATATTATTATTCTATTTTATTACTACTATTTTATTGTTCATTTCATTTTATGTATACTACTTTGTGTTGTTTTCTATAATATTGCACTGTCCATGGAGCGGACCTGACTCACATTTTACTGCTGGTTAATACTCTCTGTATAATCGTGTATGTGACACAATATATAAATACAGCAAAAGCAGAACACAGGAAAAAAGTGAGCATTTGCTTTTTAGGCTATAAGCCAAATGTGAGAAAATGGCACCATCTGTTAAAATAAAAATGGAACAAATTTTAATTTTGAAGCCTTGCTGACAGAATGAAAATGTATTTAATGACATCTGCGTCATTTTATAGTTAAATGGCCCTGGGATGAAAAATGGCAAATGTCTTTAAGGATGCACAAGTGTTAATCGCTGTCTGTCAAGTTTATAACCTAGAGATAGTGTATGTTTGTGATGACATTGAGGAATGGTACAGAACACAAAAAACGTAAGCTTTTGGATTTATTTCTCATTAAACAATATAACAACTTTAAGCAAATAGGCTAGTGTTAAATTCTATCTAAATTAATTGTTATTTTAACTAATACAATTTATGGTTATGCTTTATTTTGATAGTCCACTTTAGACATTCTACTAACTATAAGTAACTTTGTAACTACATGTCTACTAACTCTCAGTAGGGTATGTTTAGGGTTAGCAGAATAAGTTGACATATACTTGCAAAGTTTCTCATAGTCAGTATGTTGTATGTTGTGGACCCATCAAAATAAAGTGTTAGAAGATATTAAGCAGACAGTCTACTAATATTCTAATGACTGCTAGTCGACATGTAGTTGCAAAGTTACTTACTGTTAGTAGAATGTCTAAAGTGGACCATCAAAATAAAGTGTTACCCAATTTATTTACATAAAGCTGTGCATTAAACTATTTTAATGCATGATGTGGAGACAAAGAAACACCAAACACAAAGTGTCCGCAGATGTTGAGTGGTTCCAGATATGTTCAGCATGCCTGTGAGAGAAATACTTACCCAGACCCCAGCTTTTAACATAACTGGTACAGTTATATTTACCAGCAGTATGCATAAGTCAGTCCACCACGGCTCCAAAAATGTCAATAATTTACTTGAGAGACACAAAACTCATTGAATTTACACCTTAAGACACGCTAGCACCTAAAGGACCTAATAAAGACTTTGATATTCATCCAAGTTCTTAGTTTATGATTTTCATTGTGTTGTGCAGATACTATCCTTATTCATAATGTTTTGAATGTATGTATAGATTGACCAATTTCTTTAATAAAACAAAAATAGATGAAAAACACATTTTTAGGGCAGTGCACCACAACTGTCTGGTAAGGGTTAAGGTTAGAATGATAAATTTCCCTTTAAAAAAATTATTTCACAAAAATGGTTGACACAAATTACGTATATGTACACATACATTTTTTTCATGTGTCATATAACTGAAATCAAAATAAATGTAAAACACAAATAACAATATGAACAAACATGCTCAAAAGATGGGTTACTTATACAATTTCAAACATTATCAATACCTTTTATTCTTATTTCTCAAAAATAGTATTAAACAGTTGTTTACCTCTAATTAAAAAAATTGAAAAAAATGTTGGGTCTTGATAAATTTTTCTTTAAGCAAGAAGAGCATGACAATTATTAATATAGTGCATAATGAATATTTGTGTTCTCCAAAATACATACCAGATTTTTCAGACCCGCTCCCGCAGAAATATGTTAGCTTGTCCCGCTCCCACCCACAAAAGCCAACTTAAAAGTAACCTATATAGATTTTTGATGAAATATTACTTACATTCTCTAAAATATGAATATGTTTTAAATGCATTGTCTTCATCAGACAGACAGACAGACAAATTTAATTAGTTTTTGTTTTTTTTGTGTGCGTTCGCCTGTTCAGGAAGTTGCAGTAACAGAAACAGTGATATTCCAGATAAAGTTTGAAGGGAGTAAAGCCTGTGTTTATGCTATTAAGTGTGAAATCTGGCCATATTAAACGTTCATTTAAAAGCAGCCTATTAGTGTATTATGTTCAGAGCTGGGTAGTAACTGATTACATGTATCTGTATTACGTAATCAGATTCCAAAAATTAAGTACTTGTAATTAGAGTATGTTACATTTTAAAATACTCGTAATCAGACTACAGTTACTTTTTTATGGATTACATGATTACATATTTTTCACACAATAGCAATAAATTATTCATAATTCATTGATTCTCCCTAATTTCTCTTTTTCATCTTTTAAATTTTCCTTTCTAAAACAGCCTACCAATTATATACATTCAGAAAGTCCAGTTTTGTGGACATTCACACAGTCATTAGTCAGGTGGCAATACAGCATTTGACCACTGGATTTACGAAAATCATTTCATGTTTATGTTGTCTTTGGAAGGCTTTTGTCTTTCAAATTCATTAAAATGCATATATTCACATTATTTCTTATTTACATGTAATGCAGGCATTCCAAATCTTTTTGTCATCTAAACCTTATTCGCCAAATATCCTTTAAGTATATATAATTACAGGCTTTCCTGTAGCTCAAATGGTAGAGCATGGCACTAGCAACGCCAAGATCATGGGTTCGATTCCCAGGGAAAGCAAGAGCTGATCAAATGTTAAAAAATGTACGCAATGTATGTCACTTTGGATAAAAGCGTCTGCTAAATGTAAATATACTTTAAGTACCCCTGAGATTTAATAATAAATAATTAAGTATCACATTTGCATGTTCACGGTTTCTTTGATGTTGATTAATGGTTACATGGCATGGAGGTAAATAAAAATATTTAATCTTTTTTATTTTAATTGCCATTTTAAAACAGTGCCTGCATCCCAATGTGCATACTATCCATCCTAAATTCTATGTGATAGTAGTAATTTTCAATACTATTTAGGGCAGATAGGGTGGATAGTATGCACATTGGGAAAGACTGTTCACTCCTATACTTATGAATGGGAGAAACTGCAACACGCAGTTTATGATTTAATTGTTAGCTTTTCATTAAACTCATAAGCCCCCTGCAGTTCCTTTACGAACCCTAGTTTGGGAAGCCTTGATGCAGCGGTTCTCAATTCCAGAGAATTACCCCACCCCACCCCTCTGCACATTTTGTATGTTTCTCTTATCGCTTCAGACGTTTATTCTATTCGAACATAAGTGCCCTGCGAAGTGGACATCACAGGATATTCTGCCATGATTCCAGTTCGAAGTGAATGTATATGTTCCATTCAAAGTGCATTGAAGTGTGCGAGACGTGAATTTAAATTGTATATATTTACAGAGGTATATGATGTCACACTCGTCCGTGTGTGAAGACGTTGCGCAGCGCAAATCCATGAATGAATGTTCCGAAGTGAAGTGATCGGATTTCCCTGCTCAGGGAGTAGGGAGCAATGAACACTGTGTAGGGACCTTGTCAATCAGAACACAGTTCACGCACGGAGCTCACTTCTAACAAGCAGATTATCTGAATCAAATGTGCAAAATATGCAGAGCGGGGGAGCGGGGGGGCGGGGGGGGGGGGGGGGGGGGGATTGAGAACCGCTGCCTTGATGTAATATAATGTTTAATGCACTTCACGTTGTAAATTACAATGAATGGAACACATTTTCTTACTCTTTGTGTTTTTTACATCATTATGGTACAAGATAATCCTATTTAAATCAATGTGATAAATTGTCAAAAGTAATCTAAAAGTAATCCAAAAGTAATCTGATTATATTACCTAAAATGTGTAATGTAACGGATTACGTAACTGACTACAATTTTTGTCATGTAATCTGGAATCAGTAACGGATTACAATTTGGAAGTAATCTACCCAGCTCTGATTATGTTACCGTTACCTCCTTACGGCTCTGACGAGGTTTTGTTCTGTCCTCTACACGGTGCCAAATCACACCAGGAGCGAAGCAATTGGATTCGCGAGACCACTATATATAATTATAGTAGCCTGCACTGCAATGTGTGGAAGATATGCATCCTGAAAGTCAGCCAACACTAACCTGGTTCAAGATTCGAAACAGTATCACTCATTAGAACATGGAGATACCAAGAAATACATTTTTCTATGAAGACTGACAGGTTTTGTGAAATCGCTGACAAATGGCCGAAATCGGAGGAAAATCAGTGCTCGTTGGGTGACAATCACGCAGTGTGAATTATTAAAGACGCGATCTGAGAGCCCGTGAAATATTTGGCATGCTAAATATCTGGACTTGTTGGCGATTCAAAGTCCCGCTGTTTGAAATGAGTTCTGACCGAAACATACGTCGGCGATGACCTTCAGCCAATGAGACAGGGTTCGTACAGAAACTGCAAAATGAAATTCCAGGACTTTCAAGGACTTTAAGCACTACTTTTACTAAAATCAGGACTAAAATCAGAGATCACAATATCGTTATTATCTTTCAAATTCTAATAAATAAACTAATAAAACAAATAAAGTGCAGCACATGCAAAGCTTGCAATTGCTGTGGCAACTTGAAAGGATACAATGGCAAAGTTATTGGTTTTCTTTATTCAAAATGATTTTTTAATACATGATTGACCCTGAAGAGTAAAAGCTTCATCATATACTTGGAAAGTTATGAGCTATATCATGCTCGTAGACACTAGGGGTGTGACAATACACTTAGATGAGACAAAATACAGATACTTGGTTTACTAGAACGAGAAAGTATTTTAATACCATTTTTAAGAAATTTTCAATGGCAAAACAATGTAGTTGTATTTTGAAACATTTAACTAATCTAGAGCCGTAACTAATGATTTTCTTGGTAATCAAGTAATACTGATTATTGTGACAATAGTAATCTGATATTTTTTAGTAATAAAAATAGACCTAACTAAGTGAAAATCAGGCTTTATATTGACTACATTTATATATATTAAACTAACGATGAGATAATAATTGGTTCAAATAAAGTATGAAAACCAAGTAATTACATGGTTTTATTGAACAACGTTTTTAAAATACATAATGTAATATGCTTATACATAATATGAATATAACCAACTTAAGTACATTGTATTGTAACAAATGCCTGCAGAGGGCGCAAACAAGGGGTGATGTTTCATTTTACTGCATGATTCAACGATATTTATATCCATGTAATTTTAATATTTGGCCGCATACAAACTCAGAGCGAGGGTTTGAACTTTATTTTGAAATAGCAATGTACAAAAAAACACATAATAGAAATATGTTGATGTATTCTCCTGTGTTTGCATAGTTTTATAAATGATTTACGCTATAAATCTAGTGAGATAACGCGCAGTGTTTTCCCAGATGAATGTTAAGCAACCCAAACAGCATATGCAGAGGAAGAGTTTGTAAATGATAACAGTGCAACACAAAGCACGTCAGACTTTAAATGCATTCCCAAATGAAACCCAAACGAACAACACATGCAATAAAAGATATATAAAACAATATAATGTAAGCACTATCAAAGGTTTTACCAAAAAATCTACTTTTTACTGATATCACAAGACCGCTTTTCACCTCAAGGAGTAATATCGAGAGATCTCGTGAGCTCCCAATAGCCGGGTGAAACGGCGCTGTATTTATATCAGACGTGCTGCATCGTTAATTTTGCGAGAAAAGATTATTTTTATCGAAAACAAAAATTAATACTAATTTCATGTATACTGCCTTTTAAGCATTTCAAGTACCTTTTCATAAATATGGCTGTTTTCAAGGGTTTTCCAGGACTTAAATTTGAAAGTCAAATTCAAGTACTTTAAGCACCTTGTACGAACCCTGATGAGAGAACAAGGTACAGGGCATTGGGAAGTTCAGGGAGGAGTTATATGAAACGTAGTTTGCGGACCAGACAGAGTTGTCTGCGATTCTTTCTATTGTAAAGTCATGCAGTGTTTAACCTCCTGTCTCCAATCCATCGTGCAGTGTGAACACAGCAGTGACTGAATGCTACCCCAGATAGTCGTGCAGTGTGAAAACAACAATCACTACGTTTACATGGACATCAATAATCCGATTTTAATACGATTAAGACAATACCCTGATTAAGAGTCTACCATGTAAACAGAGATTTTTGATTACCTTAATCCGGCTAAAGTCCCAGGGAAAGCAAGAGCTGATAAAATGTAAAAACTGTAACTTGAATGCAATGTAAGTCGCTTTGGATAAAAGAGTCTGCTAAATGCATAAATGTAAATGTAAAGTCATAATCGAAGTAAACACAAATCAAATTAAGACATGTGGAGTATTCCTATTTTAGTCACATTATTGAAGTGCAGTACAGACATGTAAACACCTTAATCATACTATTACTGTCTTGTAGGACTCTTCGCCACATTTTGCAGCAAATAATTAACTGCACTTGAAGCTTTCATAAAATTAAAAATGAAACACCCAAAACTGTATATGGCATCATAACTAAGACGAACTGTATGTTTTTACATGAAATTCTGGAGGGGACGTCAGATGGCGTCGCGTGGTGATGTAATGACGCATGCCATTAATCGATCTATGTACTATAACATGTAAAATGGGAACATGAAAGGATTATTCCACACATCACAAAAAACAAGTTTATTCAAGAGTGCTATTAGTATACTTTATTAATAAAATATACTTTATTTGTACTTTCAAAGTATACTTTTTCTATACTTAACAGAAATATATTTAAAACTATACTTAAGTATACTTGATTTAAACTGACAGTCTAAATATGTTTGGCCTATACTTGCACTCAATATTTTGATTGAGATATACTGTGGAGTAGAGTCTGGAGCAACTTTACCACTCACAAGGTGCATGAGAACAACTAAATCCAGGAATGCGAGGAAAAATTCCAGCACTACTTGTGATAAGGAGATATTTATTATAACATTACCAACGCGTTTCGGCCTAAGAGCCTTCCTCAGGGTATTATACACAAATTCTATACAAACATTTAAAAGGCACATCTCCATATAGGATCGCACATTTACAAATTAGCAACAGCTGACAAGCTTAACTGAAGTCATCACACTAATTAATAAGGAATTAACTATCCACAGAAAGTAATCACCCAATCAGAACAAATTCACATCAGATCAACACGTATCAGAAAACATACACTGCAGAAACACACATAAAACCACCATCATAGAAACTCTTTAAGAGAAAAATCCTCATTGCATCTGGTGTTGGAAGTCTCACAGAGAGAATATCTAGTTTTGTAGATCACCATATTAAAGAGTTTGTTTCTAAATTACAGTCTTATATTAAGGAAAGTACTCAATTTTTATTATTTTTAAAAAGCCTCCCACCCCTTAAACCAGAGGTTATATTATGTACATTAGATATTGAATCATTATACACTAATATTGATCATCGGCTTGGTTTGGATGCATTAGAATATTACCTTAATTGCGGGAGACTAATGTACCATCTACTTCATTTTTAGTTGGTTTGGCTTCCTTTGTATTAACTAAGAATTTTTTCTTCTTTAATGATACTCCATATCTTCAGGTTTCTGGTGCAGCTATGGGTACCAAAATGGCATCTAGTTTTGCGTGCCTGTTTGTAGGTAAATTGGAAGAAATATTATATCAAGTTGATAGTAATCCGTTTTTTTCATCCATTATCTCTTGGAAACGTTATATTGATGACATTTTTACTTTTTTTTATTTTTCGGGGCTAAAATTTACAATGAATTATGGTAGAGATGAAATTCAGTTTTTAGATATAAATGTTAAAAGAATGGGAACAAATTTAACATCTTCGCTATATACCAAACCTACAGATAGAAATACACTTCTCCACGCAAAGAGCTATCATCTGGTGGCCTTGAAAAAAGGTTTACCTATTAGCCAGTTAACAAGAATTAAAAGAATTTGTGAAGATGATGATGATGATGAATTTAAGAGAGAAAAACATAATGTTGTCAAAATTCAAAGAACGTCAGTATAAGGAGGACTGGCTATGTAAGGTGTTTAAGAAAGTAGATCTTAAAAGTCGAGATATGCTTGTGAACTCTAAAAAAAAAAAAAAAACACCTAAGACTACTCCAGACCTTATTTTTTGTACTACATATTCCCCAAAGACAACTAACATTAAAGATATTTTATTGAAGTATTGGTACGTTTTGAAAGATGACCCAAAACTTAATGGGACATTTAATAAAGAACCATTAGTTACATACAAAAGGGATAGTAATATAAGGAATAGAGTTGTAAAAACATGTTCCACTAAAAAACTTTCACAAAGTACCCTTACAGGTCAGGTCCCATTGGGTAATTTTAAATGTGGCAATTGTGTTAATTGTGAATTTACAAAAAATGTTAAGTTTTTCAATCATCCTGATAATAAAAGTCCTATTTTAATTAAGAGTTTTATAACATGTAAGACAAATAATGTGATTTATATAATCCAATGTCCATGTAATAAAATTTATGTTGGTGAAACATCCCGCTCATTAAAGGTAAGGATCACAGAACATAGAAGTGCAATAAATAGAAAGGTTCTAAAGAGTCCTGTTGCAAGACATTTTTGTGATTGTAACCATAATATGTCATCATTCTTTTTTCTTGGAATTGAAAAGATTAATCAGAACTCAAGAGGTGGTAACATTGATTGCATAAGAAAGAAGCGGGAAGCATTTTGGATTTTTTATTTGAAAAGTCTGTTTCCAAAAGTTATGAATGAGGATTTTTCTCTTAAAGAGTTTCTATGATGGTGGTTTTATGTGTGTTTCTGCAGTGTATGCAGAACAAGAACAAAAAGTCACATTTTTATCAAAAAATAAAAAATAAAATCATTCGGATAGTATTCAGAACTCTGAAGGAACATTTGATCCTTCAACCTTTAAAATATGCCATACATATAGGGATGTAACGATTCACTCAACTCATGATTCGATTTGATTCACGATTATTTTTTTTAACAAAATGAGATTTAAGACAAATTATAAATTAAATGTGTCCTTTTATTATTACTTGGACGAAATGCTGCACATTTCTTTGTGAAATTGAAATATAACACTATGATAATATACTAATATAGCACTTGCATATTATTGCTCTTTTGTTGGTTTTGATTGCTTCTATTCTAAGTTGCTTTGGATAAAAGCTTCTGCTAAATAACAAAATCTCTTCATATAAACAAAATAAGGCTTTATCTGTGCTCTTTCCATTTAAAATTAGAGGCAACCACAGCATTTTAATCATGAGCCAAACAAAGATGCTGCATACATGCAACATGAGCAATTTTTAATCTAAATTAGATTTGTATAATTTCGAAAATTTGAAGCAAAAACAGAAAGGTCTGACTTTAGTTTTGTGAAACTATATGGAAAAAAATATATGCATGAAACAGAAACAACAGACGCGCTGAATAAGATGCAGATTCACTCTCTGCCAGCAGGTGGCGCTTTAAGTGTTTCCTTGGTTTCCGCTGTAAACAAAGCAGCGCTGCACTTATGAACTTCAATATGCATTATACAGAGGCAAGATGAAAAGAAAAAAATACCATCTAAACTTTTCTAAAGACAGTAAGTTCCCCTCAGACATACATTCATATAAACTCCTACCACTAAATTAATCGCGATTTGTTTGGCATCTCAAACGATTTGAATCGTCATATATTTGAATCGGTTTTCAACCGGCCCGCGGTTAATCGTGACATCCCTACATACATATTTACACTTATGTTCAATATGAAACAAACAGATTACAATAGTGTAAAGGCAAGTAAAGTTAAATATTAACTAAAAGAACACAAAAGTCACAGGTCACTTTCACTTGAGGAAGTGTCTGTATCAGGAATCAGGGCTGGGGACGGAGACGATGATGAGTTAAATGTTATGCAGTTGAAAATATAGCAATTTTATGATTTGTACACATCAGTGAAGTTACACATCAATGCAACTACTGTAAAACTACATCAGAGGTTTCTGGATTTCTGTTTCGTACATTTACCTGGAAAAAAGTATTCTTGATCCACTGGCTGATGGTGGAGAGCCACGTATCCGTGCATCATGCACACTGCCTGGATATCCTATAAAGATGTCAATGAAATGGTCCTGCCTGAGGCACAACAGATGGAAATAACTTGCATTTTCTCTAGGACTGACCATCAGGACATTTAATTCTGATGTGACAGCCCTCCATTGCCCCAGCCACCTTCTAAAAGGCATGGTGCCCAGCCAGCTGAGGCAAAACTATCTTCCACAGACTGGAAAACAGATTATTTTGTGGTGTTTAAGGTCCTGGAGTGGCCTAGCCAGTCTCCAGACCTTATTCCCATAGAAAATCTGTGGAGGGAGCTGAAGGTTCGAGTTGCCAAACTTCAGCCTCGAAACCTTAATGACTTGGAGAGGATCTGCAAAAAGGAGTGGGACAAAATCCCTCCTGAGATGTGTACAAACCTGGTGGCCAACTGCAAGAAACGTCAGACCTCTGTGATTGCCAACAAGGGTTTTGCCACCAAGTACTACGTCATGTTTTGTGAAGGGTTCAAATACTTATTTCACTCATTAAAATGCAAATCAATTTATAACTTTTTTGAAATGCATTTTTCTGTTTTTTTCTTTTGTTGTTGTTATTTCTCTCACTGTTCAAATAAACCTACCATTAAAATTATAGACTGATCATTTCTTTGTCAGTGGGCAAACATACAAAATCAGCAGGTTTCAAATAATGTATTTATGCCAAGTTTATTTTTTATAAATACCGATATGTGCGTGGAAAATTGCATACACATATTTCCATGCCCATTTTGTGTGTACGCAACGTTTATAAATGAGACCCCTGGGCCATATGTCCAGGAGAGAAGGAGGGGGGCTTAAGGATGGGTGAAGGGGCAGTTGAACAAATAGTAGATCTTCACACCAAAAAAAAGAATCCCAGAATAGGAACAGAACATCAAGCTGACAACACCAAACCTGGATATTTTACGAATCGATCAGTTTCCTTATGATACAATTTAGAAAAATAAAATGGGTATAATTTGAGTAGGTTTTAAATTACCGATGCTTAGAGCACATATTGTCCCAATCTATAGGTCCTAGTTCTTCAAAACTTTTAACGGGGTGGTTGATTGTGATTTCACTTTTTATCTTTAATTAGTGTGTAATGTTGCTGTTTGAGCATAATATCTGCAAAGTTACACTGAAAGTTCAATGCAAACTGAGATATTGTCTTTTAAAAATATGGCAGTTTAATGCCTACAAAAACGGCTGGTAGGGACTACAACATGCTACTTCCCGGGTTAGTGACATCACAAATCCTGAAATTTACATAAACCCCACCCCCGGAAACATGCAACAAAGGGGGCGAGGCCATGTTGCGTTGCTTTAGAGAAGAGGAAGAATTGTTGCCATGTCGTCAAAACTAGGGGTGCATGAAAAAAATCGATTCATATGTGAATCGCAATTCTGACTTCTAATGATTCTAATGGATTCACAAGTTTCAAAATCAATGTTCTAAAGCAGCAGGTCGTAATCTTCCTTGCATCCCCCTGCTCTGCATCTCTCTCTCTCTCTCTCTCATTCAGATCATCAGCTCAGCTTCAACAATGAACTGTTATGTATAGACAGATATTTTTCACATAGCTACGAGAAGCGTTAAACATGGACACACAAGCGGTTGCCGTGCTGTATTAAAGCTTTAATCAGGATAAAACCGTACATTAGAAGCTAACATAAGTAGTAGCATTTACAAATAATCAGAATCAGAATGAGCTTTATTGGCCAGGTATGTTTACACATACGAGGAATTTGTTTTAGTGACAGAAGCTCTACAGTGCAACAGAAAGACACAGGACACAGATAATAAAAGAATAATATACAAATAGGCAATGTACAAATAGCAAAAACACAATATATAATATAGACAATTATGTGTGTACAGGTCTGATATGTGCAAATTTGAAATGAAAAAAAATAAGTATGTGTGGTGAATAAATAATGTATAATAGTGTTGTGTGTTCCACGTTTAATGTTAACCCTCTGGGGTCTGAGGTGATTTTGGGGCCCTTGAGATGTTTTAACATGCCCTGATATTTGTGCTTATTTCAGCTACTTATAACATACTATTGACCAACATGTATTTGTTTTTGTATTCAGCACAAACTTTGCTACAATATTATGTGACCAAGCTGGATGTACATGTTTGCATTTTTTTAGAAAAAAAATATTATGCGTGGTTAGTAAGTTTTGGGGGAAAAAATTTAGCTGAAATAAGGCCATAAAACCCACACTAAATAGTCCTGAATAAGACTTTAGAGTAATCAGTCTTGTAGGCTAGAATATTTACTTCACAATTAAGTGAGAATCATTCTGCTTACTCATTTACAGAAAACAATATATTGATTAAAAATTTTTAAGACATGTTTTGTGATTGAAAGCCTATATGCGAGGGAGTGGCAATGGCCTTGAATATTAAGTGATTCTCACCTGAGACAAAGGGCCCTCCCATAATGGACCCTAATGGCCCATCAGTGTGACTGACTTTGAGGCAGGTAAGAGAGAATGTGAGGAGATTGAACAAATGTTTTTTTTTTAATTATTTGTATTTTATTTACAACACCGTATAATCAAAGCATACATAATGAAGGTCAAAGACACATTATTGTGCACACTGATCTAACCACAGAGATGTGAACAGAGTTTGAGTCATTCCTGCAACAGATTCTGTTCAACAAGTGAAATAAATAAATCATACCTGATATTTGCGTGTTATTTAAGTGTTTCTGCTTATTTCCATGGATTCAAGAAGAAAAAAAACATAATCAGTGGTCAAGGAGCTTGTTTTACCATATAATATCAGTGTAGTTGGACATCTGATGTTGGTACAGCACTCTCAGAGGAAAACAGTTTGAAGAAAGTCATCAGGATTCATCTGTGGTGCAGGTATCTGATTCAATAAAATACAAACAACCAAAAAAAAAAAAAACATTTGTGAGCATGTTATTATCAGGAGCATCTTTTTATATATATGTTTTATAGACTCACGCATGCTTTGTACTATCGTAAACAAAAAAATACTTTTTATATCTGAGAAACTAATTATTATTGTTTAGAAAAAACGATATAGCCTAGTATGTATGGCTTTGTACTACAAAAGATGTACTTTGTACTATTAAAAAAAAGGATATTTTATATCTGAGAAACTAATTATTATCGTTTAGCACGATCCATTTAATCCATTTGTGAACATTAAACATTTTTCTAAACATTGTAGCATTCATCATGTTGTCGTTTGGGAAAAAAATAAACGCGTTCAAGTTTGAGTCACAATAACACGTTAACTAATGCAAAAAAAGAAACATTACTTACTCATCAGATCGCTCTTCTCTTCTGGATGAACTTTTGCTCTTATTTTGAGGCAAATCCAGCTTTTATTCAGCGTGTCTTCTTCCAGAAACGAACAGTAATGCAGACCTGCCAACCTGTACGCATTTTGCGTAGCGGGCACGCATTTTGACCTCAAAGTACGCAGGTACGATTTGTCACTTTAAACTACGCAAAAACCTGGTGACGCCTTTGTGCACGCACAGTAGCCTACTTAAATCAAGCAACAGCAATGAAAGAGGACTTCGACCAATCAGAGCGCTGGGTTCATTCCCCATCTAGCAAGTGGGATGATTGACAAATGCGTAGACCTATCATTAAAAAGAGACTGCAAATAGACAGCAAAACAAAATCCCGCTCGGTCTCGTACCTTTTTACTCCCGCCGTCTGATTTCTTAAAAGAGGACAGTACACACGGTACTTACAACTAATGTAAACGGGTTGGGGTGGATGTGGAAAGTTAAAATATTGAGTTGAGTTAACTTAATCCTCTGGAGTCGACGTGATCGCATTGATATTCTAGACGAACTGTGAATAGAATAAAAGCACACATTCATATTCAGCCAGATCTGCTGCAGTTTATTTGTTCATATAGCTGCACTCACTGAACAGCGTCCTAATATTAGGGCTTTTAGTCCAAAAAAAGTGCGCGTACTTGGATAAATACTGATATATTTGCACTAGAACTTCGCCCGTGTCTAATAAACCTTTACAAAAGTCTTACCTGAACATTCATATCTGCGTTCGCGCAGCTGCTGACAGAGCAGACAGTTACCATGTTTGGGTAACAGCTTCACAAACAGTCTTTTCAACTACACAGTATTATTTCTGTATTACACTCATTCATATTATCACAGAAATACTGGGATCAAAGTTAATAGTTCAGATATAAACACTGATGTTTATGGTAGCGATCAAAATAGACCTTTTGAAAGTTAACTGGCGCTTCAAATAACGTTTGTGTCGATTGCATTGTTTCACCACTAGGTGGCGACAAGTGACTTAAAAAAAAATATTTGTGATTGAATCAAGAGATTCGTTCAAAAACGCTGATTCATCCAGTAAAGAAACAAGTGAAGTATTTATGAGTGAGACATTAAATCATTCATTCAAACCACTTTTTCATAATTTTAATATTAACTAAATATATTATAAATATACATTAATTGAAATGTTTAATAATTCGTTCAAATTAAACACTTAAATAGACTGCAGCAATAATATTTTTTCACACATTATTTTGTTTCGTGGGAGAAATGTGATCTAAATGTAATTTACCAAAAAAAATGTAATTCTCAATTTATCCAGAATCGTGCAGCTGTAGTATGTGACTGAGTGCAGACCGTTGGGAAATATTTAACATAAATAACGTTATCCTAACACTACATATGATATATGCCCCCCCCCCCCGGTTGCCATCACACAATTGGTACTCAAAAAAAATTTCCAAGGTTGGCAGGTCTGAGTAATGTTAGCCGCGAGGAACGATCTGGCTTTGTTTGTTGTTGGGCGTCTACATGAGCACGCGGCACACGTGGTTATTTACATATGAACGCGAGGGGGCGGGATCGCATTAGAAATAATGAGTTAGATGGGACAGACTGAACATCGTGTTGGTTTCATACGGATTACTTCATCACAGAATGTTTGTTTTCGATAATACTTATAGTACTTCATTTCAAAGTAGACACTTCAAGCTTTCTATAGATATAACCCCCATGTCCGTGTGTTGAGTTTTCGCCGAGTTACACTTAATTTTAGTGACGTATTTCAAAGAGCAGCTCGCGGAGATGGAGAAGACAGAGCGCATCCTGTTTGTTTTCTTCTTTTTTTTCCCCAAACCACAAAGTTTTGTTGTATTCGTGAGTGTACACAAAAAAAATAGACACTTCAAAGTTTCAATTGATGTATAACACTTATCTGTACGACCAAAATCGACGGAGTATTTTTAATGTCTTTTGCACTGGTCTTAAAAAAAACAAGTTGGTATCGCCGGCGATACAGCTGTCCCCTTAGGGTTAAGTGTTCATGAGATGGATTGCCTGAGGGAAGAAACTGTTCTTGTGTCTGGTCGTTCTGGTGCTCAGAGCTCTGTAGCGTCGACCCGATGGCAACAGTTCAAAGAGGGAGTATGCTGGATGTGAGGGGTCCAGAGTGATTTTGCCAGCCCTTTTGCTCACTCTGGATAAGTACAGTTCTTGGAGAGTGGGGAGGGTTGTACCAATGATTCGCTCAGCAGTCCGGACTACCCACCGTAGTCTTCTGAGGTCAGATTTGGTAGCTGAGCTGAACCAGACAGTTATTGAAGTGCAGAGGACAGATTCAATGATGGCGGAGTAGAACTGATTCAGCAAGTCCTGTGGCAGATTGAACTTCCTTAGCTGGCGAAGGAAGTACAACCTCTGCTGGGCCTTTTTGACAATGGACTCAATGTGATTGTCCCACTTCAGGTCCTAAGAAATTGTGGTGCCCAGGAATCTGAATGACTCCACTGTTGTTACGGTGCTGTTCATGATGGTGAGTGGGGGGAGAGCTGGGGGGTTTCTCCTGAAGTCCACGATCATCTCCACAGTTTTGAGCGTGTTGAGCTCCAGGTTGTTAAGACTGCACCAGACAGCCAGCACCTTAATCTTCTGTCTTTAAGCAGACTCGTCACCGTCCTGGATGAGGCCGATCAGTGTGGTGTCGTCCGCAAACTTCAGGAGCTTGACAGAGGGATCTTTAGAGGTGCAGTCATTGGTGTAGAGGGAGAAGAGCAGTGGGGAGAGAACACAGCCCCGAGGTGCTCCAGTGCTGGATGAGAATTTTCCCAGCCTCACTAGCTGCTGCCTGTCTGTCAGGAAGCTGGTGATCCACTGACCGACGGAGGTGGGTATGAAGAGCTGAGTTAGTTTATTCTGAAGGGTGTCCGGGATGATGGTGTTAAAAGCGGAGCTGAAGT
Source organism: Schizothorax lantsangensis (assembly GCA_027422415.1). Taxonomy (NCBI): domain Eukaryota; kingdom Metazoa; phylum Chordata; class Actinopteri; order Cypriniformes; family Cyprinidae; genus Schizothorax; species Schizothorax lantsangensis. The sequence goes on along the minus strand of JAPDDO010000494.1, from coordinate 63,222 downwards.
TGCTGGAGGTGTGAATGGTTGTGTGGAGAGGTGTTCAGGGTGGGTGTGGGGTGTTTTTCAAACCTGCAGTAGAACTCATTCAGGTCGTCTGCCAATTGTTGATTCTCCAGAGTGCTGGGGGATGGTGTCTTGTAACTGGTGATATCTTTCATACCTTTCCACACTGAAGCAGAATCACTGGAAGAATTTTTTTCCTTAGCTTGCCGGAATAATTCCTCTTTGACACTCTGATCTCCTTTTCCAGTGTGTATTTGGCCTGTTTATACAAGACATTATCCCCCTTTCTGTAAGCATCTTATTTGGCCTGACGGAGCTGTCTGAGTTTTGCAGTGAACAATGGTTTGTCGTTGTTGAAAGTTAGATGAGTCTTGGTAGGAATGCACATATCCTCACAGAAACTGATATAAGATGTTACAGTCTCTGTGAGCTCGTCCAGATCATTTGCAGCAGCTTCGAAAACAGTCCAATCATTAAGTAAATAACTGTGTATCTAAAAGTATAAGATGACAACAAACAAAAAATCAGAAAAGGGACAGAGCGGTGTAGAATAAAGGTAGATTATGTGAAAAATTAAGCATTAACACATGTTAGACTGCACCCCATAAACACAATCAAGCCTAGAAAAAAACTAGTCAACCACCTCTTTATTGTGGATCAGAATGATTCAGTGATTCATAATTCAGATTCCATCAACGATTCAGATTACCAAATCCAAATTACCAACATCAACAACATGAAACCAAACATCACAATGTAGGCTACAGATACATAAAGAAAAAAAACGGTAAACATTCATCATGAGGTGTTTTCCCATGATTTATTTGAAGAGACAGAAAAGCTTTCGACTGTAATCATGGTTCCCTGTGGAGAGGAACAAGACAATACACCTGGGATTGACGCTGGGATTGTCTGATGCGTGTGCAAACACAATTATTTGGCTGACTACAGTCTACGACAGCGCTTCTCAATTCCAGTCCTTGCCGACCCCCTGCTCTACACATTTTGTATGTATCTCTTATCACTTCAGATGTTTGTTCTATTCGACCGTAAGTGCCCTGCGAAGTGGATTTTACAGGATATTCCGCCATGATTCCAGTTTAAAGGGAGCATACATGTTCCATTCAAAGGGCAAAGGGCAAGTGTGTGAGATGTAAATTTAAAATGTATTTATTTCCAGAGGTATATTGTCTCACTTCACACTTCTCTAGTAAGTTTGGTCTGTGTGAAGACGCTGCGCAAATCTGTGAATGAATGTTCCAAAGTGAAGTAAACTTCAACAGATTTCCCCTGCTCAGGGAGTAGGGAGCAATGAACACTGTGTAGGGAGCATGTCAATCGGAACAAAGTTCATTCACGTAGCTCTCTTCTAACGAGCTGATGATCTGAATCAGGTGTGTTAAATAAGAGACATGACTGCAGTTGAAAACCACTCATCTATGACATCATTACCAGAAAACCAAGAGTATAAGGCCACAGAGTGTGAAGCATTGAGGTAGAAGGAAAAAAATAATTTTGTCTAATTAGGGGCCAAGCCCAGAATGGGCTGTAGCCCCTATTGTATCTGTATGTTTTATTATTATTAAACTAGTTTTCTTTAGATATACTAGGAATGCTTTAGTCACTGTTAAATTACCATTTAACAAGCTCTTCAATGTTAACTTTTTTATTCCTGCATTCTTCATTATAATGAGCACATTTGAGAAGTGCATGCTGGACTGTTTCTGGAATTCCACATTACTGCACAATCCTGTATTGTGTTTGCCAATTTTAAAAAGTGATTGATTCAATGCAGTGTGCCCAATATGGAGTCGTGATATTATTGTCTTCCTTTCTTTTGCCACAAACCTGTCTCACACTTCCTACCTCTTTATTTATTTCATATAGATGTCTTCCCATTTCTTCCTGTGTCCATAACTCTTGCCATCTTTTATTAACTATCTTTTAATTAACCCCTTCATTTCTGACTTCCCCAGAGGGACTCCTGCCATTACTCCTTTGCTACCTTAAAAACTACTTTGTGCATTACACTGCCACTGCTAGAAAAGTATTTACATTGGTTACTTAAATTACAGTTGTGGAGTATGAAAACAATGCAAAACTAGATAAAAAAAATTATAATAAAAAAAAAAAATTCGTTTTTAATACTCTAATCAACATGGGCATGGACAAATACGGATGCTTTAAGCAAATGTATGTTTATTATTATTGAAACCATAGTCAACACAGAGCATGAAGAGTAGACATGTTTCAAAGGTCATAGATGTTTTTCAAAGAAATTGTTCATGTCTATTAGACACATGAAAAAAGAAATACCAGGTTCCCATTACTTCTCTTTCTTTGCACTGAGCAATTTACTGACACAAACCGGTTTACATTTTTTGCAGGACAGGGCAGCTCACTTCTTCTGAACATGCAAAATGTACATTTATTATTACATTTGTTTGCCTCTCTGTGCCCACATACTGTATTTTGATGCAGCTAAATTCTCAATAAAACTGTTTTCATTGATATATTTTACTGTTTCTGTTGTCAGACAACAGAATGAATATGAAATAGTGATTGAAACGCGACCCATTAAGACTACATAACTAGCTCTCCCTTCCAAGATGTTAATCTGCACAAAAATCCTGATAATCGAGCCGTTGTCTGATGAAATCAAATACACATAAGATTAAATTAGAGAAGCAACATAAAATCTGTGTTTAACAAAGCGCTGCTCGCTGAACAGAGCAGACGCACAGAGAGAGAGAGATGTGTGCGCACGCTGAGAAAGCAAGACCTCACGCGTCAGTACCGACGATTCTCAGAAACTAAATAAGGTTTGGCTGCTTTTTTGAAGGGAAAAAAGTCACTAAAGGGGTCTGCAATGTTGCCAAGTTGGCAACACTATGCATCTCCATTTCTCCAACTACGGGTTAGGCCACGGGTCAAACAGAAAATACGCGCTGCGTTAATAAAATTAGTGCCATTAAAATGAATTTGCGTTAAAGCGTTAACTTTGACAGCACTAATATAGCTGACACAGTAACCAGTCTATCTATATTCAATTTATAAGTCAATCGTTCAGGTGGGTCCAGCTAAATGGCTTTTGACAAATGCAGCAGTATGAGTTGCATAATGATATAGATATCGTACCTCAAAGTGATGATGTTACTGACCATTTCCTTGTATCGTGCATGCTGCTTATAACTGATATTAACTGTAGGGCCCCACGTTATCGTCCGGGCAGAACTATTGTTCCAGCCACTAAAGACAGATTCACAAATAACCTGCCTGATTTATCTCAGCTGCTCTGTGTACCCATAAATACAAATGAACTTGACAAAATGACTAGCAACATGGGCACTATCCTCTCTAATACATTAGAAACTGTTGCTCCCATCAAATTAAAAAAGGTTAGAGGAAAACGTGCTGCGCCATGGTACAACAGTTATACCCATTCTCTCAAGAAAGAAACTCGTAATCTTGAGCGCAAATGGAGAAAAACTAACTTGGAAGTTTTTAGAATTGCGTGGAAAAACAGTATGTCCAGCTATAGACATGCTCTAAAAGCTGCCAGGACCGAGCATATCCGCAAACTCATAGATAATAACCAAAATAATCCAAGGTTTTTATTTAGCACAGTGGCTAGACTAACAAATAACCAGACGTCACCCGATCTAAATATTCCCTCACAGTTTAATAGTAATGACTTTATGAATTTCTTCACTGATAAAATAGATAACATCAGAAATACAATAACTAATGTAGATTCTACGGCGTCTAGTACTTCAGCCTCATTCACCGCACCCAAAGAAAAACTGCAGTGCTTTTCAACTATAGGACAGGAAGAGCTAAATAAACTTATCAACACATCTAAACCAACAACATGTCTATTAGATCCTGTACCTACTAAATTACTGAAAGAGTTACCTGTAGCAGAAGAACCGCTTCTCAATATTATTAACTCATCGTTATCTTTAGGTCACGTCCCTAAACCATTCAAGCTGGCAGTTATTAAGCCTCTTATTAAGAAGCCACAACTAGATCCTAGTGATCTGGCAAATTACAGACCCATCTCAAATCTTCCGTTAATGTCTAAAATTTTAGAAAAAGTTGTGTCTGCTCAATTGTGCTCATTCTTGCAAAAAAATGATCTCTGAAGAATTTCAGTCAGGTTTCAGGCCCCGCCATAGCACAGAAACTGCACTTGTTAAGATTACAAATGACTTGCTTCTTGCATCAGACCAAGGCTGCATCTCATTGCTAGTTTTACTTGATCTTAGTGCTGCGTTCGACACTATAGATCATGACATACTCGTAGATCGATTACAAAACTATACAGGTATTCAAGGGCAGGCTTTAAGATGGTTTAGATCCTACCTGTCCGATCGCTACCACTTTGTTTATTTAAACGGGGAGTCATCTCAATTATCACCAGTAAAGTATGGAGTACCACAAGGATCTGTCCTAGGTCCTCTGCTGTTTTCAATATACATGCTGCCCCTTGGTAATATTATTAGAAAATACGGGATTAGTTTCCATTGTTATGCTGATGATACTCAACTATATATCTCAACAAGACCAGACGAAACTTCTAAATTATCTAAGTTAACTGAGTGTGTTAAAAATGTAAAAGATTGGATGACCAATAATTTTCTCCTATTAAATTCAGATAAGACAGAGATATTACTTATTGGACCAAATAACAGTACACAGAATCTCTTGGATTACAATTTGCAACTAGACGGATGTCCTGTTCTGTGAAGAACATATTCAATGTTTCAGTTCACTATATACAGTGAGTATCCCATCCCAAAAAAGTTAGAAACATCAAAAAAATAAATAAAAAAAGTGTGAGTAGAAACTATGCAAAGTTACTGATATTTATTAATTATTAAAATAAATAAAACCAAGAAATTAAAAAATAAAAAAACAACTAGGGATAGAGGCATAAGCACCTCAATAGACTATATACATTACAGAATTATAAAAACAATAATATCTGAAACATTTGAATAGGTCTTCAATTCCAGGCCTAAGCACCTCAATAGACTATATACCAGAGGTGGGGACAAGTCACACATGGTCAAGTCCAAGCAAGTCTCAAGTCTAAACCATCAAGTCTCGAGTCAAGTCTCACTTGAAAATGAAAAACCATTTCACGTTCTATATATTTATCCGGTTTGGTTTCATTATTTTACAGTGCACAACGTTTTGTTGTTATTGTGAGTGTACACAAAAAAAAAGACACTTAACAGATACGAACGATGTAATTATTCTTGTCTGTATGACCAAAAAAAAAAACTCTTAGAAATTTTTAAGTGCAAGTGATCACACCGGTGCCTCCATGTTAGCCTGTCATGCAGTATAAGCGCGCTGCTATTGAGCTTCCACATGCAGTCCACACAAACACTTGAAAATGCGCACATTTAATATAGACATTATAGCCTACATGTAATATAGAGAGACCCGCTCATTTTAAGATGCCCCTCAACATTAAAATTCAGGCTACGCCACTGTTATAGCCAAATTCCCCAATACATCTATTTACGAGACGAATCAGTGGTGATAATGATCACATTTCTAATAAGAGAAAAAACCCATAATATGCAACCAAGGCCAAATTATGACAAACAGAAATTATTAATTCATTACATTAGTAATCGTTATAGATATTAGTGAAACTGACTATAAAGAAATTACTTTCTTACCTTTCCTTGTGGTTCTTGAAATGTCGGATGAAATTTGACATTGTGGTTGTCGTGTCGGATATTCTTGCGTTGCATACTCTGCATCTGGCAAATCTTTTTTTATTTGCACGGTCTAGTTCAAAGTCCTTATAGCCAAACGAGAATATTTGTGGAGCTCGACTACTGTCTGCCATGTTTGGCGCGATTTGAATTGTGCAGCGTTAAAGGCACAGACGCTGATTGGTGCTGACGTCACAATTATTTTTTTAAACAAATTTTATTGCTGTTTGTTTATTATAAGTTCAAGTCATTGCCGAGTCTTCCACTTCAAGTCAAGCCAAGTCTCAAGTCACTTGCTCTCAAGTCAAAGTCAAGTCATTTTCATACTTTAATCAAGCAAGTCGCAAGTCCTGAAAATTGTGACTCGAGTCAGACTCAAGTCAAGTCATGTGACTCGAGTCCCCCACCTCTGCTATATACATTACAGAATTATAAAAACAATAATATCTGAAACATTTGAATAGGTCCTCAATTCCAGGCTTAAGCACCTCAATAGACTATATACACATTACAGAATTATAAAAACAATAATATATGGAACATTTGAATAGGTCCTCAATTCCAGGCCTAAGTCAAGTCAAGTCACCTTTATTTATATAGCGCTTTTAACAATATAAATTGTGACAAAGCAACTGCACAATGGGAAAATAGTGTCAATAATGTAAAATGACAAGATTAAACACTCAATTTTCAGTAAAAGGCATTTCATTGTTGAATTCAGTGATGGCATCGTCCAGCTCAGTTCAGTTCAAAAAGTTTCTGTTCAATCAAGTCGACGATATAGCTGGAAATGAAGTGTCCCCAACTAAGCAAGCCAGAGGCGACAGCGGCAAGGAACCAAAACTCCATCGATGACAGAACGGAGAGAAAAACCTTGGGAGAAACCAGGCTCAGTCGGGGGGCCATTTCTCCTCTGGCCAGAGCACCTCAATAGACTATATACACATTACAGAATTATAAAAACAATAATATATGGAACATTTGAATAGGTCTTCAATCCTTGCAAGCCGCACAAACAAAGGTCTCCAGGGTGGATGGCCGAACACATGATTTGTGGAACCGGCGCAGGCAGAAAGAACAGCTAATCTGAAAATTTGGATCAATAAATACAATTCAATGATAACGTTAAGGATGCATGTAAATGTTTGCACATACTCACCCAGTTAGTATCTCCGCTTGCCTCTCCACAGCCAAAACACAACAGGGTTAAATCATCTAGAAAAACAATACAGAAAAAAATAAAAATAAATTAGGAGGCCAAGGACAATTTATATAGATGTAATGCTCTTCTTGTGTCATGGCCGGGAAGAATTGCAATAATCATAATGAACATTTTACTTAGCTTCTTGAGACATTCACAGCTCAAGGATTTTTAGTGCCATAAATTCTACTGTATATACTAATGTTGGTGTGTCTGAAATTGAAACAGCCTTACTAGATGACAAAGGACTACATAGAAAACGTCAAATCTTTACGTTACATTGAGCTTGGTTTCTTCAGCAGACACCAAAAAGCCTTCGTCAATTACTGTAAAGTGACTTAGCACTAAACATTTTTGAGGAGGTTGATGAGTCACTTCAACTTTTGAGAACTTCTGTGTGTAATAGAGTAGTGGTTCTCAATTCCTGTCCTGGGGGATCCCTGCTCTGCACATTTTGCATGTCTCCGTTATTTAACACACCTGATTGAGATCATCAGCTTATTAGGGGAGAGAGCCTGCATCCCAATGTGCATACTATCCATCCTAAATTCTATGTGATATTAGTCATTTTCAGTACGATTTAGGGAAAACAGGGTGGATAGTATGCACATTGGGACGCAGGGAGAGACATGAACTGAACTAACGAGCTGATTATCTCAGTCAGGTGTGTTATATAAGGGAGACATGCATTGGCCAATAAAATAAATCAGATTTTTAAAGGACTAATCATGCATCAGTGATTTAAACGATGCATCCTAAAAGGAACAGTGCTTTATCTGAACTTGAGCATGAACAACTTCCATGAAACTTACCACTGTTTTGTAGAAGCGTGACAGCTATGTCTTTCCTGAGCTTGTTCACTGATGCTTCACTATTGGAAACTCTATTGGCTGCAGACGGAGAATGCATTCAGCAAACTACAGAAAAAAAAAAGGTAAAAATCACGTTGCTTGTTTAGGACAGTGCTATTATAAATTACTCTGTTTATAATGACCGTGTCCACCATCATTTCATCATACAGCTTTGATACCTTCAGTGCAAAAACTCCACAGGATGAGGAATCACTCTGTTTGGGATGAGGAACTTTCTCGCACATCCAGGTTGAGGCATCATATCCTCTCTGATACATTAATGCCCTTAAATCGACAAAAAACAATGTAACAAATGACAGTGCTATGCATTGTAGTTTCAAATGAATTTACTGAAAAAAGCCTTTGATTTTATTTTTTAATACCTTGTCACCTGCTGGCACTTCATTATATTGATATTACTTTCTCCCAGAGGGTCTAAACATAATGCCGCCTTCTGTGATGGCAGGATAACCTTTCAGGATTTTACAACATATAGAAACATACCGTTTGGTTTATTTTAAAAACAAAGCCAGTTGCATCTTATACCGTAACTGTCCAGTGGTTGTGCTCGTTTATGATGCCAACGATGAAGTGGTACACTGAGGGGTCAATCTGATTTTCTTTTTTTTAATTATTATTATTTTTTTTTTATTCAAAGCCATTGTGACCCTATCGGATTTACACTGAATAAAACCAACCTTCAGCTTTGTAAAATGACCTTTCCAAATGTTGGCCATTTCATAGCTATATAAAATGCCCGCTCTGTCGACTGAACATTAAACTTATGGATTTGCAAATACATGAAGGCATTGATGACCTGTTGACAAAAAGGGTTACATGAAGGTTGTTTATTATACATAATAATAAAATCAAACAACTGTTTGTTTGTGTACCTCACTCTCGAGCTCCACGCCTGGAGAAATCCTGTATAAGTCGTAAACGAAGATTTTGTATGGCCCAATTTTAGAGACCAATACATATACCTTCTTTCCTCTCCATGCATCTGTAATGCCTGTATTTAAAAACATGCTGAGAGTATAATGTCACTTTTCACACACGCAATATTTATATTTAGTTTATCACACACGCAATATTTCTAACTTACACTGGTCTATGCGTGGGCTGATTTCTTTTGGGGTGATGTAAATTGGCTCAGAAGCTTCTGTTTTTGCTGTGGAAAGGTAGATGATAACACAGTGATACATTATTTATTTAATTATATAATTCAAGGTGACAACACAACTACAATTTTAAATGTGTCTTACCTTCCATATATAAAATAAATTAATAAATAAACAAACTAATTCAAAAACCAATAAAATAAAATAAAAACCCACATAGCAAAATTGGTTTGGCCCAGTGATGGGCCACACAATCCACTTTCACTTGGCCCAAATACAGCAATGAATTACGGTACATGACTGGACCAGGTCTGGTTGCCAGAACTCGGGCCACATATGGCCCATGGCATAGCCATATCTCAGCCAAATGTATGACTATAGCTGGCCCTATTCTGGTCCTTTTAAGGACCAAACAATTGATTCTACATGTCAGCCACAACTAAACCTTGATCTAGCCACTTTATACACACCCTTGGCCCAAATGAAAAATGCCAGAAAAACAACAGTATTCTTAACAAATATTTATTGTTTCACATTTAAACGAAACGATTAGCAAAAAAACTTGTGCACAGAGGCACTGTGCACAACTCTTCAACATCTGATTCAGTTCAGGAGCAAGAGGCATTGTGTACATAACTCTTCAACATCTGATTCAGTTCATGAACAAGAGGCATTGTGTACATAACTCTTCAACATCTGATTCAGTTCATGAACAAGAGGCACTGTGCACACTTCAACATCTGATTCAGTTCATGAACAAGAGGCACTGTGTACACAACTCTTCAACATCTGATTCAGTTCATGAACAAGAGGCACTGTGCACACAACTCTTCAACATCTGATTCAGTTCAGGAACAAGAGGCACTGTGCACACAACTCTTTAACATCTGATTCAGTTCATGAACAAGAGGCACTGTGCACACAACTCTTCAACATCTGATTCAGTTCAGGAACAAGAGGCACTGTGCACACAACTCTTTAACATCTGATTCAGTTCATGAACAAGAGGCACTGTGCACACAACTCTTCAACATCTGATTCAGTTCAGGAACAAGAGGCACTGTGCACACAACTCTTTAACATCTGATTCAGTTCATGAACAAGAGGCACTGTGCACACAACTCTTCAACATCTGATTCAGTTCAGGAACAAGAGGCACTGTGCACACAACTCTTTAACATCTGATTCAGTTCAGGAACAAGAGGCACGGTGCACCAAGTCGCAAGTCGGTTAACCTGTTGTACTCTCCTGACGCTCTTTTCTCTTCATTCTTTCTCTTCTGCCACCATCCCTATCCGGGGCCAGATATAGCCATCTCTTAATGGTGGAATCTATTTCCTTTTCTGTGGCCGCAGACGTCAGGTGGTTACGCCTCACAGCCTCTGAAACATACATGGTCTAAAATTAGTTTCTGTATCAAAAGAAAATATGGCTATTGGATTTTAAACGGATAGTTCACTTTAAAATGAAAATTCTGTCATCATATTCTCACCCTTCAGTAAAACAAAATCAAATAAAAATAAATCATATACTCACCCTCAAGTTGTTTCAACCCTGTATGCTGGCATTCCTCAAAATATTTTCCATTGTGTTCAGCAGAAGAAAGAAATTCATACAGGGTTGAAATAACTTGAGGGTGACTATATGATGACAGAATTTTCATTTTAAAGTGAACTATCCTTTTAAAGGACAATTACATTAAAACTGAACACAGAACCTATTGACAGACATTATGTAACATCTACACAGAGACTGTAAATTGATGCAGATCAGTAGTGAGTCTGGCACCATCCTCCTACCAGGTTCCAATATGACTCCAGGAGAAATCCAGTCTAAGCAGTTGCTTTTTACGGAGTCATGTGCAATTCAATAAGGACAGATATATGACTACACTTTTATTTTATTTTTTTTATCTCGGCCTTAGTGCAATGCTATGATTGGTTCAACACAATTTGCTCAGCAGAAAATAATAAGGACATTATGAATCATGTGAACCAGTCATATCATGTACGTCTACACTTTCAATTTAAACTGGTCTATGTATGTATAGATCAGTTTTAGTGGAATTGTCGGTTACACTATGTTTTACGGTGTCCTTTTTACACAGTTGTAATTGTTATTTAAGAACAGAGTAAAATTATGTATTATGTACTTACTATAGTGTTAGTATTAAGGTTTGGTTTAAAGTTACTGCATGTAACTATTCGTAATTCACTTTTATTATTACATTAAGTACATGTAACATGTAGCAAGGACATAACAGAATAACAGAATTGTTTTTCTTCTCTCCCCCATCTACCTCCTCTACATATACCTTCTTCATGTCCCCTCCTCTCATCTTTTTCTTTCCTCATCCCCCAATTTCTCCACCCTCTCCTCTTCCTCTGACTGCTTTTTTTCTCAAACCCCCTTTCCATCCCTCACATTTCCATCATCTTGTTCTCCTCTGCTTATTTGTAACCTGAATTTAAATACATTTTAATTATTCTTAAAACTTAAACCACTCTTATGGCATTAAGTAAAACTTACCAATCACAACATCCCGTAAACGCAAGCGCTGGAAACCAATTTTTCCATTTATTCCTCTCATATTGATTTTTTTGGCCAAATCGTTAGTAACCAGTCCATGCATAATCCTCCAAATGCACTCATGAACATCCACCCCACCTTTGAGAGCCAGTGCGTGTACCTGAAATCATAATGATTTTTTTTTTGTTAAAGCAATGGTTTAATACATCATGAAATGCTACGAATACTATAAGTGACACTGGTAACATAGAGTTATCTCTCTCTCTTTCTCACACACACACACACACAAACACACACAAAAAATACATTACAAATTACATCAGTCTGTTAGAAAAGATGACCATTTTGATGTAATTTTGTCTGTATTTGTTCATCCAAGCACAAAAAGAAGCAGAAGAGAACTCAATTCAGTATTTTCGTGCATCTGAGATGTGGCTGTCTGTGTGTGAGTGCTTTTGAATGTGTGCACACATTCACGTCTTTACTGTTCCCACATTTAACAGGGGAAGTGCCACCACAAATAGAGTGCAAGTCTGTGGAAAACACTGAAGCTAGTCAATTTAGTATTGATTTGTCAACATACCAACTGTTTCTGGAGGTCAGGATTACTTCGCAGTTGTTCCTCCATGTCCTGAAGAGAACTGACATCTTTAAGTGGCAACACATTTTGAGCCAGGTCTGTCTGAGACTCATCAGTCGATTTCATACTTTGCAGGGTCTTGAAGATGATTCGCAGTTGGTCCATCATCATTTCCTGTTTTGTTAATATATTACGCAGGAGAGCTAAGAAAAAAAACAAGTTCAGTCACTTAAATTAGGTAAAATAGACTATTTGCTGGTATTATTATTATTTCTTACTAAAACTATTCCAATGAAAATCAAATTTAAAAGTTAACATGCTAAACAATCAGGACTTCTGGAACATCACAAATTAAAAAAAAATATATTTTTTTTTATTAAAAACAAACAACTATAATAAACATTAATATACTCACATGATTGCAAACTAGATGTCTGCTCCCTGGACTGGTGTGGCTCAGTATGTTTCAATGGGTCTGGAGAAGGTGCAGTGTGGCATGGTCTACGGATATCAGAGCTGGCATGGCATGATCTAAGAATTTCCCTGCTGGCATGATTTGGTCTACTTATCTCACTGCTGGTGTTGCTTGATGAGTGAATCTCACTGCTGGCATGCCTTAATGGACGAATCTCAGGGCTGACGTGCCTCGATGTACAGCGCTCAGTGATGGTGTGCCTGCTTGAAGATAACTTGGTGCTATAGTGATGACTTGAATGGAGCTTATGACTGTTGAGGCCTCTTGGGTTGGGCTCAGGACTGCTGTGGCCTCTTGGGTAGAGCTCAGGAGTGCTGTCGTCACTTGGGAAAAGCTCAGGACTGCTGTGGCCTCTTAGGTAGAGCTCAGGAGTGCTGTCGTCACTTGGGTAAAGCTCAGGACTGCTGTGGCCTCTTCGATGGAGGTCAGGAGTGCTGTGGCCTTTTGGGTGGAGGTCAGCAGTGCTGTGGCCTTTTGGGTGGACCTTTACTGGTTCTAATGCAGGACCTTTGTGCTGCCTCACGATCTTTGGAGCATTGGGCAACTTTCTGCTCAGACGTACAAAAGATCTTAGCACTTTATCTGGTATGATAAAATAAACTATAATTTGAAATTGCAGAAGATTCTTACCCTTTCTTTGACTTTTTTTCTTTCAGAGTGCTTTCCATCTCATCATCATCCTCTCCAGGGAAAATATTGTTTTTAGGTCTAAGAACATATTCCATGAATTCAAGATATGCAATTATTAGTAAATGTTGTGCACCATCAAATCATTTAAAAATAAAATAAAACTTCCCCCTACATTCTTTTTCTTTTAAATTGAATTGGCGAGTTCCCTCCATCACTTCCAATGTCAGTGTGATCAACAGCTTGAGGAAGTTTTCTTCTTGCTTCATTGTAGTCATCTGGGTAAGTAATTTTAAGTAATACATGAGGGTTTTAGTAATACATAACATAAGTTCAGTTTATAGGAAGAAGTGAAAGAATGTTACTTACGGGATGTGAATATAATTCTGGCCTTATGGGGCTTCCATTCATCTCCAGGACATTCTTGCAATTTTACAGCTTTTGCTACATCAATTTTATTTGGAGGCCACATGCACTCTCCATTTTTTTATCCAGATGGAAGGCACAACTTCTACCTCATTGGTGTTGTCAAATCAAAACATACTCTTTAGCCAACTGAAATACTAAACTAAAAGGGCTATTTGTCTCGATGCAATAGTGGAACAACAACAAATCGGTTTTGGAATGGTAATCTCACAAACTTCTGGGGCTTATTTTGAATCATGAAACTTTTGATGTTGGTAGAGAGGTTGGAAACAACACAAATTCCCAGCTCTCTTGAGTCGATAGGATATGTAAAGAAGTGGTCCACCTGTTTATATTCTTTGGCCACAATGTTCACTACTCCTTTATCCTCAACAATGTTCTGGACCAACACCAACTTGTTTTCAATTTTGATGCAACAATCTCTCTCTTTGACCTTCACAACTACATCATCTGAAACAAGCACTTTATATTGACGAACTTGTCGTGAGAAGCATTCTGGCACTGGCCCATCCATGTGCTCATTTTCCAGTTTTTGAGTTGCCTCTTTAACATTAGGACTGTAGCTGCCATTTTCCATCTCTGATAATCTGCGCATCACCTGAGTCAAAGGATTAAGTGGCCCTCGAACCAATTTTTTAAGTTTTCCTAAGAAATTTTCAAAGGGAAATGCTGATATACGGTCTAAATTGCCATGGACTTTGACATCTTCACTGAGATGCACCAGACCATGAATATTGTAAACCAAAAACTCTTTACCGTAAAGCTGGCCAAAGTGTTCAACGAATGACACCAACAGAGTTTTAGCAAAGTCATTCAACTCCAAACAATATTTTGGACTTGCCAAAATGTACACACCTACTGACAACAGCATGAAGTTGTCATAGATCTGAGGCTGTAGAACACCCCTCAGCACAACTGGACCAGTGTACAACAAGAATTGGCGTAGTTCAGTGGCTTTCCACCTACATCGTTCAACCAGAGCCCGTGGCCTTCGAGCAAACTCGCTTGGTATGTAATTTCTCAGTGCAAGAAGTCTATCTGTAACCATGGAAGCTTGACTAGATGAAATGCGACAGTGCAAGGGACCAGTGGTGCTGATCCACAAGTCTAAGAGACGCCTCATTACACCCAGACAAACAAGATGCATATAATCGTATGGAAAACAAGTGATCATGTCAATGCCAACCTCTGTAAAAGGTGAGTGTTGGACATGGTGTTCTTCATCTGTTTCTTGCCTAAAACTATCATCAGTTCTGCGCCTTGCATTGACCTCAGGAAATGTCATTCTATTCGATTTTCGGACACCTGATTGGTGACACTTGTCACATCCATAATATGCAGTGTGGGACTTTACACCTCTGATGAAGGCTCGGGCTGGGGTGTCACACACAACAGAAACAACATTCAAAAAGAAGGTTTTCTGCTTGAATAGAAACCCATCTTTCAACACTTTCAGCTCTTGAACCAGATCATGAAGATATTCAGTCAATGAATTTGGCTTAGAAGTACCACAAAACAATCCAATCAAAATTGGTTTCTTGGTGTATCCTTGCAACAAACCAAGAATTGGCCAAAACTGTGTAGAAGTACTCTTGAAGAGGGGCAGACTATCAAAATTCAACTGTAATTTAAAAACATGTCTGTCTGGCACATTTGACCAAATTGCATCTAGAATTTTCCAAATAGAATTCAGAATTCCACGATAATGGAACATTCCACCAGCTACACTGCTAATTTTGAAGCTTGCATTTGTTTTCAGCAACGTTCGTCCATCCTTTGGCAGAGAGGGATGATAGATTTTGAGGATACTGAGAAGCGCTGACAGAGCTATAAGAGATATTCCAAATTCAATTGCCCAGTCTGCCAGAGAACTCTGCAAATCACCATCCATCTCACTACACTGTTCTCCAAGATCAGGAAGATCCTCAACAGAAGCTGCAGTCTTTTCATGTACTTCCTTATCATCAATGCCATCAACTAGATCCTCATCACTTTCATCACTAATTTGCATGTCAGATTCCTCTGCATCATCAACATAAACACTTGTCTCATCATTCACGTTTCCTTCCCTATGGTGCTCATTTTCCATTAGTTTACCAACTAGCCTTAATGCCCTTCTTCGTGAATTACCCCTATCATTGTACATCCAAGTCTTTTCCATACCGTGGCTTTACTCAGGTCTTTTGTTCTTCAACCTGAAACAAACAAAAGAGAGAAAAATATATATATAAATTATTAATAATATAGAAAGCAAACACACACCAAACAAAAACAATAAAGAAAATTATAAATTAATTTGACTACAAGGCCCGTGAACATTTTGATAAGTTTGTTTGTTTTTCAATTTAAAATGAAATAAGCAGTAACAAGAAAATGGTGCCTTAAATAGTTTTTTTTCATTTGTTCCAAAAATAACCAAAAATGTAAGATTTTGTCAGTTATTCATGGTTTTATTCATGTTTTTACAAACGTAAAATATGGTAAAATACTTTTCATATGGTATTTTCATACAAGGTTATAGCCTATTAAATTTTGAAAAAAGAAAAAAACCTGCAACATGGGCTTTAATTATCAATGTTTCATATTTTTTAAATGAAAACAAAAAGAAGCAGGTTTGTGTTTTATATTGCATGTTGTTATATGCAGTGAAGAGAATAAATGGGCTACGCCTTGTCTAAACCACATTTAGGTGTCCATATGTTTAAGATTTTTTTAAATGAAGAGGCAGAGTGGTGTTTTAGCCTATAACATATTTCGTTGTATTGTTGACGAAAAGAGGCAGAGTTCTATTTTACACCATATTTCAATTGTATTGTTGCCGAAAATATTATAAGATAACCGGAGTAGCCAGAGCGAGCTGAGTGACCCTATCAAGAACGCACGTTCTATTTGCAGAATAAACGTAAGTTACGTACTTGGTATTGAGAAACGGCCGACGTTCTGACAATTACATTTTTAATAACAACCTTAACGGCCCTGAACAGTATAGTTCAATGTCAACTTTGTGACAATGCCGTAACCTTCACCACACAACGTAGTTATGGCGACCTTCTGGCCATGTTGTAATAACGTTGTTAGAAGGTTGGGTACGTTGTGCCAACGTTCTGTGTTTGCTGGGAATTGCTGCTACAAATTTTTGTATGTTAATCCATCAGTGTATGTCACTTAAATTTAAATAAATAAATGGCTGAGCCTGTGATATAAAATAAAGATGTCTGATGTCATCTAATGATAAATGTTATCGACGCACATTTAGTGAATTACAACATTTTGAATAACATCTACGATTATACATTGTGGCACATCTTTAACATTTAACTTTCCGACTATGTTAACTCATACTAACTGTAAAATTCAAAATGATTACTTACCAAACTTCGCTCGCTTTGTTCTAGCGGTAAGAAGTCGCAACCGTTAGTGAAGTGCAGCCTCAAGTGCATCAGTGCCACTGCCTGCCCGCCCACTTCTTAAACTGCGGTGGCGCTGGATCCGGAAGTATCAAATTATATATTTTTTTAATTTGGGTTGAAGCGTTCTAAACCATTAACTAAATCGGCTAAATCGCAAGATTACACAGTTTCAATTGAAGAAAAAATATTTTAAAAAAAGAAAAAAAGGAAAAAGTACAAGATTGAGTGTTTAGACTACATGATGTACAACTACAAACCCATGAAGCATTGCGTTTTAGGCGCGCTATCTGGGCGCGCTTTTCTAGATGCGACCTGATTGGTGTAATTTTTTTTTGTGTGTGCCATATGAGCAAATTGGCCTTATCTTGTGCATGAAATGAGACAATCAAACAATTAAAGTTCTATTCTATCTTGCTTTGACCTTTCACACTAACGCACAATATATTGCTTACTTATGTTGTCCTCTATTGTAAACCTCTTTGGATAAAAGTGTTTGCTAAATGATTAAATGTAGCCTAATGTAAATTTAAAGTTTATGTTGTTTCATAAAATTCATTAAACCTTGTTGATAGAGACTAGAGAGAATAAACCCACGCTGCAAACAGGAATAGGGGAAACAGCTGTGTTGTATGAAAATATTATTAATTATGAAATATCTGAAATTACATTTTAACTATGGGATAAGTCTGGCCACACATATGTGGGCCACATTTCTATATTTTATATGTGGGCCAAATAATACACTTAACCACTGGCCCATATCCTGTTTGCCACCTTAAAGACGGTCCAATCTCCCCCATAACCGGGCCATGTTCAGTTCACATGCCTCATGCCAGTGCCGACTGAATGCCAGCTGTGCCGGCTTCATGCCAAATCTGGGCCAGAATTCTTTGCTACCTGGGAATAATACAATGGGGTAAATAAAAAAAAAGTGTATGTGAATCTATATCTTACTGTTTGTACATGTGTGACCAGATCAAGCAGACGATGCTCAAGCCTCTTCATATCGTCATTACTCTCATTAATAAGTTCCACAACATTTTGTCTTTCTTGTAATGACTTCTCAGGTGTCTTATGAACTCTAAAAAGTAATAAAGAATGTTAATTAGGAGAGGGGTTTTTATGCAAGAAGCCCTAGTGGTAACTTATTCCATATGGTTATCACCAGTGCTTAATTTGTAAATTTCAAGGTCCCGAAACAAAGCGGGGTGATGGATCCAGCATGTGATTAGAGGAGGGCGAGGTTACGGAGCTTTCAGCCGATCACATTGGTGGACCAGCTTAAGTGATTAACAGCGTGCATCAGTTGCTTTTATTAGGGTTCGTATATGAAAAACCTGAAAAAGCCATGAAAACAGCAATTCCCAGGCCTAGGAAAAAAATAAAAAAATAATGGAATTTTATTTCACAAATAGTTATAATTAATCATGTCTAGAATTTCATGGGGGATTGTTTGTATATCACATAGTTTTACTCATCCTCGCAGCTTTCAAGTTTATAATGAGGGAAATATTCAATATAGCAAGTAGGTTATATGAGTAAATAAATCCACACACACTAGCAGATTAAATCAGTCATTTGAAAATAGCGTGAGTGATTGAGCTGGACCGCGTCTTCTCTCTTTCAATCAAAAGCGGCTTCACATCAGCGCATCTCGTCTGCAATACAACGAGCTGCTGCACGCTGTCGCTGATCCAAGACTTTCGCTTGCATTTCTGGACAGTTGACAGAATTGTCACTTGCTTAATCGGGTCATTGTTGCATCGTCACAAAAATGTATAATTTGCACGTCTTTTTAAGCCAGTCGGTACTCGCGCACTCCAGAGGCGGTTTCAAGGCTGAGCGCTCACAGTCACATCCAAAGCCGTCTAGCGAGCATCATATCGAGTTATTTTTCATAGTTTGTTGTTGAGCTTAAGTGGCCAAATACACACAAAAATGGCCGTCCTGGCGAGTATCCAGGTGTTTTCTTAAGTAAATGTGAACAGTTAAGAAAGAAAACGCAAGTGTATAGGCTATTGGATCCGTGCATTATGTCTTGTGAGAGCAGAGCAGTTCACATGTCGCGTCTTTTGCGCGCTCAGGTTCTTTATTTCAAATGTAGATGTGCAGCAAGCGTGGTCATTATAGAGGATTTTTCATATATGCACACTATAGGTCAGCACAAACATCTTTCATTGGCGCGTGAGGAGGGGGATCCGACAAAATGAGGTGCCGGATCGGATTTCGGAGGTGCCGGATCCGGATCCGGCTTGTTCCGGCACAAATTAAGCCCTGGTTATCACTCAGCAATGCAGCAACTGTAAATGTACCAGGAACATGCTAATAAAGAAAAATATTTTTTTTTACAAAAACAAAAGAATAAATTATACCATATATATATATATATATATATATATATATATATATATATATATATATATATATATATATATATATCACAGGCTAATTAAAGTAGTACAACTTACCTAATCTTTTGTTTATTCATTCATTGACATCCTTAAAGACACTTGATAAAGTGGGACCACACGTTGCATGGCAGTATTCAACTAAAACAGGTCTTACCTTCTTCCATTGTCACACTTCGAAAAACAGTCTGTTGCAATATTCGAAGCATCATCCAAAAAGTAAAAATAAAAAAGAGACAGATATATTGATAAATATACAATCAAAAATAAACTTTAAATAAGAGATTACTACAGACATGTTTTTCCCCAAAAATTAATCGTTTCGCTACATGAAGTATAGTTCAAACATGGTATTTCTAGTCAAATTTTTAATGTACAAATGGTATTATATATGCCAGCAAAAAAAAAAACACTTTAGCTAGAGTAAAAGTTTTACAAGGTAACAACACCGTGTTTAAATGCTGGATCACTTCAGAGCCAATTTGTAGACTGCTACAAATGTAACTGTTATTTCACAACTCAGTAGCGAGTTTCGAAACCGCACACATGTGATTGCATATGCACAGGCATAACTTGAAATATCATGCAAATATGTAAAAATTAATGATTAATCTGTTACCTTGATCAGCAGAAGATTGATCAAATCCTGTCAATAACTGAACAGCATTGCAAAACAACAGGTTTGACTGACAGCACGACGTCACAGAGGGGGATGGGAACTAGTAGCCTTCTTTAATGGCCCTATAATATCTTTAACAAACACTTGTGTTCACTTCTTCAGAGCCACTATAATGTTCTCCCCTCACAGCAAAACACAAGAGCATTTCATTTTAGACTGAAGGACAGTGGTGTTGTTTGGCACCCTGTCTTTCTATAAAGATGGTCGGACAGACACGGTGCCCCTCATTTAATAATCTGCATCTATAATAAACTTTAGGCCAGGGGTCATCAAACTTGATCCTGGAGGGCCTGTGTCCTGCAGAGTTTAGCTCCAACTTGCCTCAACACACCTGCCTGGAAGTTTCAAGTATACCTAGTAAGACCTTGATTAGCTGCTTCAGGTGTGTTTGATTAGGGTTGGAGCTAAACTCTGCAGGGACACCGGCCCTCCAGGACCGAACTTGGTGACCCCTGCTTTAGGCGATAACAGAGAACAGAATCGGGAGGGGGCTTCACTTTTTAAAAGAAAAGGAATCTGCTGCCCTCTGCTGGATATATATATATACCTGTGTGTATATATATATATATATATATATATATATATATATATATATATATGGGTGATTCTTAGACTATGGGCACTTTTATGTTCTTTGGTCATATTTTTAACTTTGGACAAATTCCTCTTTCTTTGTCAAATTAACAAAACCACCTTCAAAACTTTCTATTATGATTTTTTCATACTTTACATCCTCCTTAGAGGTGTCAAATTCACTGTTTTCTCCTTGTCGCACACCCAGACTTTTAAACTTCAACACTGAAAATACAGTTTAAAAATATGACTTATCTGGTAACTATTAATTAGTTAAATAGGTGAAATCCTGCATTACTTGAACAGAGTGCCCCCTAATGCTCAGGTGAGTAGTGACAATGCTGCTCCAATAGGACTTCTGGTATACGAGTAACAGGGAAAGTGTTACAAGGTGAGAGTGGCAGTGCTCAGTGCCTGCAGGTGGAGGACATGTCTCTTGTTCACAAAGTATCTTTTTCCAGGGTTAAGCTATATTGTCCCCTATGTTACGGGTCTAAAGTAGAATTATCTACCCCTTCTGACTTCTGACCAGTACACACAATTCAGCAGCTCTGCCCACAGGTCCTGTTAGAAAGTGGTCCGTAAGTTTAAGCAAAACATGTCAGTCACATCTAAGTCCAGCCTTAGAGCCTGATGTAAGCACTTTGTACTGTCTCTATTCACAAAGATTGCTTCAAGCGACAGCTGAAAACTTATCTCTTTCATCAACATTTGACTGCATCCTAAAAAAAATCAACCTTTGCTTTCGCTTTCCTCTAAAGATCTCCCTGTTATTAGTAAAATGGTCTCAATTTCACAGCAGTCACTTTTATATTTTGAGAAAGATTGAAAACTTTTATAGAATTGTGTTCTCACTGATAGTGATAGTGCAGGCCACGTTGGTTGTATTGACGGAAGAGGGAGAGGGGGAGTTTTCAGGAGTGATGATATTACTGCGCTGAGGTCGAAGTGCTGCGAAGTGCTCTTCCGCCACACATTATAGTTATCATTTTTATCCGCTTAGAAAATCGCCACGTTTTATTTTGTGTCACCATACTTACTCGTGTAACTACTCATGTAAACGTCTTTAAATAGGGAAAACATGGAAGTGTTTGGTGGCTTCTAAATTTATCCTAAGAAATGAATGGTGCTAAGCTAAACGCTAGCATAGTGGTGCCGCGCGCTAGAGGGATTACGGTGGCGTTTTCCTTTAATATGAAGGTTTTATGCATGTTTAAGACAATGTCATCTTTGCATTAAAAGTTACATAACTGCGCAAATTACACTTAATGACAGTTGTCATAAACATGCATAAAAAACCTTCATATTCATGACATGTCATGTCATGATTATGAAGGTGTCATGTCAGTCTTATGCACACCCCTTCAAGTAAAGTGTAACCAAGATTTCTTTGTTTCTGGTGTAGGTATATAAGCGAAGTGGCATTATAGTCATTTGGGATTCTGTAGCCAGAAAACCCCTACACTCTGCATGCGAGTTTCTGGAGCTCTGCACTAGATCTCCAGCATGCTGCTGTGTGTTGCTCTGCTGTCAGGTATGCATCTCTTAGATTCATCTGTTATGTATTTATCTGAATTGGAACTGAATTTAATTCTGAATTGGATTCTCATTTTTTAATTATGTAGTTGGCATGATACTTTTTTACCTGACAAATAAAATGTTGTATTTGATTGATTTATTCTGATCTCTTCTGGAATCATTAGTTGTAGTAGATTAAACTGCAGTCTGGTGTTTCCGCAAATCTGCGTCCAGGATAGATGATACTGAATTACCAATGGATGGACCATGGGGCACACCATTAGGGGCTTCTGATTTCTGACTTGTCACTGACTTAACTCCAGCGAATCGACAACCTTTTCTGCAACAACGCCACACAAAGGGAATCCCTAACACAGGAAATGCAAGAAAGACCTCCAGATTCTAGCTGAACTGATGCATTTAATATAAATAGTCTCATTGAGAAACTAAATGCAAGGGTTAATTAAATAATTGATGGTTGTTCAGGTCTAAGTAGGGGTGTGCAATATTGAAAAAAAAATATATCTCGATAACGATAATCAGACGACATTTTGCCGAGTGTTATTGTGCTGATATCTGACTACCGTGGACAGCTGCAGTTTTTGATATTCTTCATATTCTGTGTGGTCAGTTCACATCAGTGATAGAAATTAATCTTTTCATATAAGTTTAAATTGATTTTTATCTTTATGGGCAATTTGAATCTTTAGAGTCAAATTGTTACATTTAATCAGTCAAATAGAATAAGACATTTAGGCTGTTACCTAACAAATTAAACCAGCATCAACAAAATTAATCTTTGCAGAAGTTGCATCTGAAGTAGCATTTACACAGTGTTTAGATGTATTTACACGCCGACTAGGTTTACATGGACATCAGTAATCTAATTATTTACCTTATTCTGAACAAGACAATATTATGATTAAAGTGTTTACATGAGTCCCTTTTAGAATAATCCTTTCATGTTCCCATTTTACATGTTATAGTACATAGATCGATTAATGGCATGCGTCATTACATCACCACGCGACGCCATCTGACGTCCCCTGCAGAATTTCATGTATAAACATATAGTTTGTCTTAGTTATGATGCCATATACAGTTTTGGGCGTTTAATTTTTAATTTTATGAAAGCTTCATGTGCAGTTAATTATTTGTACGTGCATACAGATAACCGTGGTGTCAAAGCTCTTTTATTTGCCATCAAACGGTTGATCATCACTGCCGTGATGCCGTGACTGCAATATGCAACGAAAAGTCCTACACGACGGTAACAGTGTGATTAAGGTGTTTACATGTCTGTACCGCACTTCAATAATGCGACTAAAATAGGAATACTCCACATGTCTTAATTCGATTTGTGTTTACTTCGATTATGACTTTAGCCGGATTAAGGTAATCAAAAAATCTCTGTTTACATGGTAGACTCTTAATCAGAGTACTGTCTTAATCGCATTAAAATCGGATTATTGATGTCCATGTAAACGTAGTCACTGTTTAATGCAGCTCAGAGGGACATGGAGTGCTTTAACCTGCAGTTACAAATGCATCATGGTTTGATATTTTGAACATAAAACATTGAATGACATGAATGAATTGAAAACATGATGGCGCCGCACATGGCTGCCTCGGTTTGTTGCTCCTTGGTACTTTTTCTGTTTTTGTTTGTTTGTCCTGTCTTAAGCAACGATTTTCCGATCCGCTTCACTAGAAACGAACTCTTGGACATAAGAAATAGCACACCAGATAACCTTTTGCCGACGTTTGAACATTCAGACGTTTTACTGGACATTTTAGTCGGAGGAGCTGCGTTCCTATTCAAGCGCTCCAGGCGACGCAAGCGAGGGAAGCGTGCTGGTGCGCTCATGAAAACCAGACAGCGCGGTTTAAGGACTCCGCTGCCGAGTATTCACCTGGCGAATCTCCGCTCCCTTGCAAATAAATCAGACGAACTACAACTCCTCACCCGCACAAACAAGGACTTTTTAAACTCTGCTGTGCTTTGTTTCACGGAAACCTGGCTGAACGGAGCTATCCCGGACAGCGCGCTTCATCTATCCGGATTCCAGCTGTTCAGAGCAGACAGAGTCACCGAATCATCGGGGAAAACGAGAGGTGGTGGATTATGTTTTTATATCAATGAAGGCTGGTGTACAGACGTGACAGTTTTAAAGAAGATGTGCTGCCCAAACTTGGAAGCTCTCTTTATCAACTGTAAGCCTTTTTATTCACCGCGGGAGTTTTCCTCGTTTATTCTGGTGAGTGTTTACATTCCTCCTGACGCACGTGTGAGCGCGGCGCTAGAACTGTTGGCCGACCAAATCACACACACAGAGCAGCGTTACCCGGACTCTTTCATTGTAATTCTCGGTGATTTTAACAAAGCTAATCTCACACGCGAACTGCCTAAATACAGACAGCACATCACATGCCCCACCAGAGACTTTAATATACTGGACCATTGTTCCACTGTTTTAAAGGATGCATACCACTCTGTCCCCCGTGCAGCGCTGGGACTCTCTGATCACTGTTTGGTTCACCTTCTACCAGCCTATAGGCAGAAACTTAAATCTTCTAAGCCTATCTTAAGAACTGTAAAGAGATGGACTGTTGAAGCAGAGCAGGATCTACAAGCCTGCTTCGAACTTACTGATTGGAGTGTTTTTGAGGCTGCAGCTACTGATTTGGATGAACTCACTGACACCGTGACATCCTACATTAGTTTCTGTGAGGACATGTGTGTACCTACCAGGACTTATTTAACATTTAACAACGACAAACCTTGGTTCAGTACAAAACTCAAACAGCTTCGCCTGGCCAAAGAGGACGCCTACAGGAGTAGGGAAAAAGCCTTGTACAAACAGGCCAAATACACACTGAATAGGGAGATAAGAGTGGCAAAGAAGAACTACGCTGGAAAGCTAAAAAAACAGCTTTCAAGCAACGACCCTACATCAGTGTGGAAAGGCCTGAAAGCCATCACCAGCTACAAGACCCCTCCCCCCAGCACTGAGGCCAATCAACAACTGACTGAAGACCTGAACAGTTTTTACTGTAGGTTTCAAAAACAAAAGCCTGGTCTGACACCCCACACCCACTCTGACTATCCCACAACACAGCCATCAACACCCTCCCCCTCCCTCCCCCCTACTGTTTCTCAGCCTGTAATCAAGATCTGTGAAGAAGATGTAAGCAAAGTCTTCAGGAGACAGAAGATAAGGAAAGCCAAAGGCCCAGACAGTGTCTCTCCAGCCTGCCTCAAAGCCTGTGCTGTTCAGCTATCATCCATCTTCACATTGATCTTCAATAGATCACTGGAGCTGTGTGAAGTCCCCTCCTGCTTCAAACGCTCCACCATCATCCCTGTACCCAAGAAACCAAAAATCACAGGACTTAATGACTACAGACCTGTTGCTTTAACGTCTGTGGTGATGAAGTCATTTGAGATGCTCGTGTTGGCTCACCTGAAGGACATTACTGGACCCTTGCTGGACCCCCTGCAGTTTGCTTACCGAGCAAACAGGTCTGTGGATGATGCAGTCAACATGGGATTGCACTACATCCTCCAACATCTAGACAAACCAGGGACTTATGCAAGGATCCTGTTTGTGGACTTCAGCTCCGCTTTCAACACCATCATCCCGGACACCCTTCAGAATAAACTGACACAGCTCTCCGTCCCCACCTCCATCTGTCAGTGGATCACCAGCTTCCTGACAGACAGGCAGCAGCTAGTGAGGCTGGGAAAATTCTCATCCAACACCCGCACCATCAGCACTGGAGCCCCTCAGGGTTGTGTTCTCTCCCCACTGCTCTTCTCCCTCTACACCAACGACTGCACCTCTAAAGACCCCTCTGTCAAACTCCTGAAGTTTGCAGACGATACCACACTCATCGGCCTCATCCAGGACGGTGATGAGTCTGCTTACAGACAGGAGGTTAAGGAGCTGGCTGTCTGGTGCAGTCTAAACAACCTGGAGCTCAACACGCTTAAAACTGTGGAGATGATCGTGGACTTCAGGAGAAACCCCCCAGCTCTCCCCCCACTCACTATCATGAACAACTCTGTGAATGCAGTGGAGTCATTCAGGTTCCTGGGAACCACCATCTCTCAGGACCTGAAGTGGGACACTCACATCGACTCCATCGTGAAAAAGGCCCAGCAGAGAATGTACTTTCTTCGTCAACTGAAAAAGTTCAACCTGCCACAGGCGCACATGACACAGTTTTACTCTGCTGTTATTGAGTCGGTTCTGTGCTCTTCTATAACTGTATGGTTTGGGTCAGCCAGCAAATCAGATATAAGAAGACTGCAGCGGACTGTTAGGACAGCAGAAAGGATCATTGGTGTGCACCTGCCCAGCCTTCAGGATTTGTACTACTCCAGAGTGAAGAAACGGGCAGGTAACATCATCACAGATCCCTCTCACCCTGGACACGACCTGTTTGCACTCCTCCCGTCAGGCAGACGCTACAGATCTCTGTGCACTAGAACATCTAGGCATAAAAACAGTTTTTTCCCCTATGCCATCTCCAGCCTAAACAACTAACACAGGAATTATTACCTGTGTTCTGTAATTCTCTAACCCTAATTCTTGCCTGTAATTCATCCCCCATCTCTAATTATTTACTCTCTCTAGTTCTATGTAAATATGTATGCATAATTTTTCTATACAGTTGTATATATAGAGTAAATAAGGCACAAATCTGTACATAGATCTTCTGTTCCAGATTCAGACACATTATTATTATTATTATTATTGTTAAGGCTTATTTAAATGTTCTGTTCTCATGTCAGATATGTATGTTTATATGTATGTATGTATGTATGCATGTATGTACCAAGAGCTTCTTAAAAACCACAACAAATTCCTCGTGTGTTTGCACACACTTGGCGAATAAAGCTGATTCTGATTCTGATTCTGAATACTGATATTTGAAATTATTTTAAAAGGAAAACCCTTACAAAAAATAACTGCAGTACATTGAAGTATACCTGCAGTAAAACTGCAGTAGAAAGTAGTATAACTGCAGTACAGTGAAGTACAACTATACCTTTGCAGTATAATGAAGTATATAACTGCAGTTCATTAAAGTTCAACAGCAGTAAAACTGCAGTACAATGAAGTGCAACTGTAGATTTGCAGTATAATGAAGTACAGATACAATATAACTGCAGTTCAGTGATATGCTGAAATGCATGTGAAGATTTCAGATGCAAAAACTTCCAAGTCTGTCTGATTAAAGTTTTTATTTTATTTATTTTTGAGCAGTTTTTTTTTTTTTAATAAAGCTCTTATGAATAGGTTCAGTAATTTCACTTTAATGGCAATGAGGTTCTTTTCTTTGCCTTTAAAGTCTTCTTGTATAGGCCCTGTACTGCAGTTATGCTGTATAGTGCAACATGTAGCAAGTGCTGTGGATGCAGTAGACATGGCAAGTAATTTTTTTTTTTATTATAATTTTTTTTTATTTTTTTTGTAATGTAGACTTCCTATAAAATATTCTTACAAAAAATATTTTTGCCAAAAAAAAAAATTGCCTACGAAATATTTCACCTGCAAAGATAAATAGTCCACATGTGAGGTCTTCCTTCGCGCCAACGGTCATTGTCCTGACAACGAGTCTCGCGAGCAGCTGATTACTGTGCGTTCACACCGCAGGCGGCGAGAGCGTCAAAGTGGCCGGAAGTCATTCATTTTCAATGTGAGCGGGCAGCGAGCTCCGGCGAGAGCGGCGCGGTGCGTTTTGGGCGGTGAGAGCGTCGAGGAGAGTTGAAATCAAGTCAACTTCATGGTAATGAGCTATGACGCGGTTCGGCGGCAACCAATCAGAATGTAGAAGTCCTCCGCTTGAGAGGATTCCAGAGAACGCAGTCTTGTAAACTTTGGTTCCGACCACATTAGTTCCCAAGCATTTTAGCGCTAGAACGCTTTGTTTTTTTCAGCGGGAACGCTATTAATTTCCTCAAAACAACATAGTTGACCAATTACATTAAGACACTTCAACCAGGACAGTTTGGAATGTAGGCTGCGCACAAATTAACGTTAATGTTAATTAAAGACCTAGGCTAGTAAACATCTCCTATAAACTGCATGTTGAAATTAGACTAGCACTTAACCAACAAAAAACACACCACACAAATGGCATTTATTGGTTTATTTCGTTAGCAAACATGCAACTATAATTGTTGTAACTATAAAGCTCTTTCCATTGATCAATTTCTTACTTTCACAATTAAAATATTTAATGAGGTTAACTTATACCCTACTTGTGGTCAGTCTGCACAAGATCAACATGCTTGTTTCCTTTTCGGCTCCTTTAAATACAAGACCAAGCCTTCGATCGTCAGAGCGTCAACGAATCTTTCTACAGAGTCGTTGGCAGGGCGGCCAGAGCGAATTGTGACGCTCTCGCCGGCGGCGGTGTGAACGCACAGTAACGGTAAATCAGCGTCTTTTCCATAGTATCTACTGCAGGATGGATATAAAAGTATAAAATACGTTTTGGTTTGACAACATCGTTCATATGTGAACTATCACAATTAAAGCACAAAGACATGACAACATTACACCCCGAGGCCATTCACAAGTGTGACAAAAGAGAAGAAACGCTTTCCGGAAGAGAAGTTCATCGGGTGAGTCGGAGCGTTGACTTTGTCGAGTCATCCAGTTTAGCGGTGAGTATAATGTCTAATGCCCTCATATATCTTTAGTTATAATTTTAGAGAGATGTAAAAAGACTTCACGGATATATCTTATTTAATCAACCCGCTGAGATGAGAGGAAACGCCGCTTCCGTGGTGATCTGTTGCGCACGCGGGTCAGTGCGCGAGGTGCTTATGAAACAGAACTGAAGTCTGATAGGAAGACAAAACAACTGGTTTAATGCTGTTTTACTACACTTTTACTATAATAAAACAAATCATAATTATATTATAAAATCTAATCTAATAAAACATGAACAACTCAATCCAACCAGTGAAAACCCTGTGTATAGATGCATTTAATTATGCTATGGCTCAGCAATTTGTTATAAGCAGATCTGTAGAGATTAGTCATGTCACTGTCCAGCTCAGTTCAGTTATCAATAGCATCAGTACATCATTTATAATAATGGAATGAACAAAATTGCACTGAATACTGTGTTTATTTGTTTCTAGGAGAGCGTCAACCCCTAATTGACATGAGGAAAAATATAATTGAAAAGTGTTCAGCATACAGTGTACCCCTCTCTTTGCAACAGAGGAAGCATTAGGAAAGAGGAGAAGAGAGAAAGTGAAAAGGCACTCAACAGATTTTGGTGAGACTTTATTTCTGGAAATGCATTAAAGGTCCCTCACATTCAGCCACAAATGTAAACCTGATTGTAGATAGTATTTAAATATGATTAATAACTCCAGCTACTTGTAGGCCTGCAGTCCTGTATATTTCACACTAAATTGTGATGCAGCCTGAATCATAATCACACCATGTTCATTTGTAGGGGAACTGATCCCTAAACTAAACATACTTTCTCCCAAGGGTTTTTTCTCCATTCTGTCACCTGATGGAGTTTGGGTTCCTTGCCACTGTCGACTTTTGGCGTGCTTATTTGGGGACACATAATATTCAACAATATCATTGATCTGACTCCACTGACACTATTGGATGAGGACTGAACTGAGCTAGATGATGACACCACTGTTTTCTGCACAACTGCTATGTAGGTGCATTGGAATTATTTTATATTTGATTATTTTTATACAGTTATTGAAATTAACTGAGTCAACGCTGATTTCAACTGAACAATGACACTTTTTACTGTTTAGAGCTGCTTCACAGCAGAAGTGAATCTTGTTTGCATCATTATTTTTCTTTTTATCACTGTAAAGTGAAAAAAATATATCTGACAATATTTAGTACTGGATATACACAAAAATAGAATAAATCAGGATTTAGTTTTTTTTTCACAGCATTGTACACCAGCATTTATGTTCAGTAGTGTGACATTAATGTGTGGAAATTTAAATTTTTTTTAGTGTGTGATTGCTGTTTTCAGGAAAATGCACTGGTAACAACTAAAAAAAGAAGACCACAAATATAATTCCACAGAAGATAATGGCTGTGGTGAAACAAGCACTCAAATAATGGTGAGCAGTAATCTACTTTATTTTATTATTTATTAACTATTATCTTTATAGTTTAGAATACATAACTGCTGTTGTATTTCAGGAACTAAGACCTGTGGGAGTGCTGGATAAATGTGTAGCATGTTCTCTGTTCTCCTCAGCCATGGAAGAGATCTTCAGACATGAAGAGATTGAGGAGTTAAATGAAATCAAGGAACTAAAAGAAGATTTACAATATTAGTGCCAATTCAGTATGAAAACAGAGAGAGAGCTGAGGGAGCGGAAAGGTAATGAATATCTAGTTATATCAGCAGTTATTCTCAATGCTTAACATCAGCTCTCAACAGTTTTTTATTTTTATTTTGTTTTTCTGGATTTTGATTCTCTCTGATTGACTGGAAGGTGTGCATTAAAACAATGAATGCAGATAATTACAATCAGTTCATTCACCATTTTAAATCAATGTGCTGCTTTTACTGTAGCACATACATACTCATGTCATAATGCTAGATCTAATGACCTGTAACCAAACAAACTAATGAAAATTAACTTTATGAGAATTATTAGTTTTCCCTTCCAGTCAAACTGTACTTCACAAACATTAAAGGGATACTTCACCGAAAAATGAAAATTCTGTCATTAATTACGCACCCTCATGTCGTTCCAAACCCATAAGACCTTTGTTCATCTTCAAAACACAAATTAAAGGGTTACTCCACCCCAAAATGAAAATTGTCATTAATCACTCACCCTTCCTGTCGTTCCAAACCAGAAAAAGCTTTGCTCGTCTTCGGAACACAATTTAAGTTATTTTGGATGAAAAGCGGGAGGCTTGTGACTGTCCCATTGACTGTATAGTAAATTGTACTGTCAAGGCCCAGAAAAGTATTAAATAAACATTGTCAAAATAGTCCATCTGCCATCAGTGGTTCAAAAACCTTGAAGCTAAAGTTACAATTACGGCCCACATCTGGCACACGTGGAATGATGATCCGGCCCACATGTGGCGTGGAATGATGGCTTTTTTTCTTCTTTCCTTCTTTGATTTTGCTTGTTAACAAGCTTAGTCAAGCTGAGAGGACTCTATAAATAATTTATGAAGATTTTGTGGCTCAGATAAGGTCCAGTGTGGTTTATTTCTTTGCTCTTGTCTGACATGTGGCATTGCTATGGCCTGCTTTTGGCCCAGATCTGGCAAACAGGAGCGGTCCGCCCAAGGGCCATCATTCCACGCCACATGTGGCCAGATCATCATTCCTCATGTGCCAGATGTGGGCCGGATCTAGGCCGACAATATGTTGCTATCTGGGAACAGTGTGCACAAGCGAGAGGAAAAAACAAACAAACAAACAAAAAAAAAAATATATATATGTAATAATATAATAAAATAGAAAAATATAATATCTAATAAAGTATATAATATACTAATAAAATATATTAAATATACAAGAACAAATACTTATTTTATGTGCATGGGGACTCTTCGTGTGCAACTATGAAACTCAAGTACTGAATTGTCATTTGCTTTTGAATTTTTAATTCAATTCAAGTTCAATTCAAGTTTATTTGTATAGCGCTTTTTACGATAAAATCATTGCAAAGCAGCTTTACAGGAAATTAAGTTTCTACTATATATATATATATATATATATATATATATATATATATATATATATATATATATATATATACAGTATATATAAGCTTTTGCATTTTTAACACAATATGCTTCCATTCAAGATCACTCTACTCTGCATCGTGTCCAGGGTTTATTTAGTGATAATGACCTGCTGACTGGCCTTATCCTTACATTGCATTCGGTCTAGAGAATTTTTAAATGTTCAGCGAAAAAGGAACTTGTGTTCCCCTTTCATAAAGAAAAGGATGTTGGATGTTTTATGAAAATGCTGACAACAGCTCTGTCATGCAGGTCATGTTCATTATCACCCATTACTGCTGTAACATCAGCGAAGGACAGAAAACTGAAGAAGACATGTTTTTGACATGAAGAAGACATGTATGTTTTTTTTAAGGCACCCGAGTTATGTGCCTTTTTTTGACATCAATGGCAATGACTGCTTTTGCAGAAACTTTTTGCAGATTCTCTGTTTCCTAATCCACAGTGGAAGATAATAAGGAAATAAAACAGAGGAACTGAAATTTGTTTAAAATATCAGCAAATGGCTTCGCAAAACTCACACTGAAACACATTCACAGAACTATACTAAAATAGACTACATGGCTGTTTGCAAAAACGATGACCTCAGCTATATTTGCTTTAACTGAAAAATGTATTCCTTCAATGCAATGTAAGTTGGTTTGGATACATGTAAATAATACTGGATCAGAGGTGTAAAGTCCAGGGGTCAGAAAGTAAAAGTCCTGCCATATATTTATTCCACTCATGAATTTAAAGACAGTTGATTTAACTAAGGGCGCTTTCACACTAGCAGTTTTGGTGCTCCCCCGGGTTCGATTGACGTCAGAGTTCGGTTCGTTTGGATGATGTGAATGCTGTCTTCCAACCTCGGGTGCGCACCCACCTGCAAACCGTACCCGAATCCGTTTAAAAGAGGTGGTCTGGGGTATGGTTCATGTGAACTCCGGTACGGTTTGTTGCTGATGTGAACGCAATCGTACCAAATCACGGAAGTGAACCACTATTAATGCCGTATTATTTGATAAAAATGTGTGTTTGTGTTTTATTCACTTTCCTGATGAACGTGACTGATGCGCTGCAAGCAGAAAGCTGTCTCATTTATGTTCACTTTCAGCGTTAGGGCATTTGCAGTACATTCGTAAAAGAGACGTAAGTGCTTTATGCGCTGAAGCTTTGTAAACAAAACGAACGGTTCAAAAACTTAAACATATAGAAGTGCAGAGAGCAATCTTATGCATTTTTCTGCTTTCTCCCGTGCCGTCGTTACTAAGCAACGGGGTAAACAGCTGCTGGCTTGATACGCAAACGAACCGCGGTGCAAACAGACCCAAATAAAATAATACGAACGCAGTCCAGCGGGGGCAGGGGCAGGGGCAGGGGCAGGGGCAGGGGCAGGGGGGAACAATCGAACTCGGGTTCGGACCAGGCAATCGAACCGAGTGTGAAAGCACCCTAATTAGCAGAGGTGGGACCAAGTCGTTCCTTTTAAGTCACAAGAAAGTCTCAAGTCAAATCCCAAGTCCTCAAAGAGTTAAAGTTAATGAGATAATTAAGTGACTGATTAAATGATGATTGTGCATTAGTGATGAACACCTGCTGTTATTGAGAATTACAGAGGATCAGATGTTGATATTTTATTGGTTAAAATGAGCCACCATCATGGAGATCAGTGTTTGCTTTAGTTGGGCTCTTGACCTTTGACTCCTATGTTAGATCTCTCGCAATCAATATTGCAATTAATTAGAAGCAAATTACTTTGAATTGTTAAAAGGGTCAAGACACAAACTAAAGCAAACATTGACCACAATTATGGAGGCATTGTGTTTTTTTTGTTTGTTTGTTTTTCCCCTGTTCTTGAGCAATAAAACAACATCTAAACATCTGTTAATTCTCAATAAGAGATTCTCCAGACATACAATAAAGTCAGTCTGGTTAGTAATGAGTGAAGCTGGTGATGCTGTTTGTGGAGTTGTTTAATCAGATCTTGAGAGATAAAGGCCCAGTTTCACAGACAGGGTTTAGACTAAGCCAGGATTAGTCCATTGTTCAATTAGGACATTTAAGTAATTTTAAAAAACATGCTTAGAAAAAAACATTACTGGGGTGCATCTTGAGACAAAACAAAGGCACTGATATATTTGATGATCAGTCAGTACAAGTTTATTTCAGTTGAAACGGCTAAGATTTACATTTTAGTCTAGGACTAGGCTTAAGCCTTGTCTGTGAAACCGGGGGTTAATGTCTTTTTTTCCAGTTGATTGTATCCAAGGCTGTGGCTGAAGTCAGTTGTAGTTCTTGTGTTTCTCTTTTCTTCAATGATGCTGCATGTTAACATCAGGTGTTCATCACTAATGCACCATCATCATTTAATTAGTCACTTAATTATCTCATTAACTTTAACTCTTTGAGGACTTGGGATTTGATTTGAGACTTGCTTGTGACTTGAAAGGAATGACTTGGTCCCATCTCTGACCTCCTGGCTGAAAAACTGTGCTAATTAGCAAATCCAGGTGATTGGAACAAAATACTGGGGAGGCCTTTTACTTTCTGAACCTGGACTTTACACCTCTGGGGGCGTATTACAGAAAGTTTCTTATCTTAGGTCTTAACTTAAGATATGATATGTTAAATTAGGATTTCGCAAATTCGTATTACAGAAGCAAATCTTAACTTGATTTGGGATTCTTATCCTATCTTACAAAATAGTATCTTATCTCTAGTTAGGAAATCTTAAATGGCATTATCAAGCTCGACAATCCACTCTCAGGTCTGTTACCAAGCAACAAACACTGCTGATGAGGTAAACAAAATAATAGAAGCTACTTCACTTTGAAAATCGCCTTTTACAAAAAAAACAAACGCAAGGCATTAGTCACTTGCACTACAACCAGTAATGCTCCGTGACACTTTTGTTGGTCTCTATAATGCTGGTTGCAGTTCCTGTGCTAACTGTAATATGTTGCGCAACAGTCTGTAATTACCAGAATACAACACATCTTCAGGGTCCTCCAAGAGTCTTTCTACCATTAAACATCTTCATTCTTCATTTTCAACTATTAATAAATGTAATACCATTGTCGGACAGCACAACTGTAAGCGTTTTTTTTTCCGTTAGCTTTCAAATAATTTTGAAGTTAGGACTAAAGTTAAGACAGTTTTTAGTTTTTGTTTGTCAAATTAGGAGGTTTCTGTAATACCCCTTTCCTATCTGTAGTTAAGATAAGATAACGCACTTAAGAAATGCTGTTCTGTAATAGCTTTTGTCCTAAATGTGGTCCTAACTGAAATTACCATGGTTACCAAACAGATAAGATAAGATTTTAAAGTTAGGATCTTTCTGTAATACGCCCCCTGGTTCCTTGATTCACTAATTTCATCCAGTGTCTAATGCCAGTGTTGTATCCAAGTCCAGCGTCTGAGTCCAGTGTAGAGGACTTGTTAAAGTTAATGAGATAATTAAGTGACTAATTAAATGATGATTGTGCATTAGTGATGAACACCTGCTGTTGTTGAGAATTACAGAGGATCAGATGTTGATGTTTTATTGGTTAAAATGATGCCACCATCATGGAGGTTGTTATTAAACAAATGCCACCATAACGCTGCAATATTAAAAAAGGGAAAAATAATTTAAGAGTTGTATTGGCTCAGGCTTTTAGACATGAACACTTATCAAATGATCCTCAACAGTGGTGACAATTTTTCATACTGCAGTGCATGATGGGAGTACATACTATGTTGTTACCCAGCATGCACTGCAGCATGAAACATTTTGTTGACTCGGACGCTGGACTCGGATACAACACTGGTGTTAAAGCTTAAGCTGGAAGTCATTTGTTGTTCTTGTGTTTCTGATTGTTTCTCTTTTTTCTGTTCTAGTTTCTCTGTCCTTCAGTGATTCAGCTTGTTATCATCAGGTGTTCATCAGTGTCTGTGTTCACTCACTTCCTTTCATTCACTCGGTCAAGTAAACTCATATAGGGAATAGAGCATGAGGGTATAGAGTGTGATTTTGAACACAGCCTCTGAGTGTCTGCTTTGAGCTCTGTTAATTCACATTATATTCCTATAGGCTGCTCTCTCGAAAATGACAAATATTACCCAGAATGCATTGTTTTCTACAGTATATTACTGTTTGTATAGAAAATGGTGTTACCTTCAGAATTTGGCCATTTTTCTACAGCAAGGGTTTACAGTGCAGTAACAAGTCAAAAGAACAAACAACTTGTTTGAATTTGTTATTTTAATAGTAAACATATAACACACACACACATATAACACACACACATATATATATATATATATATAATCTTTGTTTTATTTACCACTAAATAAAAATATTACAGACATGTGTGATTAACACTGTATGTGTTTGTTAGAACAATGTTAATTATCATACTTATCAGGATACAGACAGCAGATTGTTACAAATCGTAACATTTATATCCTATGTTAAGTTTGGAAGAGCTAAGTTCACTGTTAATGATATCGTGCAGCTTTAAACCTTTTAAGTTTGTCATAACCTGATTCCTTATTTATTTATATATTTTAGTTTTAAACCACTCTTCCAGGGCTCAGTTGCCACTAATTTATCATACCCTTTGTTCAAAAAGAAACGGATCTGCACTCCAGTTGCAATCACCAAATTGGATTTGTACTGATAAATATCAAAATTATCAGTACCATCCTCCATCTTTTCAAAATTCACAGCATATTGATAGGTTCCATAGCCCTTATTTTCATTTTGAGAACTTGTGTAAAACCCCACCCATGAGTAATAGAAGGCTTCTTTCCAGTTTGTGAAGGTCATCATTATATAAAGCCGAGCACAAGCTTTACCTTCTTTAGTGAAGAGCTGCAGACCAGCATTATACCACTTTATTTTAACAGGGACGACATTGTTTGCATCATAGAACTCTGGTTCATAAAAGAATTCTGGAAAAGACCAGGATGATGAGAGTTCAGGCAGACCTTCCCTTTCATAACAAACTGATTCTTCGTCCATCTCCCAGGGTGTAGTTTGGGCCAGAACATGCTTATAATTGTCTTCCAGGAGGAAACGGATTTGAACTCCAGGAGCAATTGGCAAACTGGAATCGTACTGGTAAACATTATAATTCTCAGTGGTAGTGCTGTCAATCATTGCAAACTTCACAGCATACTGATATGTTGAATAGTTGTCATTGTTATCTAGTGAACTCTTGTAGAACCCCACCCATGATGTAGTAAATGCTTTCTTCCAGTTGCTGAAGGTTTTCTTGATGTAGAGTCGAGCACTGGCTTTGCCATCTTTAGCGTAGAGCTGCAGACTGGCATCATTTCCCATTATTCTGACGGGGAGCACTTTATTAGCTCCATCAAACTCTGGGCCATACCAAAATACATTGTTGAGGTATGACATTTGCAGTCGTAGTTGGGGTTGGAGTCCAGCATTCAGTAAGACAAAGGTATCTAAAGCCCCAGATGATTTATCAATATTGAAATATTGTTTCCTGTCCCGCTTAGGATCTTCATTAATATCACTGGAATAAATGTTTTGGCAAATATCAATGTATAGGTGTCCATTTCCAAATCTGTTTTCAATTAAGTAAACAGGTATATTGTCCCATATGAGTTTTGCGTAACCTTGTGTAGTTGTTTTAATCTCTACTTGAATTTTCTCATCAGTATGGCACTGGGAATCGGGTGAGCGTTTATCTCTGCTAAATATACAGTTAATGCTGCTATATCTTGTCTCTTCCAGAAACAGATGGCATCTATCCTCTACTGTATTACTACTTATTGATGTTCTGTGTAAAACATAATTTCTGCAATCATAATTTTCTCTGATTTGTAAGATCAGATCAGGATCAATCTCATAAGTGTCAGAAGGATTAAAGTCATTTCTGTTTAGGTTATGTGCTGTAATATACACTCTAACTATCCTGTTTGATCTTTGTATCAATACAATCATAAGCCTGTCCATGTTTCTTTCTGGCACATAGTTTCTACTGTTCATGTAATATGCGCGCACATAATTTGGCAATGCTCTGGCTTCAAGATCATTTAGATTGCCAACAGAATAATAACTCTCTCCGCTCTCTAATTGGGGGAGATCAAGCTCTCTGTTTCCATACCAGTGAAATCCAAAGTCACCTCTACGAGGATTAAAATTTAAATACATATTGTTGTTTTGATCAAAAAGCACTCGTTGTGCAAACCAGAACAATAACTGGCGTCCATGACGTGGTGCAGATTCGGCATAGTCAGTGTTTGCCAAGTCCTCAATATTGTTAAGTCTTCTCACAGAAGAGACACTCGTCAAGAAGAGACAGAAGAGCAGGAAGCAGAGTCTCATGGCACCCATGGCAAAAATCTTAATCAAAAACAAAATATTTTAAACCAAACATAGCCTATAAGCTATAAATACAATTGGATCATAGCTGGCAAATTAATAAAAGCAAAATTTTGCATTTTTACATTAGAATTTAAGATTTTTAATGTTAATTAAAAAAAGAAACAGGAAACATGTCTGCAGTTTTAGTTATTATGCTAACCAATATTAATACACAGTTATGAAAAGACCACTTGGCAATTCTCAGTTAGTTGTAAATTGGATTTATAATTTATAGTTACATCTCCATACACTAATATTGGCACCCTTAGTAAATATGAGCACACAAGGTTGTGAAAAAAAATTATTTATTGTTTAACCTTTTGATCTTTTGCTCATAATATTTACCAAAAAACTGAAGAACGCTTTAGTTTGTTTTTGGATGAGAGTAGAGGCTTCTTTCTTGAAACCCTTTCAAACAATTTGTTATGATGTAGTAGGGTTGTCACGATACCATAAAAATGTCTTACGATACTATACCAGCTGAAGTATCACGATACCAAGTAGTATCACGATACCATGCAGTATTGTGTTAATTTAAAATTCAATTCTACAAAATGAATCAAAATTTCATAAATAAATAGATGTAAATGAAAACAGACAATATTTTTCTCTGAATACTTAATTAATGTGAATGAATGACTGGCTATTGTTATCCATGAAATTATCTAAACAAAACTCATCTTAGCACTGCACAGAAGCTGCATGATGTGACATTTAGATGTGCATTTATACAACCCCAAATCAGAAAAAGTTGGGACAGTATGGAAAACGCAAATAAAAAAGAAAGTAGTGATTTCTAAATTTACTTTGACTTGTATTTCATTGCAGACAATATGAACACAAAATATTTCATGTTTTGTCTGGTCAACTTCATGTCATTTGTAAATATACATCCTTTCCTGTCATTCAGACCTGCAACACATTCCATTCCTTCATCCAGAATCACTCCAGATCCTTTAGATTCTCAGCTCCATGACGGTGCTTCTTCTCTTCAGTTCACCTCACTCATTTTCTACAGGGTTCAGGTCAGAGGACTGGAATGACCATAGCAGAAGCTTGGTTTTGTGGTCAGTGACCCATTTGTGTGTTGTTTTTGAGGTTTGTGTTTGGATTACTGTCCGGCTGGAAGATCCAAACATGTCCCATTATAAGATTTCTAACAGAATCAGTCACTTGTTGATTTTGTATCTGTTGGTATTTGATAGAATCCATGATGCCATGTGTCTAAACAAGATGTCCAGGACCGCCAGCAGAAATATAGGCCCACAACATCAAAAATACAGAAGTATAGTTCATTGTCTCATGGGGTGCTTTTTATCCCTGTGTTCACCAAACCCATCTTGAGTTTTTGCTGCTAAAAAGCTCATTTATTAGTTTCATCTGACCATAGAAGCCAGTCCCATTTGAAGTTCCAGTCGAGTCTGATAACTGAATATGCTGGAGTTTGTTTTTGAATGAGTGAGAATTTTTCTTGAAACCCTCCCAAATAATAATTATATTGAGTGGACATGTTATTTTAAAAGGATGACAAGCTGTCTACTTGCTTACTTTTATGTTTGCAAGTGAACCACGTTTTAATAGCATGTTTTTTTTCAGTGCTACATTAAGTAAACTGTATAAACCTTGACTGAGTGAAATGTAGCAGTGCAGTAAGCAGACCAATAGTTGAAGATCTAAAATAAATTTAAATTTTATTTTGGTTCAACTCAATTAATTATATTTTTAATATAAATGAGTTTAAATGTTAAGTTAACACAACTTGAAATTACTTAGTAGATTATATCATATTGCATGTTTTAAGTAAAGAATGTTGAGTGAACTCAGATATTTACATTCATATAACAAAGAACTTAACAAAGAATCTTTGTTATTTTACTTAAAATAAACAAGTTGGGTTTACTTAAACAGTATGATGCAAAAATGGTGCATATATATTTTAAGTAAATCTAACACATCAGTTTTACCAGTGAGTTGTGTGTGTTTATTACTTCATCTTTGCTCTAGGTGATGCACTAATCTTTCTGGATTGTTAAAAATATTGTCTATCAAGCACTTTTGATAAAAATAACCTGTTAAATGAATAAATATAATTGTCAAACACTTAAACAGGCAGAAAACAATTTACTTCAAAAATTAATCTCAGGCTTCTTAGGCTTCTCCTTATTTTTATATTTTAGACATCCATCAATTAGTGATGAAAAAAATTGCCGCGCTGGTGGAAACAACACGAGACTGAGAGCGACTCAACGGTGTTTAGAGTCCCGCAGCAGCAGAGAGTGCCGTTAGCACATTTGTGTCCACGGGAAATAGTAAGGAGATATTTGAATTTGAATAAACTAGTGTTTTCTGTGTCAGTGTCGCAAAGATGAAGATGATGATCCTGATTCGCCATCTCGTCATTAGATGTGCCTTTAGAGAGAAGTGCATCTTCACGGATTATAATGAATGTTTTCGATTTGATTTATTTAATTAAGCAATAATTTAAAGCTTTCTATAGATATATTTATCATGTCTGTGAGGCATGTATTCGCTGACTTTCCCCAGCAGGCACACAACGTCATAAGACGTTGATATTTGGTGAAATTTCGGTTGTGACGTCGGGTGACCAAAATTCAATGTAAATTCAACGTCTAATGTCAATGTTAAATTGATGTCCAATACCAACGTCAAGCTGACGTTGATATTTTGTTGTTTTTAGGTTGTGTAACCAAAATCCAACGTTAAGTCAACGTCAAATTGACATCAAATTTTGACGGGACGGACTCAGGCTGGTATATGTCAAGCTCTCGGACACGGGCCGGGCTAAATTTGAGGCCCTAGCCAACCGAAGTGTAGGCTGACAGTTTTGTTAATTGTTGAAGGCACAGGTGAATTCTGGGTGCCCTAGACTCATGGTGTGAGCGGTATCGGAGCGGAACCGGAGCGAGACAGAGCGATCGCTCTGGATAAAAAAAAAACCTCCGCGCTCCGACTGTATTTCGCACGCTCCGCTCCGCTCACATGCTCTGTGCCAGGCACACACCATGTGATTTTACCCCCAGTTTTCACTCCCCAACAAATGCCTGAATCAGATGCAAATCAGTGCTTGGTCACGTGTGTGACAATTGCGTAATGTGTGTTATCAAATACACAATCTGAGAGAAGCACCAATTCATGACCAATTTGGGATATTTAGCAGAAATCAAAGTTATTATTCTCAAAAAAAAAGAAAGTAAAAAATCAGTATAATCAGACTTCAGTTACATAATATAGAGAATGCTTAGTCTTACAATTATATTTGTAGCAGTAGGCGAGCGAATAAGTATGTCAGAATCCTTAGTATTCATAATAGAGT
Source organism: Schizothorax lantsangensis (assembly GCA_027422415.1). Lineage (NCBI taxonomy): Eukaryota > Metazoa > Chordata > Actinopteri > Cypriniformes > Cyprinidae > Schizothorax > Schizothorax lantsangensis. Next base: position 21,612 of record JAPDDO010000494.1, on the reverse strand, counting down.
AGGCCAGAATTACCTGGGTGACGTACTAATTCTCGCGAGATTCGGACGTGCGTCTACTTAAAGTGTGTCCGAATATGCCTACTTCTCTACTATATAGTAGGGGGAAAGCAGTAGGCGAGCGAATAAGTATGTCCGAAACCTCAGTATTCTTAAATGAGTAGACGAGAAGTTCCCGGATGTCCTACTGCTTCTGCCCAGATTCTTGAGTGCTCATCGATGGATACTTTTCAATCCCAGGAGGCCACAGGAGAGCAATACGTCATCATCAGACGTGATGGAGAACAGCAACGAGGCAGTTTACAAATGTGAGTATTAACAATCAAAAACACAGGTCCTGTGTTGAAATTGCATTTGTTGAGCTACTGTATAGTAATGATGTTAATTTGCTTAAGGTGTAAAGGCGCTAGACAGTAACGTTTTACAGTATTTTTGTGATTTTAATGTAAAAACACATTTTATTATGTAGCCTAACAGCTGAGCTCCAGTAAACACACACACATCTCCAAAGTGCATTTACATAAACCATTCAACTTAAAGACGATTACTAAATGTTTATTTAATATGAGACAGGACAATTTTCTAAAAGAATTACAGATGAGCACATCACAACATGAACAGACATCAGAGTGAGAGATGTAACGTTATGTGTGTTATGTAGAATTCACTGTCAACACTGCTTTAGATGAATGTTAGTAACAGTTCTACATGGAGTAACTTATCTATTTCATTAGTGTTGTTGATAAATTGAGGAACATTTGTGTTGGATAAAAAGCAAGTTAACACAAGAGCAGCTACCTCAACATGTAAATAAATGCAGTATTGATCAGATAAATCCCAGAGGTCTGGATGTTACAGGGACAGATGAGACACACGTGTGTTTATCTAGTGAAGAGTGACTGATGAAGGAATGCTGCCATCAAAGGCTCTCAGTGAGTATACTACACACATCAATAAAACTTCTTTTAAATCTTAAGTTGTAGTTTATTTTAATTATCGTAATTTCAAACGGAGCTATTACAGCACTTTTCTTATTCTTGGTTTCCGTACATTTGATGCAGAGCTTCTGTGGTGGAACATGTGACAGTGGCATTTGTGAAAAAAAAGAAAGAAAAGGAAAACTTTTAAACAAAAATATAAAGTAAGAAAAAGTATGAAATCAGTTTGTTACTTCTAATACAGAGATCAAATGACACTGTGCTGTTAAAATGGCTGCTTTTGTATTGTGTTTGTGTATCTTTGCAGGATCTGATATGTCTGCAGACTGGTGTGAACAGTGAGAAAGGAGAAGTCCACAGCAGCATCCTAAAAATGATCCAGTGCCACAAATGAGACGCTCCATCACCGCTCCTGACCTTACTGCCTCACCTGGACCGGATGTTGCTGAGGTCTCGTTTCAGAAGCTTCAAAAGCATAATCAAATAAGGTCACGAATCATGAAACCAGCAGGACAAACTTGACCAAAATCACCTTTTGTGTTGCTGAAGGACAGACTGATGGTGATGACTGCAGAGATCGAACCAGCAACCTTCTGCTCACCAGTTCACTACACCACAAAAGTAATGAAGCTACAGTACATCAAAAATTAGCATGTAATTGTAAACATGTGAAATAAAATTTGGCAAGAAATGGAATGCTGACAACATGAGATGTAAATGTTTTACAGGTCGTTGTTCTCATGGAGAGCAGCACACAGATGTTTGGAGCAGACGGAGCGGCAGCTAGATTGTCCCACACGTGTTCTCCTGCTCTTGTTCAAGATTGTGTGGTACTCATCCTCTCTGTGCACTCAGGCAATGATAGCCTCGATGTCCCTTTCCCATCAATGATCAGATTCAGTCTGACTGCAGCAGTGATGGACAGCAGAGACAGGTGAAGGTGGACACAGTGGTCTTCATCAGAATAAAGCTGCAGAACTGGCACAGCTGTGTTGAGGTGGCAGTAGGATTTGGGTTCACCGTCTGTAAATACATGATTGTCAGAACAATATATTTGAATAAAGCATGGTTTCATGTGTCCTTGACTTGTATTTATTTATTGTCATGATTACTTTTATTTATTGTTTTACTCATTTATTCATGTTTCCTGATGTTGTCAGTAAATAAAATATAATTGTTTCATTAACATGCATTAATTCATTACTCGACTGAAAATTGAGATGAATTGGCTCAATTTGTTTAGTGTGAAGTCCTGCATAGCTATGGCAATGACAAAACAACATACATTTAGCTTATTTTACCAAGAAATATAATTAATTATTGGTCAGCATTTATCTTTATTATTGTTCATATTTTTTGGTGTGCACTAGCAATGCATTCTGAGGTAAACTTAATTTCTAAGTAGTAATACTTAACATTTTTCGAGTGTAAAATCAAGTCTTCTCCAAAGATGAGATCTTTGAGCAGCTGATCGACGTCTCCTTTCTGCAGATATTACAAACATGGAGGAAAACTGTACTAGGTAGGGTTGCGGATTTATTGATGCTATGAGGTGTTTGTGCACCTGTCGCTCTTATTTTCTTTTTAGTATTATTACTTAACTTATAATTACATACAAGCTCAGGGAAAGATGGTAGTATTTTTAACAATGAACAATCATAATGACAAAAAAAAAAAACTATAATGGGTTTGCGTACATCATAGTATGAGATTATATACACAGGAAAAAAATATCTGAATAATAAAATTCATATAATTATAATGCATTAAAAATTGCATTTGTTTTTATTTATACTGTAAACCTCAGGGATTAAACGTGAGACATTCAACAACAAAAAAGAGGGAAACAAAGATTTAAACCAGTTTTGCGTGTGGATGAACAATTTTGCACATAAAATTAAGAGATTAAAGAGAAACGATTATGGTTTTTCGTAATAAAAAAAATCTTTAAGGATTAAGATGTGGGTTTTATTAGTAGAGTTAAAATTAGGATATATATATATATATATATATACCCAGCCGGCATTTCAACGTTGATTCACCGGTGAATCAACGTCAGGTACCATGGTTGAATCAACGTTGGATTATGTTTCGATTTTGCAAATTGGATCAACGTTGATATTGTGACGTTGTTTCACCGTGAAATCATGACGTTGTTTCACCATCTTACCTTCAGCATTGGTGAATTAAGGTCGTTCTGTAGACGTTGGATTAACGTTGAATTGTGTGTTGATTTTGCAAATTGAATCAACGTTGATATTGTGACGTTGTTTCACCGTCGTACTTTCAACATGAATGAATACACAACTGTACGTTCAATTAGAACCTAGTTTGCATTTAGATCAACACTGTACACATACATAAAGCTTAAAAATCAAATGACTGGCAGCAATGGCTTTACAATCAACTTCAATAAACTACCACACACTGAAAATGGTAAAACAGCAGTTTTATTTTGGAAACATACAGTATAAAACAGATGAAAATAATCCCAAACTTTAGCTTGCAGTGTTTGTGCTTGGATGTATTGTTAAAAACCTGTAAAATCCAAATACAACAATTAAAGACTCAGTGTTTGTACCAGAACATGCATATTTTGCGCTGCACTTGCAAGAGAAACCCTTGTACTTCTTATGACTGAAACCAGTTGATCTTTTATTTTGGTGGAAATCTATAGTTTCTGTGAAAACATGTTTTACTAATGTGTCTCATTACAAGAGATTTGTACATTTGTGCAGTGAGACGTGTTGAACAGTTTGAGAATGGAACCTGCAACAGAAACCATGTCGGTGGTAAAGGATAGGACTGTCTGAGTTGTGTCGACAGCCAGAGGAAATTCTTTACGCTGGAAAAACGCTGCCTTGAATGAAATGCATTTAATATTTTAAGTAGAAATGTTTCTTCAAATTCTGATAAAATGTTAGAACCAATAGCCTTGTGCATATAGTGTGGTTGTGCTTTGGGTGATCCTTGAAAGAGTCCCAGCTCTAGGTCCTTTCTGATGTCGTGTCCTCCTCTCTCTCACACACTTGTGCACTTTCTGTACTGTCCTGTATGTATAAATAATAAAAACACCAAAAATAAATACTCATAAAATATCAACTTTAGTATTGTGAAATATATTTAACTGAAAATTGAATGCAAAACAAATCACATACAATATTTTCACTTTAAGTTGAATAACAGTGGGGTTGGAAACAAAGTGCACAGCACTATTCATTAAACACCTATTTAATGTATTCAGATGAAAGTTTGCAATATTAAATTATTCACAAGCAGTTTTTTCAGAGCCCCCAGTTACACTGTTTTAATCAGAATCCTAACTATACAGTGTATTTAGTAAAACAAGTAAAATCAAATCAAGTAAATCTTTATTAAACTAAGTAAAATCAAAACCTTTCACAAAAGGTCAATGAATCTCTTCCAGAAGTGACAGTGCAATGTAGCAGATGAACAATTCCTTACCAAATTGCCAATAAACAGCTGGATCCTTGATGACTCTACAAGGGGAAAGAAGAAATGGTTTACTGAAAAGTTCTTAAAAAGCAGTTTTTCGTTTTATACCATTCCTTTAAAACAGTGGTTCTCAAACTTTTTATATCAAGTACCACCTCAGAAAATATTTGGCTCTCCAAGTACCACCATAATGACCAACATTAAAATACAGTAGCGTAGTAGGCCCAACTATTCAGCTACAGCTCTGCACAGTTCAAAACGAGGCAGTTTTATTCCTAATAAGAATATTTATTGTTGTCAGCCACTTTAACATTGTAAATACAGTTTGAACACTAACACTGCACAGTGCTTACATACAGGTAAATACAAAACTTAAATAATGATTAAATTAAAATGTGTTGTACCAAAAGTTAAATAAAAACTGTAACGTTACTATAAAAAAAAAAAAAAACTTTACTCAAATAAAGATTAAATTAAAATGTATTAACATTAATTTATATTTAATTTAGTGATTCCTCTGTGTACCACTAGAGGGAGCCTGAGTAGCACTAGTGGTGCTCATACCACACTTTGAGAATCACTGCTTTAAACAATCTTAATTTGTTTAAATTTGCGATTATATGATATTTAGAAAACATGAACAGAGTATGCTATCTTTGAGTCTATTATACGATTAAAAATATAACACAATGCATGGCATTCACATCAGAAAAATGTGAAAAATCTCTAAGACAGACATTAACGTAACATAACTTACTAGCAACACACAACATTAGCATCTGTGATAAAGCAATACAAAAATACACACACACACAGACACAGGTATTTATCTTCTGCAGGTTAACGTTACATTTCATTTACCCATTTGTAAATTGTAAAAATTGTAGACTCTGGTAACATACTTTACTATTTTTGAAAGGTAAGATAGCGATTTTCTTACCTGATTTTGTCCGTGTGTTTGCAGGACCAGATCACACCTGACCCTTCCTGTGTTCACATTCTAATTGTTGTTCTCCGTTGACATGTCACGACTCAAATTCGCTCAAAATAAAAATTTAACAGGCAAATATAAAATAATTCGGGACCGACCGAGCAATCTCAACGAGCAGCAGCTCACACACACACACACACAGTCAGTCAGCCGCCTCACTCAGAAAGACGATAATAACGGTCATATTTTCAAACTGAGAAAGGCGCGAACAGTTTCATTGGCAAGTTTCCTGGATGACAGCCAGATTAACCAATCATGATCAAAGAAATAAGGTAAACGCAGTGAAATGTATTTAGTTTTATTGTTGTTAATAATGATAATATTTTAACATATACCTTTAGATTTTAGAATAGGTTTAACGATCAAAATATTGTAAAATGCTAATAAAATAATAATAAAGATCTTAAATAATTTAGTAATAATAATTAAAAGGCAGAAATTTATTTTGTATGCTGTTGAAGACATTAAGTTGATTCAACATACAGTTCTTGTAAAAACAAATCAACATTGATTTACAAGTGTTTTTGGTAACCTTTTTCAACCATTTAGCATTAAACATTTTTTCAACGTTGTTTCAATGTTGAAACAACAACTGTCATTATTTCAACCATATTTCAACGTTGAAGGTCGGTCAATGGCCGGCTGGGTATAATCACAACTAAATATGAACTGTCTGTGTAGTTTGTGCTCTCTTATGAATTTGCAGCGCTAGTTTTGAGTGTTTTTGTCTAATCAGTTGATTTAACTCACTCCCTTACTAGTGTGCTGACTACTGAACTAGTGAGCTGATGGAGAGATTTAGTTTGGGTTTATTTTGCTCTCTGTTCATTGTTCTCTTCATCTTAAACACACAGAAAAACTCCTGCTGAAGCGACTGAGATCCATGTGACACACTGTTATAAAGATGGAGATTATTAAAGAGGAGAGTGAAGACTTCAGGATTGAAGCAGTGTTTAGTCTGAAACAAGAAGAGACTGAGGAACAAACAGGTTGGTTTCATTCTCAAAGCTTGACTCACTCATTTGATCCAGTTATTAAAATGTCCAGCTCTACAGAAATGAATGATGTTTCTGAAGAATGTGATATGAGTGTCCTGATTAAAGAGGTTTTATTTGACACAGAGCCTCACGCGGACAGACATGTTGAGATCACATGACCAGACAAATACTAAGTGCACCTGAGAAGATCTCACTTCAGTGTTGGTCATTTGTTATTTTGACGTCACCCAGTAAATCAGGAGAAATAACAGAATTCAGAGAAGTGATAGAAGTAACCGAAACACAACAAGTAGTTTCAGTAACATTAAACCCAATAACTACTCAATTAAAGATAATAAAAACCAATCATTTCTATTAGGGATGCACTGATACCAAAGACTATAAGAGTCACTTGTATAGTTTTGAATGGGGAAAAATACAACGCTCTATATATAGTAGGGCTACACGATAAATCAAAGTGAAATTGAAATCATGATTAGGCAGAAGCTGTGATTGTGATTGTCATGCACATATTTCAGTGAAGCACTGTTCTGTGATTAGTAGTAAATCTTCATCCGAAGGCCAGCGAAACTCCAAATCCACCCGCAGAAGAAACCCAGGAGATGCCAATCGCTGCAGCTGAATAAATTAGGGATGTTCATTTTAACCGTTTAACCGTTAACGACCGATAAGAATTTGGACTGATTAATACAATCAGTTAAACGGTTTAAAGTCACTTATTTATTTTTTTCAGTAATTTATCAAAATATTTTAAAAGGTTTGCTGCAGAGAGAAAAAAAAAAAACATAAGTCGCATTTTATCATTTCATTCAGAAACAGGCCGACGCAAATTACAAACATTATAATAAACACTGTAAACATAACTAGGCTATTTTAGTTCCCCTCACTCCACAACAAATCCTTTCAATTAACAGTAGGCTATTTAGAAAAGAACAGGAATTAAAAATGTAAGAAGCTATAGTTATATAAACAACAAACCAAAACGAATTAATTTAGGCTAAAACAAAACTGAAACCGATGTTGGGTCTCCTTCGACACAAAATCAAATGTTTCTGTATTCGTGATGTATTTGAATGCCAAAATATTATTGACCTTTTATGTAGCCTACTTCACTCGTGTTCCAATATCCACGTAAAACAACATGTTTTGCATAACTTCACGGCGGTACGGTGATAACGCTTAACAGCACAAATTTTACTACATATTTAAACTGAGCAGTGTGTTTTTTTTTTTTTTTGTTTTTTTCATGTCTGACTGATTGTTTTTTATAATGATAATGAACAGGCTGCATTGTGAAGGTAGAATGCTTAACTGTGTGCGCGGCTGCGCGCATGCGGCGCTGGAGCAATCACTTGATTTTTTTTTTCCTTCTAACAGTGGAAGCAAATACTCCTTTTAGTCATGAAGATAATCGGAATTGTAAAAAGTTTGCTTTTATTTGTGTACATTCACAATAAAAACTAATCTTTGCACTTTTGTAAAATAAGCCTAAAAAATAGGATGCCGATTTCTGCCGTCTGGTTTCCTTTCACGCAGCACAAAAATGAACCGAAAATCTGCATAGACTACTTGTTGCACAGTTTTTCTTTCGTTTTCTTAAATTATTATTTAAGTGAAAATATATTTCTCGTATAGTCCTATTTATTCGTTATAAAATATACATATAGCGCCTAGCTTTATTATGTTTTGCAGGTGCGTGATGTGATGTGATATGATCATGTGAATCCTCATGTTCTGTTGTTTGCTGATTTTTGTAAAATTAATCCCCGGAAAAAAAATGTTAGTATTTTTAACGGGTCACAGACACTTATTCTTTCTAATTTAATTCAGTTCTAATTTAAAATAATCTTGTCGGTTAATGGTTAATAATCGGTTAACGAGCGTCGGTTGTCGGTTAGGAAAAATAACCGAAATGAACATCCCTAGTGCAAAGTGTAACATAAAAATGTAATATTAATATATAATTTAAAGGGAAACAGGTCAATTTAGCTCAAAGGGAATCATTAATGATTAGAGATACTTCTCTTTTCAATATAAACAAGGCTTTATTTGATAAATCTAAGACATGTAAGACTAATCTAACACATCATGAACACAAGCATTCACACATTCACACGTTGCAGAAGGAGAGAAAGTAAGGAAAGGATGAGTTAAGAGAATGAAAATGTGATGTCCCATGTTTATAGCAATGTGTGCAATTGCATAGACCTGAACAACCATCAATCACTTATTTAACCCTCGCATTGAGTTTCTCAATGAGGCCAAAATTTGTATTAAATGCACCAATTCAGTAAAACTGGAAGTTACTTGCTTGCCTTGCCTAAGGGGATTCCCTTTTGTTGTCATCATTGCAGAAAAAGGGTTTTCCCAGGTTGCTGGTTGGCTGACAGTTCAGTGGTCTTTTCGTAGTGACGTCTTGGGCGTTGGCTGACGAATGGTCTGAGTCCGTTGCTAGTTGAAGTTTGAAGGTTCAAGGTTCTTTATTATTCGTCACATACACAATCATACAGGGTATAATCAGTAGTGAAATGTAGGTCAGGACGGGTCCGCTCAATGGACAGTGCAAAGAAATAAAATCAAAAATGAAACATAACACAAAGAGAATATATATAAATATAGGTAAGAGTAAGATAAAACAGAAGAATAAAATAAAATAAGGAGTAAAATGTGCAATGAAATAAAATGTGCAATACAGTCTACTGTGGATTTAATAAATATTAATATAAACAGGGATGTGCAAGAGGAATGTGCAAACAGGTTGTACCGGGTATGTACACATAGCAGCAATGCGGATGATGGAGAATAATGAATGTTTTTACAGTTAATTAAATTGAGTCCTGTAGATGTTATGAGACTGAGTTTAGGAGCCTGATGGTCTGAGGGAAGAAGCTCCTCCTCAGTCTCTCAGTTTTTGCCATCATGCTCCTGAAGCGCTTGCTAGATGGCAGTGTGATGAAAAGACGGTTACCGGGGTGATTTGAGTCCTTGATTATTTTTGCAGCTCTGCTTTTGCAGCGTTTGAGGTAGATGTCCTGCAGAGAGGGGAGGGCAGACCCAGAGATGCGCTCAGCTGAGCGCACGACTCTGCAGAGCTTTGCAGTCCTGTTTTGTGGCGTTACTGTACCACACTGAGATGCACTGAGTCAATACACTTTCTATGGCCCCTGAATAGAAAGTTTTCAGGATTGCTGGTGAGACCCTGAATTTCCTCAGCTGTCGCAGATGGTACAGTCTTTGCCTGGCTTTCTTAACCTGTGTTTAAATGTGTGCAGTCCAAGTCAGGTCCTCGGAGATGTTTACACCGAGGTACTTGAAGCTGCTCACCCTCTCCACAGGGGTCCCGCTGATCATAAGAGGAGTGTAGGGCCACTGCTGTCTCTTCCTGAAGTCTACAATCAGCTCTTTAGTTTTGCTCACGTTCAGAGAGACAGTTGTCCTGGCATCATGATGTTAGTCTCTCTACCTCACCCAAGTATACGGTCTCATCATTGTTGGAAATGAGGCCCAGAACCACAGTATCGTCAGCAAATTTAACAATAGAAGTGGATCTGTGAGAGGACACACAATCGTGTGTGTAGAGAGAGTAGAGCAGGGGACTCAGAACGCAGCCCTGCGGGGCTCCTACGTTCAGGGTGATGGAGTTGGAGGTGAACTGGCCCATTTTCACCACTTGTGGTCTGCCGGTGAGGAAGTCTTGAATCCAGTCACAGAGTTAAGTGTTTAGGCCGAGGTCTGAGTGTTTGACAGCTAGCTTGGTGGGGACTATAGTGTAGAAAGCTGAGCTATAGTCAATTAATAGCAGTCTGACATAGTTGCCATTTTTGCTGTCAATATGAGTGAGGGAGGAGTGCAGTACCTGCGAGATTGCATCATCAGTAGACCTATTTGGGCGATAGGCAAACTGGAGAGGGTCCAAAGTAGCAGGGATGGAGGAGCATATGTGTTTCTTTAAAAGTCTCTCAAAAACCTTCATGACTGTTGATGTGAGGGCAACTGGACGATAGTCATTCAGGCAAGAGGGTTTACTGTTCTTAGGCACAGGGATGATGACATATTTCTTAAATGAGGTGGGAATCACAGAGGTAGCAAGGGACTCATTAAAGATAGAAGTAAACAAACCAGCAAGCTGATCGGCGCAGGACCTCAGAACGCGGCCAGTGAAGTGGGTGCAGTCGGAGCTGGACTTTGTGGCAAACTTAACTTTTGAACACGACACTCAACGGAAAGAAAGAAACTAAAGTAAAAGAATATACGGATGTAAAGAGACTAGGTGGTATTTCTTCTCATCATGGTGTTAGCTGGCGTGCAGGCCGAAGCACGCTGTAATGGAGCTCAAAGAACGCAGAAAGTGATGACAAAAAGCATGGCTAAAAGTTCAGAAGAGCAGAAGCGACTAAGAGGAAGAGAAAAGGAGGTGTCCTGAGTTTTTAAACTCGGCTTTTAGACACATCCCATCTGGTCGTCTTGACCAATTAGAAATGATCTTAGCTAGGGGTGTTGCTCTGTTCCTCCACCCAATCAATAAATCAACAAGACAATGATACATTTGACAAAGAATTGATTGGAAGAAACATTTAAAGTATGAATTTTCAAACTCCTACATACCAAACATGAATATTAACCCTTAAGGCTTAAGCTATTCTATATTTATTAAAAGCAAGACATACACAATGAGTGATTAAAACAAGGATAGTCAAATGTGTGGGTTACATACGGTACATAATATGCAGTTATGCATAGAAATGATTAGTTTCATTAAATTAAAATGAAAGTCTTTTAAGATGATTTTAGGTGCATATGGAAGCAGACAGTCTTTGTGAACCAAGGAATTTCAGTCGGGTTCTTTGTCTTCTATGTGTGGGAAGACCCACCCAAGAGAGTCTGTAGCTCGTGGTTTTCCAGCGTGGAACCCATGTGATGGCCATCTCTATGACCATCAGTCTTGATTACTTGCCCCAAATTTGGGAAAAATACTTTTTCCTGAATTGGAATTATCAATAAGTGTTCTTCTGTCTCAATGTTGCAAGCTGTTCTGTGAAAGAGGCTTGTTGGTTAGGCTTTCTTCGGAGGAGTGGTGCCAGAATCTAATTTATGACGTTGTCCTGTTGCATGCTTTTTAATCGCTTGAAGTTTTAAATTAACAAGGCTTAAAAACACATGCAAATGATAAACTTTTGTGACGACGCTGCAGTGACAAATCGTCTACTGTCCCGAGCATCCTTCACACTGGCCCCGGGCCATCGGCAGTCCTTATTGTCGAGCCCTGTTTTTTGTATTTTAAGCAAAAGGGATCGTTCACCCAAAAATGAAAATTCTGTCATTTACTCACCCTCAGGTTTTCCCCACCCTGTATAAATTTCTTTGTTCTGCTGAACACAAAGGAAGATATTTGGAAGGAACCAAACAGATATCGTCGCCCCCCCCCCCCCCAATTGACTACCATAGTATTTTTTAGGGATGCACGATATTTATCAGACAGATAAATTATCGACCGATATGGGTGAAAATGACGTCATTTTTATTGCTCCGATAAATAAATGAAATCCGATAAAGTAGCTTGCTGGTAAATCAATCAATCAGTCAGTCTGATTTATCTGAGATTCATCCGCTTTCCGAGTGCAAGTGACTGCAGTTTTAAACTGCAGTGACTCTCAGCTTGTGTCGCGCTCATTACGTCATCATCTGTGAACATGTCTTCGCCTGTCTGGAAGTTTTTCTCTGTGGCAGAGGAGGACAATGCCATTGCTATTTGCAACGTATGTTCAGCAAGGATTCTGAGAGGAGGAAAAAAGGCATCAAGTTTTAACACAACAAATCTTATATCTCACTTGAAAAGTCGTCATCGCGGCGAAGCTGTATTAAGGGACTTTAAGCAGCCTCCACTGTTGGAGCGGCAATGGTATTCCAACGTCATATTGCGCGTTCGCGACTTCAACTGCTACTTCGTGGCGTTCTACTGTAACCGTCTACTCTATGGGAGAACAGCTGCTTTGCCTGCATTCGCAGCTGTTGCTTAAAGTCCCTATATAACTTCCTCATCCTCATGCACTATAAATGTTGAATAGATGCATTTCTTTATGCATGAAATACTTGAATATAAATTTGTTGTTAATGAGTTGACCGTTCGCAAAACCCGCCCAACCTTAGTTACTGTTGCTATGCCCGACATACAATGCGCTCTCACACTACACATGGTCTCAAGCAGTGAAAAATACATCGCAGAGCAAAGAGGAAACTGACAACACACCGACAGAGAAGACAGAGCAGGTTACTTCTGGTATGAAACAAGGTCTCAGGACCCTCAGCTTTTATACTGTCATTTTTAAAGAAATTCAAACAATAAATACAGTTTTGTGGCTCTTTAATGTGTCGTGACAGATTACTGTATTGCCTCAAACACGTGAACCGATCATCTTTTCATATTTACCTAAAGCACGAAATGAACATGAATAAACATCAGAAAGTGTTTTATTTCAACCGCGGAACACACCATTTTTCAAGTTTAAGTCCACAGAAGTTAATCTGCTCTTCTGTCTGATTTGTGGTTGAGGCTAGAAGGGATACAGCTGCAGCTACTGGGCTATATGCGTATTTACATATTTTCCAAGCTGACAATATAACGTGAAACCTATGAAAATGGTTTTAAAAGCACATAGCGCCGTAGTTTCATCACTTTACAGTGTCGCAGTGATGGTCTTTTTGCAGTAAAGTATCTGTCATAGTTTAATGAGTGGAAGATGGCATGAAGCGACCCGAGGTTATAGCTGCATTGTAAACAGATGAGCACACGTGCATATAAAGCTCCTGATCGGGGCTAAATTCACGGGATTTTGTCCACAGAATGATAAGAGCACACATTTTAACATTATTTTATTATTTCACACTCAGCATTTAACTTTAGCGCTGCAAGCCATGCGTACAGCGCCGGTGTCCTGACATTTTATCCTACCCATGAGATTTTCCTACTGGGGCTTACTGCGCATGCGCACATCAATATTTCGTCCTTTTTCTCATGCTGAACAACAATATTTAATGCATCTGCATTACTGTAAGGGGTAGGTTTAGGGTTGGAGTAGGTTACCGTTACCGTGGCAGCCATCAACAGCACAGCTTAACCCTCAGCACATTTTTATATTGAGTTATTGAAAAAGTTAATTCAGTCATCTTTTTTACCCCGTTTTAACATAGATTTCTATGGAGACAGGCCGTAGCTGTCGGGCAAGATGGCGGATAGCAGCGGCGGCGCATAATCTCTGCATTCTGATTGGTTAGATCGCCTGTCAATCAAGCTCTTTGCAAAACAGATAAGCCATAGTTCTGTTAAACCATTTCTGTTACTAAGTATTGTGGTGCCTTACACAAAAAAAATATGATGTTTGCTATTATAGTTAGGCCAGAGCTACTAAAATATTAGTTTCATCTGTGCATCTTAAAGATTTTGTATTCTCCTGGGTGCACAAACTGCAGATTATTTGAAAATTATAATATAATTATAATAATTATATATATAATATAAAAATATGAATTTAGCGGTATCGGAATCGGCCATGAGAAGGACTTAATTATCGGTTATCGGTATCGGTTCAAATTTTTCATATCGTGCATCCCTAATTGAAACCATAGTCAACATAGAGCATGAAGAGTAGACATGGCTGTTTTTCAAAGAACTTGTTTGTGTCTATTAGACACATGAAAAAAGAAATACCAGGTTCCCATTACTTCTCTTTCTTTGCACTGAGCAATTTACTGACACAAACCTGTTTACATTTTGCACACAGGGCAGCTCTTCTTCTGAAAATGCAAAATGTACATATATTATTACAATTGTTTGTAATACAAACAAATGTAATACAAACAAATGTGCCTCTCTATGCCCCATACGTATTTTTAGATGAAGCTAAATTCCAATAAAACTGTTTTCATTGAATATTTCACTGTTTCTGTTGTCAGACAACGGAATGAATATGAAATAGTGACTGAAACGCGATCCATTAAGACATAACCAGCTCTCCCTTTCAAGATGTTAATCTGCACAAAAATCCTGATAATCGCACCGTCGTCTGATGAAATCAAATACACATAAGATAAAGACAATAGCTGTGCTGTTATTTCGGCTATATTTGCATGTAAAATTAGAGAAGCAACATAATATCTGTGTAACAGACTGTGTTTAACTGAATTAAAGCGCTGCTCCTCTCTGCCACTCGCTGAACTGAAACTGAGCAGACGCACAGAGAGAGAGAGAGAGAGAGAGAGAGAGAGAGAGAGAGAGAGAGAGAGAGAGGTGTGTGCGTGCGCTGGGAGAGCAAGACCTCGCGCGGCCGTACCGGCGATTCTCAGAAACTAAGTTAAGTTTGGACGGTTTTTTGAAGGGAAAAGTGTCGCTAAAGGGTCTGCACTGTTGCTAAGTTGGCAACACTGTGCAACACTGTGCATCTCCATTTCTCCAACTACGGGTTGAGCCACGGGTCAAACAAAAAATACGCGCTGCGTTAATCGCGCGTTAAAAAAATTAGTGCTGTTAAAATTAATTTGCGTTAACGCGTTAACGCATTAACTTTGACAGCACTAATATATATAAAGGAAATGCAAAAAGTGTTGCAACTGTCCCCACTCTCCCCTATAGATGAAGAAAAATCACTCACAGTTCTTGAATGGAAAACGTTCAGATAATCTTCTGAAAGCACTCTGTTTGTTGTTTGTATGTTTCTATGATCCTCTTTGTTTTGACGTTATATTACTTTAAAATTCTTAACATACAACTGTTTAAAAAAAAAAAACTATTTGTAATTATTTTAAATGTACTTAATTACTTATTGTATATGTAAATGTAAGGATTTTAAGATTCTCAAGTCGGTAAACTAATTAAATAATAAGGGGGAAAAAAAGTAGATATCGGATCGTGACTCACAGAATCGGGATCGGATCGTGAGGTGACTAAAGATTCCCACCCCTAATATATATATGTATATACTGTATATATATATATATATATATATATTTTTTTTTTTTTTTTTTTTTTTTTTTTTTTTTGCATTGGTTCATATTAATAACAACAAAGATAAAATAAAAATAGCTATATTGTGATTATTAATCTAGTAATGATTATTACGAAAGGAATTGGGTGGAAAGAATTAATGTTGCTAGTGATTTTGCTTTGGAACTAGGGGTGTCAACGATTAATCGACGATTGAATAATTGTCGATAAGAGATGTAATCGATAAAAGCTATCGATGGTCGATTAAGCAGTTTCATTTTGGGGTGCGTGCGGCTCGTGCGCAAAACACGTGCAAACGGCTGTGAGTGATAGTGAAGGGGCTGGATCTTACAAGAAAATAATTTACTAATGTACAAACTAGCTTTTAATATGATCCAAACTTTCAAAGTACATTAAAAGAGATACAGTACAAAGTTATTTTGTATTGAAATGTAGTAATAAGTCATGTTCAATCATAATTTCTCTAGATAATTATTGCATATCGGGCACTTCGCATTGACAGGGCTGCGCACGCGAGCAGGACAGATACAGTCTATTCATTCATTCAACTTGTTAATTCGTTCCTACGACATATTAATTTGTGGCAGCTGTCCATGTTTCATTAATTTGTTCCCTAGAACAGGGGTTCCCAAACTTTTCCATTCCACGACCCACCTAGACAAGTATAATCTATTTCAAGACCCACCAAAATATTTGAGATAAAAAAAACAATTGACATTACTATAAGCTTAATCATAATTAAAAGCATAATATTGCAGAAATTAAGTATTTAAGAAAAATAACCATTTTATTTTATAGGCTAGTACCACTGTAAACATTCACTACTAATATTTACGTTTTAATTTCTTAATTTACAGACGTTAATGAGTCTAGAAATGTGTCCATAAAATCTGGAAACGCGCTCACTCCGGTGCGGCTATGAACTGTAATCCGCTGCGAGCGCTATATAAAAAAAAAAGTGCCCTCACAACCCAACACTTTATTATTTTATTTTAGCAAAGCATAAGAAGCGAAGCAGAATTCACAAACAGTTTAGAGATTAAAATAATTTTGAAATAATTGTAAAAATAATAAACATATGCGTCTCATTTTAAATAAACACTAAAAACCGAGAAGACAAATTTACTTTTGCAATGGTTAAATAAATGTTCAGCTATATCTTCAAAAGATTTTTTTACATTTTTTTCTCTATATAGTGATGATATGGCAAGGAAATAATAGGACATTTTGTAAATTCTGTTATGCTAGCATGTGGAAATGTTTGTATAGTGTTACAATTAACCCCGCATGTGTGCCCCGCTCAACCCGTTCATGTGAAATGCTTTTTACGGACAGTTTATGGATTAAATGCATATGAAGGAACGAAAACAACAAACTCTTTACATCTCTCGGAAAGATACAGTGCAGAGTTCAAACAGAATATAGAAATTAACGAACAGCCTACCTGATACAGTTTTCACAACATTTGAATTTTCCGGTGTATGCAATCTCATGCAGAACACAGCGCAGTGAAGTGAGAGAGTTTCTTCTCATTAATAATGCAGACCGAGCATTTTAATAATGAACCGTCGCTCTGAGACCCTCACTGTTATTACAACTCGTGCGCGTCCGCGCTTCAAAACACGCAACGCATGTTTTAAATCCCGGCCTTTGCGATTCAAAAATCGCACTGAGCAATATCGCAATTCGTAATTAATCTTTGTATATCGTCCAGCCCTAGGAACTGTGTGTGTGTTGTGTGTGTGTCATTTAGCTGCCGCCAAGTGGCTTTGTGCGACCCACAGTTTGAAAACCCATGATTTAACTTAAATGCGGGAACAATTACATAGTAACGAATTCTTAATTCATGGCCACAAAATCTTTCATTTCCTCCCTCCCACACGTTTACCACAGTAATAGATGCGAAAACAGTGATTAAAAGTGAACAACAATAAAATAAACCTGCGAATCTAGAGGGTGAGACAGTGAGGATTTGGGAAAAGAAACAATAAATATTATTAAATTTGTGACCATCCGGAAAAACAGAACACAAAGCCGCATATGACTTGATTTAAATGTATGCGCTCGGCATGAATCAAAAAGCATGGTCGCGATGTAACATTTGCCTGCTAACCAATTATTTCTCTTATTAACAAAGCTTTGTACCTCACTTGTGTCATAATACTCACATTAAAATGTTTCAAATGGGTAACAGTGTGTTTGTAGCAACGCCAGTGGTTCTGGAAGCGGATCACTGACCGCGCGTCACAGCCCCACGCGCCGGACTTACGTTTGGGATCATTTTATTTTAAATCCGGATAATGTCAATTGCAAACATTGCTATGATGTTTTAAAAATATAAAACGCACCATGAAACCATTTAAAAAGGCGCATTCAGCGGTCTCCGTGACAGGATATGAAACAGCACACAAAGTATAATGATCCCGTGCGTAACTACGGCGCGCTCTTCCTTTTATCAAATGATCGTAATCACATCCATTCATTTTACCATCCTGCCACTAGCCTTTTATTTAGACTAAAAACCCTTTTCATTCGGGTGAGGAAGCTGGCGTTTTGAGTGGCATTGGCACATCCTGTCATGCCGGTGACTATATGCCACTGCAATAGACGCATTTTGCAGTGGTTATGGTTAACGATTAATCGATTAATTGATCGTTAATTTAAACGGCGATCGATTATGGAAATGATTGAAAATTGACATCCCTAGTACTAACATCATTCAATCACACTTTTAACAAATCTGATTAAAATAAATAAAACAATCTCCTTATTTGTTGCATTATCATTGTTTTTCTGTAACTCTGAGACTACATGTGCTGAAATAAATCGAGAAATAATATTTCTTAAAAACCTCTAAAATTGACAAAGAAGGTAACACCAGTGACAAAAAAAAGTTACATGTGGTCTTTAAATAAATGCACAAAAATATAAAAATAATTAAGCTGTCATTTATGTGTATTCATAAAGTCAAAAGGTAATCTAATAATGTGGTCTAAGTTTAAATGTTAAAAAAGAAATACATTTTAAGACATCTTGCCATACCAAAAGTGGATGTTTCTGTAGAATGACCCAAATATGAATGTAAAAAAAAGCTGTGCTGAGTATTTTTGTGTGAATGTTTTAACAGTGTAAAGTTTGTTTGTTTGTTTATTTTTATTCAGCAAGGATACATTAAATTGATCAAAAATCACACAAAAATATTCTGCAGCACAACTGTTTTCAACATTGATAATAATCAGAAATGTTTCTAGAGCAGCAAATCAGCATATTAGAATAATTTCTGAAGGATCATGTGACACTGAAGACTGTAATGATGCTGGAAATACAGCTCTGATCACAGAAATAAATTACAGTTTACAATATATTCACACAGAAAACAGCTATTTTAAATTGTAATAATATTTCACATTACTGTTTTTACTGTTTTTTATTTTTTTATCTGAATTTAATAAATTCAGCCTGGGGAGCATAAGAGACTTATTTTCAAAAACACAAAATATTTTACTGAATTTTGAACATGTATGTTTGAGGTTAACTTACTAGCCACATGGGGGGGGGGGCATATATCATATGTAGTATATATATCATATGTAGTGTTAGGATAATGTTATTCATGTTAAATATTTCCCAAAGGTCTGCACTCAGTCACATACTACAGCTGCACGATTCTGGATATTTTTTTTTGTCTCAAACAGAGATCACGATTCTCCCACGAAACAAAATAATGTGTGACAAAATATTATTGCTGCAGTCTATTTAAAAGTGTTTAATTTTGAACGAATTATTAAACATTTAAATTAATATACATTTATAATATATTTAGTTAATATTAAAATTATGAAAAAGTGGTTTGAATGAATGATTTAATGTCTCCCTCATAAATACTTCACTTGTTTCTTTACTGGATGAATCAGCGTTTTTGAACGAATCTCTTGATTCAATCACAAATACATTTTTGAAGTCACTCGTCACCACCTAGCGGCGCGAAACAATGCAATCGACACAAACGTTATTTGAAGCGCCAGTTAACTTTCAAAAGGTCTATTTTGATCGCTACCATAAACATCAGTGTTTATATCTGAACTATTAACTTTGATCCCAGTATTCTGTGATAATATGAATGACTGTAATACAGAAATAATACTGTGTAGTTGAAAAGACTGTTTGTGAAGCTGTTACCCAAACATGTTAACTGTCTGCTCTGTCAGCAGCTCCGCGAACGCAGATATGAATGTTCCGGTAAGACTTTGTAAAGGTTTATTAGACACGGGCGAAGTTCTAGTACAAATATATCAGTATTTATCCAAGTACGCACACTTGGCTTTTAAAAGCCCTAATATTAGGAAGCTGTTCAGTGAGTGCAGCTATATGAACACAAATAAACCGCAGCAGATCTGGCTGAATATGAATGTGTGCTTTTATTTTATTCACAGTTTGTATAGAATATCAATACGATCACGTCGACTCCAGAGGATTAAATAACTCAACTCAATATTTTAACTTTCCACATCCACCACAACCCGTTTAACTTAGTTGTAAGTACCGTGTGTACTGTCCTCTTTAAGAAATCAGACGGCGGGAGTAAAAAGGCGCGAAAAAGTTTTGCTGTCTATTTGCAGTCTCTTTTTAATGATAGGTCTAAGCATTTGTCAATCATCCCACATGTTAGATGGGGAATGAACCCAGTGCTCTGATTGGTCGAAGTCCTCTTTCATTGCTGTTGCTTGATTTAAGTAGGCTACTGTGCATGCACAAAGGCGTCACCAGGTTTTTGCGTAGTTTAAAGTGACAAATCGTACCTGCGTACTTTGAGGTCAAAATGCGTGCCCGCTACGCAAAATGCGTACAGGTTGGCAGGTCTGAGTTATTTTTAGGTTAAATAAATGAGCCCATTTCCAATCACCCACTGAAAATTTACCAGCAAAACTTTTACAGAACTGTCAAAACCTCTCATCTACACATAAAGATGTGATTAAAATCCCAAACTTTCAAAAAGAGCTCAGTCTATGGAGTTAGCCTAACTTTACATCCTCTGAAAATGGCTAAGATGCTAACGGACTTGTTCGAAGACACTAAACCATTTCTATGAACTAATTTCACCAGAAGCGAGTCAAATACAAGCAAGAGAGGTGTCAGGAATAGCTGTATTTAATATTTGCCAGATTTTAGTGACTAAACTTACCGAAAACAGTAAAAACAGCAGCGAGAAACGGAGCTTCCTGCTTGTCAGTCTTGTGTTGCCGCTCCGTTTCCATGACAACTCCCACCGCTCCAGTTTTAGGCGCGTTCGACTTGAAGCAGCTTATGACATCAAAGTACCGCGAGAGCGATTCGAATCCGACTGCTTTCATATCGCTCTCGCGGTACTTTGATGTCATACGGTGATCATTCTGCTCAGCGCTGCTTCAAGTCGAACGCGCCTGTTGATTGCAGCTCGAATGTTCCGCGTGCACGCATTAAATCACGTCACAGTCACGCAGAATTTACACAAACAATCATATAAACTTAGAACATTACATAAATAACTTAAATCTAAATGTAGCTCTATGACACCCTGCACGTTATAGTCGGATAAAGCAGCACTTTTATTTTTTATTTTTTTAATGAACACTCAACCACCTTATTTCATTAGAAAGCCTGCTTGCATGTAGACCAGGGGTGGGCAATTAATTTTCCTAAGGGCCACAAGAGAAACTTGGGCAGTTAAGGGGCCAGATACACCTAACTCGATTCTTTATTCAAAAATAATAATAATAAATCAATAAATAAACAGTAAAATGAATGAAAATGTGAAGCACAATATTTTATGAACGTTCACAAAAACAGTTTTGAAATTGTGGATTTGTTTTTTTTGCAGTGTTTCAAAAACTAGCATCACAACTTTGGACAAAAAAAAAGCAAGCACTGGTATTTCAAAGACCAGCATCACATTAGAGCAATCCCAGCGTTATTGACGTGACATTCGCAGTCAACACAATAAATTCTCATAGAAATAGATATTCATTAGACCCATGTTGAACCATCTCTTTATATTTTTCTAAATTCCTGAAAATAAAGTCCAGACTTCAAAAAAGTATTAGTCTATAAACGTGATTAATATTTTAGATGGACATTAGACAAAAAAGACAGAGTTTTTGGGAGACAACCATAGGCTATTTTGTATACATTTACAATGCACAAGCAATAATGATGTAAGGTTGTCTATTCATAAAACATATATATATATTTTTTTTA
>JAPDDO010000280.1:0-167803 GCA_027422415.1 Schizothorax lantsangensis | reverse complement strand
CTCGAACCCGCCTCCGCTGCTCGAAGCACTTGTCCAAACAAACGAATGCCCAGTTCAATAAGCTGATCCAGCTGAGTCGGCGGTCCACGCGCATAAATCTCCTCTTTAAGATCCATATTCAGTCCCTCCAGAAAGCGAGCGACCAGAGCAGGTTCATTCCACTCGCACGTAGTTGCCAGAGTCCGGAACTCAATGGCGAAGTCAGCGACAGATCTTCTGCCCTGATGAAGCACAGCAAGAAGGCGCGAAGCCTCGCGGCCGATTACGGATCGATCGAATATCTTGATCATCTCCTCCTTGAAGAGCTTGAAACTACCACAGCAAGGAGTCTGTGCCTCCCAAGCGGAAGTTCCCCACTCGCGAGCACGCCCCGTGAGAAGGGAAAGTACAAAGGCGATCCGGCTGGATCTCCATCGCATAAGTCTGGGGCTGGAGAGAAAAGACAACGTCACATTGAGTCAGAAAAGCTCTGCATTCAGTGGGCTCACCGGCATAGCAGGGGGGTTGTTAACACGCGGCTCAGGAGGAGGATGTCGACTGTAATAAGTCGATGGTTCTTGGTAAAGCTGTAGTAGACGAGAAGATAAATCCGTCACCTGTGCGGTCAAACTCTCAACTGCATGACGGGCAGCGGACAACTCCTCCTCATGTCTGCCGAGCATGATACCCTGAATCTCCACCGCTGATCGAAAAGGTTCCTCCTCTGCCAGATCCATGTTGTGGTCGGATTATTCTGTCACGGATGATATAAAGGATCCACGTGCAACGGCAGTCAGTTAGAAACAGTCTTTAATGAAGACGCAAAACAAGGCAGTCTGTCGAACAATGACACAGCACTGGATGAAACAAAACACAACAGAAGATGGTCCAGTTCAGAGGACTCCCGTCTTGCAGAGAGCTCGTGGGATGGGATGGGCTTACTGGAAGCAGCAACAGGACACCGTAAATACTTAGACGAGCACAGCAACACTAGGCAAGACAAGACGTGGTTAGACTTCTGATGGTACCTTGACATGAAGAGCGAAATGATAGCATACGCATGACACACAATAATCCGACAGAGAACAGCAAGCACAACCATTAGAAATAGAGTAACTGATTAGATCAGAGTGGGAACAGGTGTCACCGCAAAGCAGCACGAGTGCTGATTGCGATGACAAACAGGTGAAGATGAGAGCTAGAATGAGCATGGGCGTGCCTGGGGTGTGTGTGTGTGTGTGTGTGTGTGTGTGTGTGTGTGTGTGTGTGTGTGTGTGTGTGTGTGTGTGTGTGGTGTGTGTGTGTGTGTGTGTGTGTGTGTGTGTGTGTGTGTGTGTGTGTGTGTGTGTGTGAAATGTGTGTTGTGTTGTGTGTGAGAGAGACAGAGAAGCAAACCCAGCTCATGACACCATGTCTGGCGATCAGTCCATGTTGGCATCTGTCTAATTTGGCTCACTTCTATCTGACAGATGAATTTGTGCCAGAATACTGCAGTTTGAATGAATATGCACAGTCCTCAACATCCACAACAGAAGATATCATAAGCATTTTCTCCACCCGTTTATTTTTCTGTCGACTATTAATGATTATATAGTTGCTTTTTATCCTTTGCATATAACTGTTTTTCCCCTGCGGTCTACAATCTTAAAGGAAAAATATGAAAATGTACCCCCTCTCAGGCCATAATAACGCTTCCTCCAGTGAAAACGTTCGTCTCCTGTTGTCTCTCACATCAAAATCCAGCCACATATTTGTTTAGAGTTGTTTTGGTTTGTAAACGGTGCTTGATCTGTGTAGATTTCTCTCCTGATTCAGACCAGAACACTTTATCACTGGAGGAAGCGTTATTATGGATAGAGGACTCAAATTATACCTGAAAGCAAAGTTTTGAAGATAACAAATCTTAATGATGGATTTGTTTCTTCCAAACACACAGATGGACTGATGGACTGGAGTGGTGTGGAGTACTTGTGGATTATTGTGATGTTTTTCTCAGCTGTTTGGACCCTAATTCTGATGGCACCCATTCACTGTAATGCTAAGTTCCTCCAAATCTGTTCCCATGAACAAACAAACTCATCTACATCTTGGACGGCCTGGGGATGAGTACATTTTCAGCAAATTTTCATTTTGGGGTGAATTTTTCCTTTAATAGAACGGATCAGCACGCCACTTTTCCATCATAACCCACTGTTCTGGTTTGTTTTGCATCCTTTGGTTTGTGCTGATTGGTGTGCATCCAAAGAAAAGAGTAGTTGCCTTACATGCCAGTTTTTTCCCGCCATCTCGTTTCTCAAGAGCTGTTGGTGTTTGAGCTAATCTGCTCTCTGGCAGCGTGTGCAAAATGTCGATTTAATGAAGTGTGGGGCATCTTGAGTGATGGCTACAGTTCATAATCTCTCTGCTCTCTCAAGCCTGCTTTTGCGAGCTGTTCAATGCAAAAACAAACACTCCCACTTTCTCTTTCAAGCTCCTGCTAGCTTCAAGCAGAGGCCCTGCCTTCCAACGTCAATCATCCAAACCAGCCAATGGGAGCGAGGGGCGTGTCAGTGCCCTGAGAATCGACTGGCTGACAGTGAGTGGTGCTCATCTTGGGAAGTCAGGGAAATCTCTGCATGGCACTGACCGGGAGGGGAACCCGAGAAGTCAGTAATAGGAGTTTGACTACAAGGGTGTACATTCAGTTTTACAAACGCTGCTGTCAGCATGACAGATTACAACTATTCCAGAGTGAACTCAATGGAGAATAGAGCCCTGAATGAGCACACAGTGTGATGCAGCAAAACACTGCACCTAAAGCTCGGACTTTCAACAGGCATTTACTCTATGAAGACCAAGAAGATAATCACATTTCCGATCATATTTAAATGATGGAAAATGTTCTAGTATTTTAGGATTAGTATTGGCTAACCACAATTTGTGAATATTTCTGTTCTGCTGGTTTGATTTTATTTTTTTCAGGAGTACAGTATAAACATGAGCTGAAGCTAAAGGTTTGTTCAATACTAAGAACGATAACTATAACAATAGTAAATAGTTACCACACAGATGTCAGATGGATTAGAATCTGAAGAATTAGAATGAAAAAATATAAATAAAACTATTATAAAACTATAAATAATATAATAAATGAACTATTTAATAAATACTATTAGGGATGTCTGACAAGTAATATAAAAAATATCAAAAGGACTTTTATGAGAAACGTCATTTGATTGTTGAGATAAATTTTGGTAAACGTAATTTTTTTTAGTTTTAACTGACTTAATAAGAAAATTTGTCAGTGATTGTTTATTTTTGTTCACTTTTAATTAGGTCAAACAACATGTAACACCACTCAAAAAAGACGATTCCAGGCAATCACATTTATTTTAAAAAATAAATTGGTGCATTAATATAGGCACAGTACATTTACATTTAATCAGTTAGCAGACGCTTTTATCCAAAGCGACGTACAAATGAGGAGAACAATAGAAGCAATCAGACCATCGAGAGAGCAACAGTATACAAGTGCCATGACAAGTCTCAGTTAGTCTAGCACAGTACACGTAGCTAGAATTTTTTTTTTTTTAATTTATAAATAGAATAGGTAAGTGTTAGTATTAGTTGGTCAGGTGCTGGTTTTTTGAAAATGGCTAAAGACTCAGCTGTTGGAATTGAGATCGGGAGGTCATTCCACCAGCTGGGCACAGTCCAGGAAAAGGTCCGTGAGAGTGATTTGGTACCTCTTTGGGATGGCACCACAAGGCGTCGTTCACTTGCAGAACGCAAGCTTCTGGAGGGCGCATAAGTTTGAACTAGCAAGTTTAGGTGTATTAGTGCAGCGCCAGTTGTGGTCTTGTAGGCAAACATCAGTACCTTGAATTTGATGCGAGCGGCTATTGGTAGCCAGTGTAACCTGATGAAGAGAGGGGTAACGTGAGCTTTTTTCGGCTCATTAAAGACCACTCTGGCTGCTGCATTCTGGATCAGTTGCAGAGGCTTGATAGTACATGCGGGAAGGCCCGCCATGAGAGCATTACAATAGTCCAGTCTGGAGAGAACAAGAGCTTGGACAAGGAGTTGTGCGGCTTGCTCTGACAGGAAGGGCCTAATCTTCCTAATGTTGTATAAGGCAAATCTGCAGGACCGGGCCGTTGTAGCAATATGGTCTGTGAAGCTTAACTGATCATCGATCACAACTCCAAGGTTCCTGGCTGTCCTGGAAGGAGTTATGGTTGACGAACCCAGCTGTATAGAGAAGTTGTGTATACAGTAGGTTTAATGCAATAATAATCGAGTTTTGATAGATCATGTTTTTGTGAAATTTTAATGAATTTTCACTGCAATTCTACACACACACAAAATGACATAGGATTTACTTTGTAACAATTTTCATTCAGAGATGTCTAATACATCTCACAAATAATTACAAAGAAACAGCAAGTAACACATTTATTTAAACGTGAAATTAGAAAGACTGAAATTCTATTTTCTTGTAAAACATACTCACATAATCTTTACAACTTTGAAAAATCCTTTTAAAAATTAGAATTGAATTTTAGAATTTTAGACGTAGTATATAATGACCCAGCTCTAATGCCGCATTTCAACACTGGTTGTGTTTGGCTCTTTGCCTCAAAGCTCTGCGCATACAGTGAAACTGAAGGTCACATGAGACTGATGGGCATCGCTGACCTTGGGCAGAACTTGCCCAAAGCGCAGCACACCGTAATCCCTGCTGTCAGCCAGGTGGCCACGTAACAATTGCCTCGACATCGTACACTAGTCACAGACCGACCGCAGTGACACTGGACGAGAACCAAACGCGCTTGTAATCCCCTCACAAGCCACCAGAACTGCCTTATTCCTCAGAAGTCTGAGCATACAGTCTTATTTTGGGATGCACTAAGGACTTCTATGGGTTTCCACAGCATAAACAAACTCGATTAATTGTTGTCTCAGCAGTACTGAGACTTTCACAAAGGCTGTGTAGAAATGCTGTACTCCTGCAGATTCATTTGGCAGGGCCTCTCGTCTCTTAACCTCCCTCTTTAGCACCATTTTCTCAGTCCTCAGGGGAACAGGCAGGCAGGTGCCTTTTTTTTTAGACCTCCTCCTTTTTCCGACACTTCCCAGCGTGCCTCAAATAATGTCACAGGACTCTCATTTATTATGTCCCGTCTCCTATACACAGCTTTAAGAACAGAGGTCAGAACATATTATAATGCATACAGGACAATGAATGCAGAGTCCTTGCAGTAAAGTCATTATCACAAATTACAACCAGACAGGGTGATCAGGACCCCGTTGAGATGTGAGGATGACTTGTAACATCCTGAAGGGGTTCATGCACATGGTTAATTACCCAATAAATAAATGCATGGATTTAAGGCTAATTGGGGATCAATTTATTTTCTTTTGTTTTTTTAAAGCTCCAACATTATTTCCTGCTGCTACTAAATGATAGATATTATATTTAGCTGAGCTGTGAGTTTGCAGTCTGTATAGAATGCGATGAGAGATAAAATACTAGGCTGTGTGAAAAAATAAATAGACAATAGCCAAAAATACATCCTTCTATTGTAATATTCTCTTTGGTTGCATGCAACAACAACAAAAATACAGCAAGAAGCGTAGACCAATTTGACAAAATGTCCGAAATGGTTATTTTTTAATGTATCAGTCAAAAAGTTTCAGGAATCGTTACAGGGATAGTTCACCCAAAAATTACCCCATGATTTACTTACCCTCAAGCCATCCTAGGTCTATATGAATTTCTTATTTCAAGCAAATACAATCAGAGTGATATTAAAAAAAATATCTTGGCTCATCCAAGCTTTATAATGGCAGTGAATGGTGGTCAAGATTTTGAAGCAAAATAAAGTGCATCATAAAAAGTACTCCACGTGCCTCCGGGGGGTTAATAAAGGATGATGTCTCTTATGTCCCACTGGTTAGGTTAAGGGAAATTCTACAAATTCATATGAAATTGTCATCTCATTAAATAGATGTGTTTCCCTTAA
The DNA here is from genome assembly GCA_027422415.1 of Schizothorax lantsangensis. Taxonomy (NCBI): domain Eukaryota; kingdom Metazoa; phylum Chordata; class Actinopteri; order Cypriniformes; family Cyprinidae; genus Schizothorax; species Schizothorax lantsangensis. Next base: position 161,819 of record JAPDDO010000280.1, on the reverse strand, counting down.
GATCAGGTTAGTGGAACTGGAATCTGAACCATATTTGCTTAATTTCTTTTAAGCAAATTACCATCCTACCCCTGAACGACTGTAATTGAACTCAAGATTTCTAACGCACTTCTGTCTCTGCTTAAAATCATCTTAATGTGTGACAAGTTCAATCACAATGATTCCAGTCATCCCAAAATTCACAGAATGGAGACTACCAGGAAATGTGTTATGCAAATTATGCAAAGTTCACATTTATGATAGAAAAAGAAACAAACAACAGCTGATCATGCCCACATAAAATCTGTGTGTGCATGCAGAACTCCCCAGAAAGCTCCTCAGACTTCAGCAGAATTAGAACGCAGCTCATTCACAATTCCCTCTCCCTTGAATGTTCAATATTTAATTGTTTGGAAAGATTTGATTATACTTTCAGACAGTTTGAAGGAAATAGAGCTGGCAAGAGGTCTGTAACAGCTCTGCCATGGGTGTCGTCCTCAACCTCAACAGTAGTGCAGTACAGGCACGACTCTTTGAAGAGCTCCTCCTGCATGCTCTGGATTAATCACTGCTCTGAATATTCACTGCAAAAATCCTACACTGGCTAAATATAGATGGCTGATTAATAAAACATGAATACAAACGAGGTGGTGGGGGTCTTAATCTAATAGTCCAAAAAACTGGAACATTTAAGAGTCTTATCCAATGAAAATAAGAGAGAATCATGGGTAAAAAGTGGGGTAGTCTTTGATGTACAAGCAAAACTGATCCAATAGGTTCCTGTCAATTAGAGGAGGAGGCTAATCCAGCTGAAGACACCCTGGAGCGACTCTGAGGACAAAGAGACTGATCTGCAAAGCTTTATACTGATCTGTGACCCAAACACCAACCATTTGCAAAAACCAAATGGGGCTAAACTGGTCTAAGATCAGTACGGAGGGAAAAAAAGTCAGATTTTTACACTTTCTAAAGAAAACATGAGTGGTGCCTGTTCATGCAAAAATGTCCACTACAATGCTAAAATGTTTGCCAGGGGTTTACTGTATGGTTTTCCCAAGGTGTTCTGAGTGTTTTAGTGTGTTGCTATGTGGAAGTCAGTATCACCCTGATTCCCTCGACAAAACCCAACAGAAAACCCAACCAACAATTTTTCCACTGACTTTTGGATTATTGCAGAAAAAAGGTCTGTGAGCAACAAACGTTTATTATTCTTACATGTTTTGTTCATCATGATAATCTTCACAAATGAACACAACTTTTTATGAATTTTTAAGCCTTAGTATTAGTAAAAGGCTACATAGACTGCAAACAAACTACACGTCGTGTTACTTCAATGTCACCACCATTAAGTTTCCAACAGCTGTTTGCGTCTTCGGTGTTGGGGAAAGTTACTTTTAAAAGTAATGCATTACAATATTACGTTACTCCATAAAAAAGTAACTACTTGCGTTACTTAGTTACTTCTTATGGAAAGTAATGTGTTACTTTTGCGTTACTTTTTGTCACCTGGGCTGGGCTTGCTTATTTGTTTTTTAACAAAAACCCCAAAAGTTATATTTTTGACAACTTTAAGAGCCCTTTCACACCAAAAGTGAAATAAATAAGCCTCAGGATGCAGGAAGTACCAGTGTAACTTATTTGAAAAAGTAATAATTCGTTGTAAATTGAAATGTAATGTGTTACTTTACTAGTTGCTTGAAAAAAGTAATCTGATTACATAACTCATGTTAGTTGTAAAGCATTACTCCCAACACTGTCAGTCTTTTCATTTTCCCTGAAAGTTTGAGTTAGAATAATTTGAAAAAACGAGATAATACAAAGATTACAATGAAAGTGCGCACATCGAGCAGGCCAAAAGCTCAATGTGGGTGCTCTCCCACAAACTAGTTAACCGGGAAGAGAAAAGTTGGCACACCACAGCTCCAAAAGTAGAATTTTTTTATTTATGTATAACTACTTTTGGAGCTGTGGTGTGACAACTTTGCTCTGGTTAAAAACGAGATTATAAACACAAGGCTGTGAAAGCAACTTGTGAGTAGATGCATTTACTTGTTCTTTGCAATAAAATTTAACACCACCATTAAACTTTGTATTTAGACAATGATTCGTCGACATGTAGGTCTATTGGTTGCCACGAGGTCCAAGAAGCCATGAAGGCAAAGAAGGCAGAGTTCAAGTGGTGGCATGTCTTGTGTACGACCAACGACTGACAAGAGTACCGATGACTTAAAACGATAACGAAGAAGGCGGTGGCTTCCGTGAAGGCTCGGCACTATACAAAACTCTATGCCACTCTCATTGGATTGCTTGACACACCTGAAGGAGCCAGCTGAATCTACAAACTCACAAACGCCCGTCATCGCTCGACCCTGGACATCTGTCAAGTAATGAATATCAAAGATGCAATACCAAGTCCTCCGCGATCCTCCCACCATTTTGCAACACTGGAAAAGGTCATTTGACTCGATGTGCAATGAAGAGTTCCTGTATCTGCCAATCACAAGCTGATCAGCCCTGCTGAGGTCAAGCTTGCCATCAAAAGGATGAAGAACAGAAAGTTCCCCAGACCTGACAACATTCCTGCCAAGACAAAGTCCTTTCTTGACTGTTCAACAAGATCATCGACGAGGGCGCCATTCCCTCAGTGTGGGCTGCTAGTGTTACCGTCCCGATCTGGAAAAGCTCCCGCCTCATCCACCTGCTCTGCCACACCATGAAGATATTTGAGTGCGTAATTGAAGATTGTTTCCATCAGATTGTCTTCATCAGTCCCAATCAGTGTGGATTTGTTTGAGGGAGCAGGACTACTGATGCGATCTACACCATCAGGCTGCTGCTGGAGATGCACCAGGAGAAGAACCAGCTTCCTCTGCCTCGAGAAGGCATTCAATCGTGTGCCCCGGGACCTTATCTGGCGCTCTCACGGCGCCCCGAAGAGTCCATACGGTGGAACCAGCTCCTCTACGCCAACACCATCAGCGTCGTCTGATGCCCAGCTGGCCTGTCTGAACGGTTCCCGATCACCGTCGGTGTGCACCAGGGATCCGCCCTCTCCCCGCTCCTGTTCATCCTTTGTATGGACACGGCCATGGCAGACATCCAGGTGCCTCAGCCCTGGTCACATCTATTCGCCGACGCTATTTTTCAAGCTGACGAATCCCATTGTGGGCTTGAACATCAAGTGCAAATTCGGAGCGAGTGGCTGGACGTGCACGGATTGCACCTCAACATCAAGAAGACTGAGTACATGGAGTGCGGGCCCCAGACCGACGGGACAATCAGCGTAAAACCGAGACACACTGCACAATTTTTGACTGTCCCAGACGAAAGACTGGCATAGTGAAACAATAGTGGCAATTTCTGTGATCTTGGCTCTTAATCGGTGGTCCTATGTCGTACAGTGGTCATGGTCTTGCGACCAAAGATAGCCTACAATAATTTTTTAACAGTGTCATCGCACAGTGTGTTTGCTGATACCCACGTTTACTGAACAGCCAATAAAATGTGACATGAAATCAACACAATATGGCGCTAAAACATAAAACTGCTTACCTCAAACTCTTTTCCCTTTCTCTTTTCCCGCTTCCACTTTTTTTCAGCACACATGAAACCTACAACTGCCAAAGTGTAATTCATCATGCTCTTATTGTTTACCACTAGCTATGCTAATGACATTTTATTCATCTATAGAAACGTACGTCGTAGCCTACGAGTCAATAGATCATCGTACAGTCTGCATGCGTGTCGTACCCAAGTTTATTAGACCCATGTCGCAAAGTGTGATTTGCAATGATCTTATATGCAAAAATCATGCAGTGTGTAGAAGGCTTTAGAGGGCAGCCACTGAACAAGCTCACTGAATTTAAATATCTCGGTTCAATCATCATGTCGCGACTTATTTTATGTCATAGAATAAAGCGTGAAAATATCTTGAGCTTGTGTGAACCACAGACTTTAACCAAAAACCCATAGTGCTAAAATGCGAACCCATTTCTGGGTTTTGGCCTACAACAATACATCATCCCTGTAGTTCTACATTACATACACAAATCATTACAATATGACATTACCCAGATAATCAATTTGAGACGAGTGAATGTCAGTGGAAATTACAGTTCATGGCCCATATGAAATGTTGCTTCAGCAGCCGATGAGTCAGTCTCTACATCCTGTCCATTGAACAACACACAGCTACAAGTTTAAAAGACTCTTCAGTGGCTTGCTGCTGCCCACCACAGTGTGGAGGAAGGGCTCTTATTAATACTCAACAATACTGTGCTGACTGGTTGGGAGATTGTGTGACTAAGGGGTCAATGTTAGCTAGTGTGGGCTACATCTGTGCAGACAGATTCCCTCTTCAACCCTAAACAATTCAGCTCAGCATCTCTGTCTGTTTGGACCGTAATACGTAAATGTGGCCCAAACATTCATGCATCTGCTGCACAGCTGATGCTCTCTCTATTTAGGAAACCTTGTTATGTCCTCTTTTCAGCGTTCCTCCTGTACAGTATCTGTTTATCTCTGTCTTTTCGAATGAGGGCTTTGGCTCTGTTTCTCAAGTGCAGGCTCAAGAGGCGACATCAAAGCCGCAGTGGGTGTGCTGCGGGGATGAAAGGCTTGGTTCTCACCAGGGAAAGAGACGAGAAAGCTTGGCCAGTGGCATCACTGCCATGTCGCATTTTGTTATGCAGCATGCTGCCAATATTCTGATGTGCACTGAGATGTGATGGACTGATGTGCCTTTTAAGGGAAGAAATCTTCTCATAATCTGAAAAAGCACATATTGTCCAGTACATTTGGTCTCAGTCTTGTTCTGTCACTACAGATACATTTTATGGTCTGTGCTGACTGGTGTATATGATCTGCTCTGAATCATTCTTTTCTTGACTTGGACTCAACCTACTCATGGCCTGGCCTGGACTCAGGCTTGAATGAGCTTGTCTCCACTACAACACTGTTAACAAGTGATGGTTGGAGTGCCACAACATTGAAAATCATTGAGCTGTCTGTCCAATATGTGTGACTCTTGTTAGTATGGTCATGTGGTGTGTTCAAGCCCTCCTGGGAAGTTTTACGGGTATTTTACGAGTATTTCATGAGTTTGGAAGTCATTTTGGTCAGAGCAAGATGGTGATGTACCTTTTCTACCAAGAATTAAGCTTAAAATCTTTTAATTCTACTTCTACAAAATAATGAATTAAGAATGTGCATCAGGAGTGTATTTGCTTTTAATGTTTTTATTTAATTTATGAAAGTAACGCAAATTAAATTGTTAAATGTTCTATATATTGTACTATACTATCAAATTTTGTACATGTGACTTAGCCAGTTTTATTGCAAATGAAAAAAATATAATTTCAACAAATTTACTGTCAGTCAATACAGATGCTGCATCTTGCCATATTTTTTTAATTTACACTCTCCCTACTTGGACACTCGGGACACCAGTAGTTTCAGTTAGTAATAGTTTGCGGCTTATTAAGGCCAAGAGCTACCTACTTTGACAGGAAGAGACTGTTTGGCATGTTAACTAACCAACCAAGTTTGTTTTGCTTTGGCATTTAGGGGCTGCTGATCTAAAATACAAGATGGGTCCAAATAATAATAGAGAGAAATTTTCAAGGAATAACACATCACCACTAAATAAAACTCTGACTATCTTTCGAAGATTTATATTTTGCATTATTCAAAGCACCTCATGGTGCATTTAAGGCATGGATTTAACATTATGTGTCTTCCCTGTCAAACATGCCCTTGGCATTGCAAGTGCCATGCTGTACACTGTAAAAGTAAAAATGTGCAGTTTAATTTTTAAAAAAACAACTTTTGTTGGTGTAACTTAATTAGGTAGCCAGGTTGAGTCAGTCATCCTGGATAATACTTTTGACTTCAATAAAACCAGTATTTAGATCTTTCCACATGAAATACATGTTGATAAAACACTTTTTACACCAGCTGAGCCACAGAAGTTCATTAATGGAGATTTGAAATACGTGTACTTCTTAAAAGCTTGTTTTAAAAAAAGATTATTAAAACAATGATTTGAAATGTACTTCACAGTAACTTCTTTTACATTAGTACAAACTGCACTTTTTAAAAGCAATGTTATCCTTGTGTTAAGAAACATAGTCATGAAAATGTACCTGTGAAAGTGGTTTTATTAAATTAAAATGATAATTTCTACAAGTACATTTTAACTTGACTTTTAAGATTTGAAGACTATAGTTGCACAACAAGGCGGTAATGTTATGTAATGTAATCTGATTATGTAATGTAATCAGATTACTTTTTCAAAGTGGTGCATAACTGTTAAATTTACAGTGAAATATATGAGTTACTTTTTCAAATAAGTAATTTAAGTCTCCTGTCCCCATTTTAAGAGTTTTTGTTTTAATTAAAAATAAATAAGCAAGCCCAGCTGGTGACAAAAAGTAATGGAAAAGTAACATAATGCATTACTTTCCATAAAAAGTAACAAAGTAATGCAATTAGTTACTTTTTTATGGAGTAACGCAATATTGTACTGCATTACTTCAAAAAAAAAAAAAACTTCCCCCAACAATGTTTGGTACATCAACTTCACATAATAAACCACAAGCAACATAAAGCCCTCTAACAAACATACCAGTATTAGTTACAGGAGGATATAAATAAGGTTTTGACTAGTAGCTATATACGCTGATTATACCGCAGTATCCAGGACATAACATACCACATCATTTGGGAACGTGTGCATCAGTTAAGTAAGCAACTATGTAAACGTATTATGCCGTTGATATGTTACTGGTGTGATTAGCTCCAAATCCAAGGATAAACGTTCGCCACCTGTCTGTGTCCAAACAAAGAGCTTTTAACACATTTCAATCACTAATCCCACGTTAGCCTTCCAGGGTGAGGGAGTTTCCACATGCTAATGGAAAGTGATGCAGAAGTACGTTTAGAAATAATAATATCACGCTCCCACTTTATATTAAGTGGCCCTAATACTTGTGTACTTACATAGTAACTAGATGTGCACGTAGTATGTAACTGCAGTGTAAGTACACATTGGTACATAGTATCTACAGCTGTAATATTTCTGTAACTACACAAATGTAACAATCCTCAGAATGGTGTGTGTAAGTACAAATGTGTAACAGGACATTGGTAACAACACTTTTTTTCACTTCACTAAGTACTCGTGTAACAGGAATTATATAACTACATTTTGTAACAACAATATGTATAAGAGTAATTGGAACAATCCAGGGGGTGGAGACGGGTAGGTTTAGGGGTGGAAATGGGGTCCAGGGGGTGGAGACGGGTAGGTTTAGGGGTGGAAATGGGATCCAGGGGGTGGAGACGGGTAGGTTTAGGGGTGGAAATGGGATCCAGGGGGTGGAGACGGGTAGGTTTAGGGATATGTAAAGTAAGAGGAGTTGGATCTTGAGTTGGTGGAGTTGGTGCACCACAGTAATACCAGTGTACTTACATGGTAACTCCTCAGGAACTGTCCACTTAATATAAAGTGTAACAGAACACCAACCACAAACAAAAGAGATAAATAAATAAAAATAATCACCCATGTACATTGTACACGTTTGCATCAGCAAACAAGATATTACTAACATAAATTAAGTACATACAATGCAAATACTGGTACTCAATACACTTTAGATCAAAATCAAGCCACACTCATAAGGACAACCTAATGATTAGATTGGGAGACTGCAGAAGAAGAGTTCTAATTTATATCTTTTAATCTTACCCAAGACTGAATGGTATCACATTTTCCACAAAAATATGGAGCAGCACAACAGTTTTCAACATTCATAATAATCAGAAATGTTTCTTGAGCCACAAATCATCATATCAGAGTGATTTCTGAAGGATCATGTGACACTGAAGACTGGAGTAATGATGCTGTAATGATGTAATGAAAAAGTAATGATGTAATGATGCTGAAAATTCAGCTTTGATCACAGGAATAAATTATAGTTTACTATATATTTGCATAGAAGACAGCTATTTTAAATTGAAACATTATATATTTCACAGTACTGTTTACTGTATTTTTCATCATCAAAATAATTTGTACTCTTTTCCACAATTGGAGCTCTATTATTTAAAATGCTAGATGTCAAGCTCCTGCAAACGGACAAATATTGTATATGACCAATAGAAAGGCCCATAAAAACAGTCCGCATTCTGCACTATTCAAGTCTTCTAGACGATACCAGAGCATTGTGTCATATGGACTGATTATATAGGTATTTAACTGTAGTGATATTAAACTATCCCTCGTAAAAATTCTTTAAAACTATTTACTATTTGCCATATACACCAAAAAATACAAATTATAATGTAAAGAAGTATGCCAGTCATTTATGGTGTTGCAGACCGGGTTTGGTGGGCCGCTCTGTGCCAAAAAGTCCAGGGCCACTTTTTGGCCCCAGTCTGCCCCTGTTACACAAACATTACAGCTGTAGATACTATGTACCAATGTGTACTTACACTGTGGTTACATACTACGTACACATTAGGACTACTTAATATAAAGTGGGACCATATCACAAATCTCAGAGATATACACAACTGAATAAATGTTTATTGCGGCAGATACAAACACATTTTCACCGCTACAGAACTACAAACTGTGCATTCATTCAGAACTAGTCAGAAGCAACAACTGCTTATACTAACAGCTGCTTTCTCACATACCCTTAATAACGAAAATTAGAACGGATCTTTGTGATAGATCTGGCCTGTCTCAGCTCCTCTAATGAAGCCATTACAAACACTTTGCTACAACTTGAAGTAATGAAGGCTCATCCTTCATTCAGTCATCCAGCAGGATGAATCACAGTCTAGTGCATATTACTCAATGCACCTAAAGGTCAGTAAAAGACAGTGATTCACCGCTGAAATTAGTAGCATGTGCTGCTGGGCAAATGCAGAGGACACTGGAGGTAAAGAGACTGGGCGAACACTGCTTTTAACATCTAAATACTAAAACGAGCTCATCGTGCTGGACATTTCAGGATGTGCAACCCAAAGCATCCATCAGTCATGGGGAAGCCCATGCAGAGCGTCACAGCAGCATCAGCACCAGCACTGAACACAGCTAAGATGAACAGCACACTGATGCATTTCATCAACAACTAACATCAGTGGGCAATGCATGGGTAAAGACATTCAGTCATGCCAGTATTACTGTTTTGTTTTCTCGATAAACGGCAGCTGCTCCTAACTATCCCCCGCCGTGGTAAAATCAGATATGTCTGCGGTAAAGATGCATGTATGTATCACTCACCTGTGCTGTTCGTATAAACGACACGCGTGTCGGTGAGGATGCTCGGGTCACTTTGAGATCTTCCTCTCTGCACAACGCAATCTTCTGATCCATCTGATGTGGCCATGGAGATGAGAGCAGACGGTAAAGCACAGAAAAGGCGATCTGCGTGTGTGATATGAGCAGCGCGCGTGCTGATTCAGTTTGACAGCTACAGCAGCAGCGCTGGAGGAGGAGAGCAGTGCGCGTGCACTGCGTGTGCTGATGATGACCGAGGCGCATCTGGCCACGAGATCGTGCTTCACTTGCATTTATTAGTATTGTTATTCCTTTGATGAAACGAGTCACTGGTGATTTAATGTGTGGACGAACATCAAGTCATGTTTGTGTCTTTTTGCGCTGTAAGGCATCCTTCGTGAGTTTTACAGTAGCCTATTAATAATCGTCGTCGTATGTCATACAATGCAGATTCTAGAGAAGAGTGTTATATTGATTTGTCAGAGGAATTAAGAATAGCTAGCCTGTGACGCCCTCTTGTGGGCTCTTTATGATAGTGACGTCTGATGGTGAGACATTGAAGTGATAGAATCCATCAGATCAGACTGATTCACGAATGATTGGCAGATTAAAGGTCAGAGGATTTTACATTAATTTTGATCAACTCCTCCCACCAAAACACACAAGGCAAACTGTTGTGATAATGTGTTTCCCATTAAATTATATATATACTGTATATAGGCTATGAAACATTTCAGATTGCTGAACATTCAAACCGTACAGTTTTTAGCGTTTTAGAAATGTTTTTCTTGGTTATGCAAATGCTATAGATTAGAAAACGATAAAGTTACATTCTATAATTTTGCATTCGTTATTGTTGAATGCTTTCTAAACGTTCTGTAGTCTCGTTTAAAAACGTTAGATGAATTTCCAACTAAAACAAACAAACAAACATTAAATAAATAAATAAACCTTCCACGAACGATGTGCTATAAATAATGCTTTTGTGAACGATATTAAAGACTGGGTATTTTTGAACAAATGTTCTATTAATGTTACTGGAACGTTTGTTCATAACTTTAAAAGGGCTTTTACAGAATATTATGTAACAAATATTGCAAACATTAAACAAAAAAACTTATTTAAAACATAGCTATATTGCACACAATTTAGTTCTATATATTATGCAAAGATTCAGAAGATTAAGGAAACAGTATACTGTAAAATTACAAAGGTAAGTGTAGCTTGTTTCACGTGCATTTGACCAACAGATGTCCTCAGCGCGCGGTGTTCCGGACACTATGAGTTCGAATCAGTGAATCACGGTTCAATTGATTCGAAGATTCAGAAGGATTCATATCTACCATTATTACTAATGTAATCATTTCCATTTATATGCACCAATACAGCAATATGTAGCAATATTTACCAAAATATTTCACTACGACATTTAAAGAATGTGACACGCCCCGTGAACCCTTTGGCGCAAATGAATCGTTTCGGGGTTTTGAATCGCCTCGGAAGAGATCCGCTCTCCACACTGATACAGTAAATATGGCTGAACGCGGTAGTGAATCTCGAGGTGATATTGTAGCAAACCATGTATCTAAGTCAAGTGAAGCTGACCTCAGAAGTGTTCTGGTTACAAGTGTTTTGAATTTAGACAAGCTTGACACTGACCTGTACAGGTAAACAAATGCCTTTTTCAAAATATAATGACTATATTAGATTTACTGTATTAGCACCACAATACAACAGAAATCTGAATGAGTCATTGCGCTTCGTATTGAAAGCCCTTTCACACTAACACAAAGTGTCATGATTTTGTTTCTCACAGAGGGACACATCACTGGGTTCCTCGCACTAAACGTCTGTTCGGGGGCCAGATTGTAGGACAGGCTCTTGTAGCTGCAGCCAATTCTGTCAGTGACCATCTCTATGCCCATTCACTGCACTGCTACTTTGTGAGAGCAGGTAACGTTAAGCATGTTCATGTGTTTTTCATTATATTTGAGTACATTCACAATTGTGTAGCTGGAAGATTTGAACTTTTCTAATTAACTTACATATAGTCTTATGCATATGGAAAGTGTGGTTTTTCCTTTTTTGAGAAGGGTATTCCTGCACAACCAGAGGCTGCAGTTTCTAGGACCCTATCGTTTTTTATTATTTTATTTTATTTATTTATTGTATGTATTAGCAGCTCGTACTATTTTATAGCACTTGCTATTCAATTCTGTATTCAATTATTTTTTAGCGAATATTTTGTTCAACTGCTTACACACAAAATCTTTACTTGTTACACAGTTTCTGAAAGCTGACGCACAAACAGCAGAAGCACACACCAAATCTGAGAAACCAGACACTAATTCTCAGCATTTGACTCAGTTCTCAATTTCATAAAACACTTTCTGCAAAACACAACACACAATTCTCTATGTAACACACAAAAATCTAACAGGAATTAATATTATGGCAGAAGTGTTTACAAATGTTTGCTTTGGAGATGTGTTTGTGATATTTTGAATGCAGTGCTTCAATTTGCAAGAGATGTGAGGCATTTTGCATTTTGTGTGCAATTCTTGGATTGTGTGTAAAGTTTTGAAAAAAAGAGGCAAAGTTTTGAAAATCTAAGCAGTTGAAAAAAACTGTAATTGTATTCACTTTTATCATTGGTCTAGCCAACTCCTAACACTAAACATACCGTTGGTAACCTAATTTATTTCAATATATATATATATATATTCTGGTTTTAAATTCAGTTTTCTTGGAAAGAAAGACTTGTCTCCTCTTTTCATAGCCGCAGCGCTTCACGTCTGATGTGTGACACACATAACAAAGTAGTGTGTTTATTAGTACGTTAATAAATGTAATATAATTTGAATACAACATCCAGCAGCACAATGAACTGTTTTGCACAGATAAATAGGCTAAATGGAGATTGCTGACACCACCTCAAACACTCAAGTTCACGCCAGCTCTTACATTAAAAATAAGATGCAAAGATAAAAAATGAATAGTTTCCATGGATCTAGTCGTCTTTGCATCTGTTTGTTAGATGTTTGAATCAGGTCTCCTCTGTTGGAATAGAATTGGCTAGATGGCGCTGTCACAAAATATAGGGTCCTAGAAACGCGGTCCTGAAACTGCAGCCTCTGGTTGTGCGGGAATATACTACTGGGCTTTTTTTCTCAAGCACTGTGTGTTTCAGGGGACCCAAAGGTGCCTGTGCTGTACCAGGTGGAAAGGACTCGGGATGGCCGCAGTTTCTGTGTGCGATCTGTCAAAGCTATTCAGCACGGTCAGCCCATCCTGATCTGTCAGGCGTCGTTTCACATGCAGCAGCCGAGTCCACTGGAGCATCAGTTCAGCATGCCCTCCGTCCCCCCGCCGGACACACTGCTCACCATAGAGGAGCTCATTCAGCGCTACCTCAGGTCTCAGCCAAAACAACACGTTTGCCATGGCATGGTTTTAATGTCACACCTTTACACATGCTTTTCTTTTTGTTTTACAGCGATCCAAACCTGGCAGACAATACACGACAGGGTCTGAATAAAATACTTGCTGATGAAGTTCCTATAGAGATCAAGCCAGTCAACCCACCGGATTTTTATCGCCATGTTGCCATGGAACCAAAGAAATTATTCTGGGTGCGAGCGAGAGGGCATATAGGTATAACGAGCACTTCTTTATAGTAGAAAACACTTATAATGATGCCGTGTGCCATATAATTAATGTGCTGCAATTAGTTGCAGGATTGTTTTTCTTTTCAAATGGATTACCCTCAATTTTTATTTTTCATAATTCAGGGTTCCTGCAGTCAAGAAAAAAAATACCAGGGATTCCCTTGTGAAAAAGTAAAATTCAGCAGCTTTTTATGGAAAAAAATAGAATTTAAAATAATATACTTAGAATGTAATGTTTTCATGAACTTAGTAGCATTTTAATTAGAATTAAATGAGAATATATTATAGTTTAAATTTATATCAGATGCAATTAGTTACAATTTCGAGTGCTTTTTTTACTTTAGGAGGACTTACTCAAGAATATCTTAATATGTAATTTCATAATTACATCAGTTGTCTTTGAAATGTAGTTAGAATACACTGATGAATGTACTGACAAGCATTTATAATAAACTAAAATATATTTTAATGTAATTCCTGTCATAATCTGTATGTCATGTAGGGCTATTTAAATATATTTATAATTACACATTAGTTATGATGATTTTCAGATATATACTTATACAAGTAATTAAGTATTTAAAGTTCCTTGCAAGTGCACATTCAATACAATAAAGCACAAGGTTTTTAGACTGCATGCCAAATGAAATCTTGAAACATCCTATTGTGAATATACATTTGTTTTGGATACATTTTGTTCTGAAATATTAGTTGTTATTTTATTTTTCAAAGAAAAAACAATTTGAAATGCAACACAGGGAATTCTGGGAACGTCAATTTACAGGTTTTCCCTGTGAATTTTACATTCTTTTCCACTTCCAAAAACGGTATTTTACCATAAAAATGTCTATTACAGTTTTTCACCGTATATAGTAGGGAAACTTACCGTTAACCGTTTAACAGGTTTTTACTGTAGCATTTTCACCGTTTTTTACCGTTAAAATCACAGTCGTTTTTTACAGTGTATATGTATATATATATATATAAAAATATATGTTTTATTTTTTTTTTTTTTTTATTATTCTTTAAATTCCTTACCTAAAATCTCACTCAATGTAGTAAGTGGAGTACAATCAGATGAACAGCCATTATTGTGAGAAAAAATCCTGATTATCTAATGACCAGCTGACTGCATGTTACATATTTAACACTTCATAATTGTGTATTGTGTTGTGTTTCAGGACCTGGTGATATGAAACTGCACTGTTGTGTGGCAGCGTACGTATCAGACTACTCTTTCCTGGGCACGGCCCTGTTACCTCACCCAAATCACAGGGCCCAGTTTTCTGCCTCTCTGGATCATGCCATGTGGTTTCACAGCACATTCAGAGCAGACGAGTGGATGCTGTATGAATGTGAAAGCCCGTGGTCAGGTCAGCAGACGCTTCTCTGTCCATTCTTGCAAGTTTATGGAGTTCTTTAGGAACAAACATGTTATCAGTCCTGTGCCTGATGACTTGTCTAGGATGGTCAGGAGTTTAAAGGAACACTCCACTTTTTTTAAAAATAGGCTCATTTTACACCTCCCCTTGAGTTAAACAGTTGAGTTTTACCGTTTTTGAATCCATTCAGTCGATCTCCGGGTCTTGCTCAAAAATGACCAAAGAGTTTCGGTAATTTTCCTATTTAAAGCTTGACTCTTCTGTAGTTACATCGTGTACTAAGACTGACCGAAAATATAAAGTTGCAATTTACACAGCGCATGAAAGTAGTCCCCGGCTATATCATAACTAGTTACCTAGCTGGGGACTACTTTCAGGCGCTGCGTAATATCATTGCTCCTGTTGCACTCATGGTACGGCAGCAAAGTTCCTTGATTATTACGCCGGAATGAGAGTATAGTTCATAGAATTTCGGCCTAGAAAATCACAACTTTTCATTTTCCGTCGGTCTTAGTACACGATGTAACTACAGAAGAGTCAAGCTTTAAATAGGAAAATTATCTAAACTCTTTGGTCTTTTTTGAGCGAGACAGACATGTTCACAAGTCTCTGAGGTCAAGTCCAAGTCAAGTCTCAAGTCTCTGAGGTCCAAGTCAAGTCTCAAGTCTCTGAGGTCAAGTCCAAGTCAAGTCTCAAGTCTCTGAGGTCAAGTCTAAGTCAAGTCTCAAGTCTTTAACGCAGAGTCCAAGTCACGTCTCAAGTCTTTGTTCTATTTATTAGCAGTTCTAATCAGCTAGTTATTGAGGCTAAATCAGTTTTGAAATACTGATTTCACAATATGATTTTCTCAACAAAATAACTTTAACTAAATTTAAGACAAATTAGAAATGAAAAGGTGTCCATTTATTAATTGTCAGATAAAATGCTGCACATTTCTTTGTAAAATTGAAATATGTCAAACAACAAAACTAAATTTTAAAACAAACCCCAATTAATCAAATGAATTACATAAATGAAATAAATCTCATATAAACAAACTAAGGCTTTGTCTGTGCTCTTTTTCAATTTAAAATTAGAGGCAACCACTGTGTTTTAAACACAACTCAATCCATACATCCAGCATGAGCAGTTTTTCATCTAAATTGGATTGTATAATTTCGAAATTTGAAGCAAAAACAAAATGGTCTGACTTTAGTTTTGTGAAACTATTCTACATAAAACATCTGTACGAAATAAACCAGCAGACAGAGAAGACAGGCTGAATTAATGCAGATTCACTCTCTGCCAGCAGGTGGCGCTTGAACATCAATTAAACATTGTTTCCTTGGTTGCCGCTGTAAACAAAGCAGAGCTGCGGTTATGAACACTACTTTTAATATGCATTATACGGAGGCAAGATGAAAAGAAAATACCATCTAAACTTTTTTTAAGACAGCCAGTTTCCCTCAGAGATACATTCATATAAACTCCTATACCAAATGACTCGTTTTTTACGAGTCTCACGAGTCACGAGTCCAAGTCAAGTCTCGAGTCAGCTGTTCACGAGTCCAAGTCAAGTCCCAAGTCTTTATTTATGCGAATTAAGTGCGACTCGAGTCCAAGTCTCAGACTCGAGTTTCCAACTCTGGAGCGAGATGCTAACGGTCTAATCAGATTCAATGATCTATGCTAAGCTAAGCTAAAAGTGCTACCGCCAGACCCGGAGATCGACTGAATGGATTCAAAAACGGTAAAACTCAACTGTTTAACTTTTGGGGAGTTGTAAAATGAGGCTATTTTCAAAAAAAAGTGGAGTGTTCCTTTAATATATGATGATAATAATAACTTGCGATCTGTAAATGTTTTAATATATCTTTATTTCCTATCAGGAGGCAGCAGAGGCTTTGTCCAGGGCCGCTTGTGGAGACAGGATGGTGTTCTCGCAGCTTCCTGTGCACAAGAGGGAGTGATACGAGTGAAGACGGTTTCTCAGAGTAAATTATAGAGGATTCAAAATATACTAAGTAGTATCAAATTCTTGAGATGCCTTACAACAGTTGCAAGACTGACTTTTTTTGCTTATTTGTCATATTGCAACGCACAATCAATGTCAAGTTTGCATTTGGTCTGCAGTGATCTGGAATATGGCAGTATATGAAATAACAACACTTCATGGTTTTCTTTTTGTCCCTTGTGCTAAACTGATTTAGATTAATGTTGTTTAAAAGTGTATATCATATTTGAGGATATGTGACCCTGGATCACAAAACCAGACTTCAGTCGCTGGGGTATATTTGTAGCAATAGCCAAAAATACATTGTATGGGTCAAAATTATTGATTTTTCTTGTATGCCAAAAATCATTAGGATATTAAGTAAAGATCATGTTCCATGAAGATATTTTGTAAATTTCCTACTGTAAATGTATCAAAACTTTATTTTTGATTAGTAATATGCATTGCTAAGAACTTCATTTGAACAACTTTAAAGGAGATTTTCTCAATATTTAGATTTTTTTGCACCCTCAGATTCCAGATTCTAGTTGTATCTCAGCCAAATATTGTCCGATCATAACAAACCATACATCAATGTAAAGCTCGTTTATTCAGCTTTCGTATGATGTATAAATCTCAATTTTGTAAAATTGACCCTTATGACTGGTTTTGTGGTCCAGGGTCGCATATGTCTTTTTCAACTGAGTGTGTATTTAACAATGGGATTTTGCATCTTCATTTTTGTGTTCAGTTATGACCAAAACACTTGAAGTCTTCATGACAAACTCCAGTTATACAGCGAGTTGTAAATGTGTCACAAGTCTAAACAGGCACTTTAATTATTTATATTAATATTTATAATTATTATCAATAAACATAACAATCTGAGGTTGTGTTGTACATTGCAGTCATTCAGTATCTAAATATCAACTACTACGTTAAGTAAAAAAAAAAAAAATCATCAGTTACTGCGACAGTGCATATGCGTGTAGAGCATAGACATATATTTCGTATATATATATCTATGGTGTAGCGACCGTGGCACGCCGGAAGTGACGTCAGAAACGTGGCCGTTATAACCGCTAGGTGGCCATTCCGTGGAGACAGACACAGCGTTTAAAGCTGCGAGGGTTTGTTTGTTTAATTAATTATTATTTACTAAATATCAACCATGCCGCGAGTGTACATCGGCAGGCTGGGCTATAATGTGCGAGAGAAGGACATACAGCGGTTTTTCGGCGGCTACGGGAAGCTTTTAGAGATCGATCAGAAGAACGGGTGAGTTTTAACGCGAGGCCGCGGCCTCATGATGAGAACAGCTTTACATTTACGTTCCAATGCATTTTATGTAAGAATATATTTTTTTATAATACATTTAAGAAATTGCACGTAAAGGGATGTGTATTAAATGCCTAATGTGGTGACTTGTTAGTTGTATCCCTCTAGTCGAGGCTCTTATCTCGTGCTCAAAATGGCGGAGGGTTTGTTGTGCTCAGCGCTTGAGCTTCTTTCACACGACCAGGTGATATTTATTAAAGCTTTTAAATTGGTCGGTGATTCTGAGACACAATATACAATTCCAAGAGTCGGTCAACTGTAGTTAGTACGTACACTAACATTACACCTCGTTAATGGTGCTGACCTGAATTCTCCAAACGGTACGCGCATTGTTTCTTACACACTTTAGTAGATGTGTTTACAAATGCACATAAAGAAGGTCGGTAGTTTTGTGTGGCGGGCTGAGATACGTCTTGTGCTATTTCTCCTTTATGTAGTATGGGACCCGTGCACAATTTCCGTATGCGTGTAAAACCCGGATGACCCACTACATTTGCTAGAATGTAACGTTACAGCGGATATGCTGTCAAGAGCCAATATGGCGCTCGCTTTGGTCTTAACACCGAGCAGCATAATGCAAGTTAAACAAAACACTAATCTGAGTAACGTTACACCCACATAAAAAAATTGAAAGTTGAAAAAAAATTGACTTTTTCTGGTTTTATTTACTTAACCTAACTTTGTCAATTCAAATTTACTACACAAACTACACTGTATACATGGTTCTTGCGTTTTATTTTTTTATGCACTCTGCAACTTGCATGTGGTGCAATTTTATTTCAAAGATAATTGATGTCCACTCAAGAGGTCATTTGAAACCTAAAGTGCAATGGGGTCTGACCACTGTTTCAACGGCCTCGGTTCCAGAATTATTTTCCATACTAGGGATTTTAAGTTTTAGTTGAAGGGTTATAAGCCAAGAGACAAACAGCCTGATTTGATGTGAATCACAACATTACAAACTTTGATTAGAAGTTAAGTGTATTTGAACATCGGACGAAAAGACGGGGTAAATGGCTTTAATGGTGGCAAAATTACAATCCCATGAAGCACTGCGAACGACAATTGAACAATCGTCATTAAACAAGATCACGTTTGAGTTGAGAAATGAGATGAAACCGTGCAGACTGACAGCTTCAACAAAAGCATATCAAGTAAACATTAAAAACCAGTTGCTGTTCTCTGTTTTTTCAAGCATGTTTTTAAAACGTTTCCAGTGTACTGTGCATTAAGTGTTTTTTCCTTTCCTACCAATGCCTTTCTGATCACCTTACAGTTGATGGTCCCCTTGGTTACTCTGTAGGCCTTTGAGGACTGTGCTTAGACCGTCGTAGAGAATTAATCTACATCTCTTTTGTGTAATGCTGGAGATTATTGTGAACCCAAGGTTCTGCTTAATTTCAGGTATGGGTTCGTGGAGTTTGAGGACACCCGTGACGCAGACGATGCTGTGTACGAGCTGAACGGTAAAGATCTGTGCGGGGAGCGTGTGATTGTGGAGCACGCGAGAGGACCGCGGCGGGACCGAGATGGATATGGTGGGGGTTATGGGGGCGGCGGCGGGCGCAGTAAGTACAGTCTCCTTCGTCATCTCAATAAACCGTTTGTCTTTTTTTTCCCCTCCCTCAGGCACGAGGAAAAAGTGGAGGTGAATAATAACAGTGTTTTTTGTTCATTTACAGTGAACTGTCAATAGCACCTGCATCCAGTGACTAACTACATTTCTCTGTTAAAGTGTGAAGTACCTGTGATCCGGACGGAAGGTTCATGGGATCTAATGTTCTTTAATGAAATTGGTCTTGAAATGTGGCCTTTTTTAAATGGGACTCCCTCAAAAGATGCCTCTGCTTTTGTAGTTTTGGCCTGTTTTAAACGCCAAGGGTCATGAGAATGTGCAGTATAATTTGAGTAATCTTCAAAAGCTAGGGAGAGTGACTAAAGATGTTTACATGTCAGATAGTGGGCTATTTCCACTTTTTATTGGCCCATCTCTAAATCTATTCTAGCCAATAGATTTAGTAATCAGTTGATGTTTTCTGAAGCCTCACTGGCATGTAAACAGTATGACGTGTGACGATGCGATTTTGTGTTTCCATCTGAATTCAACATTAACAAAAGTCCTTGATGTTTCAATTTAAAAGAGTCCGGTGCGGGCTGAGTCCGAGTCCATTGAGGCTAAGATGACTGCCTGTCCCGTTTGGCCTTGGCTTTCACCTTACAATGTGTGTGTGACCTTTGCCCTTTGACCCTTGGCTGACCTAACCGGAAGCCATGATGACAGCTGCCTTTTGCCAATAGACCAGGGTGATGGTGAGGAAACCCATTGGTTTTTATGTTGAAAGAATTATTGGTCAGGTTAAAACAAATTTCTGTAGCTACCCGCTAGTTTTTCATTTTACTTTTTCGTTATTAAAAAGAGCAATGGGCTTCCCTTGCTATGTGTCTTGTGCTGTCGCTCTTCTGTCAGTAGACAGGTAACATGTCAGCATCTAATGTAAGTAGTCCTGGTTACTTTTTTATTTTTATGCATTTATTTTACCCTTCTGTTTGTTTTCATGAGGGTATTGCGTACTTGTTTGCTGTCTTTATAACTGGGGCTCACGTTAAAACCTGTGTCGCTGGAGCGGTATTCACGACCCGAGCATTGCTGTTCTTGAGCTGTTGGGTGAAGACCAGCAATGCAACCTTTGACCCCTTCAGAGGGACTGAACAAATCCAGTCCGGTCATATGTCAGGATTTTTGTTTGTTTTTAATAATTCCAGTGTAATCGTTCCCTTCAGAACTATGTGCTGCTGAGGTCTTATGATGTTAATTTGGGTGTGACTATTCAGTGGGGTGGGATGGGATTTCTCATGCCTGAACATCATGCTTTATGCAGATGTCTGAAGAGGTTGCCTTGTGCGCTTGTTGGATTGCGTCTAATTCTGTACTGATTGTCTCTTGGCTTTTGTCTGAAGGCAGTAGTGGTTATAGCAGCAGCAGCAGCAGCAGGAGTCGAAGCGGAAGAGAGAAATATGGACCTCCGGTTCGCACAGAGTACCGACTGATAGTGGAGAACCTGTCCAGTCGCTGCAGCTGGCAGGATCTCAAGGTGAGCGTAGGTTCATGCTTTCCAAAAATGAAGATATTGAAACCAGATTATAGGCTAGTTTCCGTTTATATTAAATGTGGTTGGCTTTGGGGAAACCTCTGAATCTTTAATTGAAGGCCTTGTTGTTCTTGACTCTAGGACTTCATGCGTCAAGCTGGAGAGGTGACCTATGCTGACGCTCACAAAGAACGAACCAATGAGGGTGTCATTGAGTTTCGCTCCTACTCTGATATGAGGAGAGCTTTGGACAAGTTGGATGGCACTGATATCAACGGAAGAAAAATCCGTCTTGTGGAGGAAAAGCCTAGACGACGTCGCTCCTACTCTGGGAGCAGGTCAAGGTCAGCCTTCAGTTCTTCGCTTCATCTCACTTGGTGTTTGCACTCATGCCTGTGATTATTCTTTGAAATGTCTTGGGTGTCTGTAGATCTCTTGAATTGGACGCTTTGTTTTATAGGTCCCGCAGCAGACGCCGTTCTCGCAGCAGGAGCCGTTCACAAAGCCGGTCCAGATCTCGGTAGGATACGGCTGGATAAAATCTTTTTACGAAATGATATAGATCCTTAAATCCCAACAATCGATTAATCTAGCCTGTTTTCAGTCAAAGAACAGAGCATTGTAGCGCGCCTCCCATCCAATAAATCACAATAAGCTTTGTTACTTGTGATATGAAACAGTTTAAAATTCTCACCATTTTATTACAGTATTCAAACAATAAATGCCATTTTGCCGTTGTTTAATGTTGAGTGACAGATCGCTGTAGCGCCTCAGTTCAAGAGAAGCGGCATCGGAAAGTGTTGCGTGAACTGATCATCGCTTCCGCTTTAATACCAGTTTAATCATGTAATAAACATGAACAAAAATCTGAAGGTATGTTAAAAGAAAGAATACAACTTACCAAAATCCGTATCCTGTCTCATGTAATCGCTCAATCAATGTTTCAACTGCGGAAAGATGTCAGTAGAACAGCTTCTGAACAGGGTCGCGTAACGTCACAATTACCTCAAGAAAAACCTATTCGGTGACCATAAACTCGTTAGCTAGAAAAATGAACTCTAGAGAAGCATTTTGCTAAATACATGCACCATAACGCATTCATTGTAATTTTTACTGTTCTTCAATGTTTAATTTATGTTGGAATAAATGTCATGTTTGTATGACAGCCACCATTTAAATGTTTTTATTTAAAAAAACAAATTGGAGTGGAATTGTAATTGTAACTTTGTTATATAAACTTCATTGAGTGTAATTTAAGCGTTTGTATGCAAGTTAATTTTAACATTTAATATTATAGTAATGTAGCACCAACTGACTGATGTATAACTATTTTACCGCACAAGGTTTTTTTTTTTGTTGAAAATTTGGCATGTACTGTACCTGATGTATATCCAGAATAATCTAATTGAATCAGAAATGCAATGCAATCGAAGGCTTGTGAGTCAGTCGAATCGTGAAATTTGTCAAACCCAGCCCTACTGTAGGAAGGCCTTTTCTTTTGTGTATGAGATTTAAAATGTGACTAAGTGCTTTTCTGAATAGCTTGTGTCTGTCTTTTACAGGTCAAGGTCCCGCAGCAAGCACCGTTCCAGGTCTGGTCGCAAGTCCCGGTCCAGGTCTAGGAGAAAGTCTCACTCCAAGTCCCCAACAAAGTCCCGCTCCAGGAAGTCAAAGTCTCGTTCCCGCTCGCGTACGCAGAAGTCACGCAGTCGCTCCACCAGCCGCAAGTCCCGCTCTCGTTCCGATGCCCGCAAATCTCGCTCCAAGAGTCGCTCCAAAGCGAAGTCGGAGAGGGATTCCAGGAGCCGCTCCAAGGAGAAGTCAGTCAGTAAGAAGTCCCGAAGCCGCTCTGCTTCTCCAAGGGAGAATGGAGACCGGGCCAAGTCCTCTTCTCGTTCGCCGTCCCCTAAAGAGAACCGCCGTCAGTCGGAGTCGCCCGGCAGGCGTTCTGCATCTCGCTCTCCTTCACGTTCAAAGTCTCGTTCCCGCTCTCGGTCTGCTTCTCAAGACTAGTGTCACGCAGATTGGATTGCACGGCAGGAATATGTCGTGCACAGTTCAGTGTTAAATCGATCATTCACAGCCTACGAACATTCACCAAATGATTAAAGAGGCCGCAGCTCAGTGTATTGATTTACTGTGCTGTTTTCAACATTGCATGAAAACAAAATTGCATACCAGAGGTCCCCCCCACATGATGTCAAATCAGAATTTGTTTTCATTTTTAATAATTCGTTATAACCTTCTGTGCTAGCATCGCTCAGGCCATTGGTTGTATTTGACTCTGGTATGGGGCGTCTTTAAAAGGCTCTTTGTGTTTTTGCTTTAGTGAGGTTTAAGGAGATTGTAACAATGTTATAACCTAAATTCGTTAGAATGTGTAACTACTTTTACAGCTGCCCTTTTGTGTAGTTAACAAGATGTGATAGTTGAGTGGTTGGCTATGAAAATGCTTCCTCATTGTATAGTCCTGTCTCTTGCTGATAATTTTCATGGAACCTTTTTGTTTCTTAGTGCTTTGGATCATCTTGAATTCTTTTTTTTGTTTTACAAGAAGTTTAATATATCACTTGCTGTGTGATTTCTGTGATTGATCTCCTTTTTAAATGGGTTTTTGAATATTTTCCTGTGCTTTTGTTAAATACACATTTATTTGGTTTTGAGTGTTGCTGTTTTCTTTCCTGAAATATGAGTAGATATGTTTGAAGACTATTGCTGTTTCCATCACAATCAGCTCTGTATGTGTCACACCTAAACTATATTGTGCTCTAGTAGAAGCATTGTTCCTCTGTGCTGCCCCTCTGGAGACCACAGTGTTCAAGTATTCAGAGTCCACTGATCATTATAATATAGGTAGGAGCTTAAGAAGTATTTAATCTTTAGTACAGTCTTCAGTGTAATTACTATTATATAACCTGTTGAGCTGAAACATTGGGTCCTGGTGCTTCGGATCATTAGCAAGTGAAATTATCTAAAGTCTGCACTTCCTTAAGTGAAGAATTATACACATTGGTTGTTGCTGGAATATTTGAATAAAATTATTTTAAGTTACAGCAATTTAAAAAAAAAAAAAAAATGTTTTTTGGACCGTACTTTATTAATTTCCTTTTTCAAAATCAGATTTTGTTTGTGTTCTGTCATCTGAAATGTTAATTTTACAATGTCGATATTACGTAAAAGCAACAGATCATCTTGGTTATAAATCAGTCACATTCCTTCTGATGGTACATGCTCCACTGAGGTAAGCTGTACGGCATATGAGTTAACATACAGTGAAGATCAAAATTAGAGCACAATCCATAAATACTTGATTTTCTCTGAAATAATGTTGCTCTTAATCACTCAAAATTTGAAGGAAGAACAATGTAGACCACTAACATGTTTGATAACATAACCAAGGCATGATTTCAACAAAAACCTTTATTTTGTGCAAAACACAGTGATTAAAATTAGAGAACAGTTACCACTGTAACATGAAAGAAGATTACAACTAATATTTTGGAGAGTTACAGCTGTAAAAAAAAAAAAATAGTAGGAAGTGTAGATGTGTCTGTTTTAAATGACTTGAGCACATCTGCAGCCACTGTGCTGGTGTGATCTTGGTCCACTCTTCTAGTCTCTTCCATAGTTTGGTAACTGTAGTGGGTTTCTTTGTCGTCAAAGACTGTCCAGAGATTTTCAGACAGGTTTAGATCAGGACTCTGGACTGGCCATTTCACAATGTCAATGTTCTTAGCTTCAAAGAACTGCTTTACCTGTTTTGCAGAATGACGGGAGTCAGGGCCGGCCCAAGCCTTTATGGGGCCCTAAGCAGAATTTTATTTGGGGCCCCTTGGTGCCGCCAATATGACTGGTTATTGTCAAAGCATGATTATTCACACACTATAAATCTAACACACCCATTATCAGTTTTGTTTGTTGTAGCTGTGTTGCTTACATCATACCATTGTCTGCCTGCATGTTTTTACCCTTCTGTGATTTTTAATTGTAACAGTTGCAAACTTACAACAGTGGTCAGGTGTTAATTTTCACTTTAACATTCAAAGTCTTAGGCCCGGTTTCACAGACAGGGCTTAGACTAAACCAGGATTAAGCCATAGTTCAATTAGGACATTTAAGTGATTTTTATAAACATGCCTTAGAAAAAACATTACTGGTGTTCATCTTAAGACAAAACAAAGGCACTGACATGTTTTAAGATCAATCAGTGCAAGTTTCTTTCAGTTGAAACAGCTAAGATTTACATTTTAGTCTAGGTCTAGGCTTAAGCCTTATCTGTGAAACAAGAAACCTGGGGTTAAAGTATTAAGTGGCATACTTAATGTGCTTTATTTTTATAATAAATATTATACACAACAGAGAGCATCTATAGCCTACATATAAAACAACAACTCTTAATTTATCTAGCTAATTGAGGCTGGAATATAATAGCAAAGACGCTAAATGTAGGCTGAGGTAAATAATGTTAAGCTGTTATCGGTTTATGAAACAGAAGCTTATTTTTATTACAAAAATATGTACCCACCCTGCTAAAAAAAACAATAGAAGCCCAATAGAAACCATCAAAGAAATTCCAATGGTTTCCATTAAAATACCATTATAAACCATTAGCTTTTTCCAGTAAAACCATTACAAAATTCATTTTTGTAGTGTGTTTTGGGCATTTTTCCAATAGGATTTAACATCCCACCAATAGAATCCATCACATACCAGTTGACACCATAGTTTCCATTAAAACCAATACAATTCCCATTATAACCATTAAATCCATTACATTTTCTGTTGTGTTTTGGGCAGGGCTCTATTGTTTTTTTTCAGCAGGGCAGGAAAGTTATTTTTACTGATCTGATCAGGGGTGCATTTCCCAAAAGTAATTATGGTCGCAAGTTCTGTCGTTACAAATAGAGTTCAATGGAAATAACGACCATAGTTAGCTAACAATGGTTTTGAGAAACGCACCTCTGATTCGTGCCACAAAACCCTCATGTTGAATTTGTCCTCCACCCCCAAAACACGATCGATTTGAACCCTTTGACGCGCCGCGCTTTGGCTGGAACTGAGCCAGAGAGAGAAAAATAAAAAGAAAGACGAGCTTTGCGCTTTTCACATTTCATAACTGTTCAGTGTTTTCAACCAAATACAGTTTATTTTAGGTTTCAGACATTTAAATACACTTCAGTTAAGTAAAAAAAAAAAAAGACATTTAGTTTGTTAAATAGGCTACACACTGAACAATGGCATTCCTTTTTCTATGGAAAGCGGCAATAATAATAATTTCAATTAATGGACGACATGTTTTATTCCACATTGTGTAGGTTACTATAAAGTTTACTCTGTTTTTCTCCCACCTAACTGACCACTTACTTTCATGTATTTCGGGAGAAATAGGTGAATTTACGTGATGTTAATCCGACAGATCCACACGGCGGCCTGCCAGATTATGCACCCCCTCGTTGAAATCGCTACCTGATTGCCTAATCCTAACCCCTCCCCCACACCTACTCCTAAACCTACCAATACTAGGGGGTGCATAATCTGGCAGGGTGCAGAATTCGGCACAACACCGGCGCATATTATCAACATGCTCATTATTGTGCCTGCATGACACGTCGCTATGGAAATAATAAAGTCATATGTATAGAATATTTAATTATTTAATATTGCACTTTTGTATAATTACCACTGTCCATTGACATATATCACGAATATAAAATAAAATAAAATAGACGGTCCTTTCATGTAGGCTACTCTTGGGGGCCCTCTGGTGACCACGGGGGCCCTAAGCAGCCGCTTAGTTCGCTTATGCCTTGGGCCGGCTCTGACGGGAGTACTGTCCTGTAGGGCTGTCAAAAAAAAAAAATCGATTTTCGAATATTCGTCGAATTTAAAATAAAAATCCACATTCGAATTTTAGGCGCGCATCAGGCAGCTTATCAGTGGCGCACGAGACGCGATGAAGATGTAGGTAGGTGTCATTGCATTTTAATGCTTTTTTGATCTATCCAGTTGAACCCACTGAATATGTTGTTCATTCAAAATACTGCGGAAAAAAAGAACATCAACGCGGAGATGATGTTGTTTACGTCAAAACTGGAACTAAGCCGTTCACACAGAACGCATATTTTGTGCATTTTCTAGAGAGACATCTATCACTATTGTACTCGCGTCTCGCAAAAGAGAGTCGGATATTTAGAAAGTCATTTAAAATTATCGTAAGTTCAACTTTATGGCGGGACGGGTCTCTCCCCATATCACAGCATTTCATGTTTTTAAATGAAAAAAGTAACGTTTCTCTTTGTGATTGGTTTTCTGTGCTTTGTATTAAACTGTGTATATACATGATGCTTTTTTGTTTCTAATTGTTTAAGCAACTTAATAATTATATATGGTTCAACATTATTTTAAACATTATGCACATTTTTCAAAGATCGTTGTTTTATTTTATGCTTTGAAGAACCGTGGATTAGTAATATTTTTGCTCGATGCGCCTCTTGTGGCCTCAGGAGAGAAGCCAAAAGCTTTTTTTCCTCTAACTGAAATTATGCCTTTTAAATTCAAATATAATTCGAATTTTGATAATATTAGGTACAAAATTCGAATTTAGTTTTTCAGTCATTTTGACAGCCCTACTGTCCTGCATGAAAATTGCTGGCTTATTGGGAGATGCCTGCAGGGAAGGTACCGCATATTGCTGAAGAAGCTTCAGAAGTTTTTGATGTTACGTTCAATACCGAAGCTCAAAAGCTTGTATAAAAAAACCAACACATTTCACATTGAAGCACAGTATCGGAGCCAGTGTTGCCAACTAATTTTCAGAGAAAGTTGCTAAAGGAAGGTCGATTTGTTGCTAAAAGTTGCTAAATAACGTTATAAAGTCATTGCGCAATGACGTCATCGCGTAATCACGACGCAAAATTACGCGTCCGACGAATCATTTCCGGTACAGTGCTTCAGATGTTTTTGATACAAGCTTCCTATGGAGCCTCGGTGTCGAACATCACATCACTATTTTTCATCACTTTTTTTTTTTTTTTTTTTTTTAGATAAAATATTACAAAAATATGTTATTGCTTTGCAGGAATTCTCGCAGCATCATTATGGTAAGGTTAGGTCAACCAAGCCCGCTGGAAATATTTTGACAGCAGTCTTTCATCTCATTCTCATGATTAATGTTAGAAGTGGATGTTGTGCCAAAATCGGTGACCTAGCGAAAACTTAGACGAGTACAGAAAGAAGAGCAAGAAGAAGAAGAAGAAGGAGAAGTAGTTTAAATGTGCTGTATGTAGGATTGTGACTCTACTAAAGCATAAAAATACCATAATATGTTTGCAGATATTTAAGAAACATACTAAGTTAACATACTTGTTTATCTGAAAAACAATGCTACGGTCAGTTATTCTCCTTTGAAAATGTGCATTTTCAGATCGGGTTGACGATTTCCAGCCCAAAAGCTCACCAAAACCCGCCCACTTCAACAAAAACCAGCCCAAATTTTAACTGCCAAAATGATGAGAGAATTTAATTGCCATGTCAATCAAGGTTGATAAGGACCATTTTTATCTCCTTAAAATAAAATAATGATGACAAAATAAAATAAAGATAAATCAATTTCACAGGAACATGGAGGGCAAATGAGTTAAAAGCGGCTATCAAGAAATTAACTGATGACTTTAACCCTGAAAAAATGCATCATTTTCAATGTCTACAGTAAGAATAAGCTAATTTTTGTGCAAAAAGTGCACAATAACGTGATCAGAAAGCAATGTAAATTAGCTGGCATTTACTCTCGTTCATGCACACACACCAGACAGCCAAAAAATATTCATTGATACATACTGTATGATAATCTGACAGCAAAAATAAAATAATAATAATAACAATTAGCAACAATAATGTGCTTACCTTTGTCTTGTGCTTTGTCTTAAGACAGAACTACAGCACGTATTTCACGAAGTACACATTTTAGAACATAATGCAGAAGTTTGCACAGTCAAAACTGTTCAAGTCCAGCAGCTGCATGTCAATGCCAAGTATAGCCTACCAAAGTAGAGTCTGGACGGTTTAAAAGATGTTCTGATGCAGAACAGCATCGCCATATTCAGTTTTGATTTTTAATAAATCATTCAACTGTTCTCTCATTTCAGTTACAGTTATATTTAGAAATCTTCTTTTCATCTCTCATCACGTGTAATCCACGTTGTGAGATTTGAGTCACTAGACTCTTTCTCGTGTAACTTATATTTAGGCCACTTTGCCATCGCAATCACTTAAAATGAATGAATGAATGAATATATAGCTGCACATTTAAATCTTGCCCTTTATAGCGCCAAAACCCAGTCACTCACGAGTCATCACATCTCACCAACATAAAAGATGGTAAATTCACTGACAGGTCTCGGTTAAACTGAACCAATAAGGGTTGCGTTAAGGAAAACTGAGTTGATGACTGCACTACACATTATTTTACTGTGATACTTTGAGCTCGAACATATTAAAATAACATGACTAAAGATAAATGCGAAGAAAAAAAGCAGCTGATTGGGCGGCTTTTCATTTTTTAAAAGCAGCCCAAATTTTGTCTACCCGCCCAATGCGTTATTCTCCGGTCCAAACCGATCAAAACAACAACCCGCCCAATCTGGCAACACTGAAACCCGCCCACTGCCAGTTTACCCAATTGTATTTCGGCACCCCGGGTTGCCAGTTGGCGGAAAACACAGCGTATTTAATTTCATTCATCGTCATGTGCGCTCGTTCCTGTTGATGTCGTTAATCTGGCATCCTGTGTGTGCGTCAAATCTGAGGAGGAGCCGGTGTTGTGCACAACCGCTGGGTGTCAATCCTACATACAGCTCGCTAATTTTAACTAGTTTTCGCTGTCAGCGAGTTCGGAGCTACAGGTTTGAACAGCCTCACTAAAATTATTTTGTTTGTAAAAACTATTTGCATTATTTTAAAAGGTTAAAGCAGCTCAAGTTGGAGAGGGCTGACAGGAGGAGATGTTTCTTCTCTGGTGAGTTTTTTCTGTTGAGTCTAGTTCGGTGATTTTAATGGCTGTGTGACATATGCTCGAGTACAAATAATGATACTGTTTTGAGGTAGTTTTGAAGATGCTTACACAACATCGTGTATCATCAGGTCTCGACTCATTTAAATTCATAAATAATTTGACGATGGCTAAAAGCTATTCGATGTTTTAGATGTTGCACTTTTGGTTTCAGTTTGTTTTTTTGTTCTTTTCAAATCGACAAAATGCAAAGTTACAATTATTTCACTGCTTCTCTAACACCTTTTCACCATAAACCTGACAAGCGTTTCGTAGTATTACTTTCAGGCTTTAAGATACGATGTAAGCTTGAATGGATCCGTTTTAACATGTTTGTAGTTCAAAGGTGTGTTGGCTCATATGACAAGCCGTTTTGACTTTTATTCATTCACAGGATATGAATTTTTGATATCAACAATTCAATTTTCACTAGTTAAACTGCTAATTCTTGATATCAACAATTAAATTGTCACTGGTGACAATGATCATTTCTGATATCATGAATGTGATTGTTACTAGTAAGAAAGTCATTTTAGATATCAGAAATTATATTGATATCAGAAATAACAAAAGTAACATGTTGAAATACATTTACTGATATCAAGAATTCACATTTTTACTAGTAACAAAATAATTATTGATATCAACAAAGGCAGTTGATATCTGAAATTGCCCTTGCAACTAGTGAAAATAGAATTACTGATATCTTAATATTTTAACTAGTAAAAAAACTTTTACAGATATCTAGAAATGCCATTTTTACTAGGAAGAATAGCTATGGTAATGAGTTATTGAATATTAATGAGGTCTGGTTTTCCCATAATCCTCTGTGTAGTGTCAGTATATAGGTTTAAAGATGGCGGTAGAACAACCAGAAACGGCTTACATAAAAATTATATTTTGGCTGGATTTTTATTTTTATTATTTTAATTTTAATTTTTTTGTGTTAATTGTTTAAAAAAAGTAGTTTAATCCCGTTTCTTTTTACTGGCCACCAAGACCTTCAGATAATTAAAGGAAAAATGAACAAGGCATCATTTAGCTATAACATAAAAATAACATGTTTATTTTTGGTTTCATTACACTTTCTTCTAATATATCAAATAAAAAAATATAACCAAAATGTAAAATAAAATGGATAATAATGCGGCAAACAAAGTTTGAACGTTTTGATAGACTTTTTTAATTTATTTATTTAACTATCATTGTATTTACATGAATGAGTCTCGTATTGCATACCCAAATTCGTGCCGGCGTTTCTTTGTTTAAAAGGCGGGTGCGTTTTTTTTTTCTTGTTTACTGTAAATTTTGATGTATTACTACACCGACACGTTTGATGAGCCGATATATTTGCACTCTCTGCCCAATTCGGCTCGGATTTTCTTGACCATTGGGAGCAAACTTGATACGCACTGTAATGTCCTAATACTTGCATTGTTTTTATATAACATGTTGTCCAGTTCTTATTGGTGGACAAGATTATTGATAAAGTCCATTGAACCTCTTTCTCATGTCTCTCTCAGCCATTTCAGTGTTACGTTAAATGACACTGCACTGATTAGGGCTGTGTATTGGCAAGAATCTGGCGATACGATACGTATCACGATGCAAGCAAGGCGATATATTGGGATATTTCTTATTTTAGGAATAGGATATATTTTTAGGAAAGCTGTCATTAAGAGCACACCACCATATGCAAACCTTAGCAATAAATAAATAAAAACTGTTTAACCAGAACACACTGGGATCTGCATTTGCAATAATCAGTCCCTGTAACATTCAACATTATTGAACCACTTTTTGTGCAGTACGAGTCAAGGGGGAAAAATTAAAGTGCTTGCAGGATTCTTTACTTGTATGTATAAAACTTATTTTATAAAAAAGACCATATATATTTTTAGACCCTGCTTTAAACATTCACAGTTTAAGTTTACAATTGTAATATACAATGTCATAACATTTTGATCTGAGCAAAAAATTACATCTGCTTAGTATTAATGAAAAATAAAGTGCTTGCTGGATTCCTAATGAAAACAAAACAAATGTAAACAATAAAATAAATACAGATGTTGAACATTCTCAGAACCTTTCCACTTGGATTTCACAGGTTTTTCAGTTTGTATTTATGTTCTGCGTGGAATCGCAGAGACCGCGACGCGAGCACCGCCCCAACTGCACAAAACGCCCCCGACACGAGAGAAAGCTGCAGCCGCGCAGCGACCCTGCCGCCCGCCGCACCCCGCGCGAAGGCTTTTCACACGGGGCACGGCAAGTGGCGGGACCGAGGTGGCACTTGCGCCACGGTCCCGGGGCGGACATTACCACAAAAGCCCAAATGATGCCACACTTCAGCTTTGTACACCGAAACGAGAGCTGGAACAATTCTTTCATCCTCCATTACTGGCAGCGAACTATATTAACACTAACATTAGTGGTGTGCTCTAATGCTAGTATTTCCTGTCACTGTTTAAGTTCAGAGATGAAGACTGCCATCTAGCGGTCGGGATATGAACTCAAAACGAAACAACTGCCATGAATCCTGTATGATTTTTTTTTTTTTAAATATCGATATTCCGTTTTTGAGAATCGATACAGTATCGCCAAACAAAATATCGCGATACTCACGTGTATCGATATTTTCTTACACCCCTAGCACTGATACACTCTTCTGAAAGTTAAGGCATGCATATGCTGCAGTCTCTCAATTGTAGTGGGTTCGGAGTGGAATGGAAAGTGATTTAATAAGAATTATAATCTTGCCCATCTTTCATTGCTTATTATTATTATATTATTAGGCTATTTTATATTAGCCTATTATTATTATTATGCTATTTTATTATTAGGCCATGTTGTTGTTGTTGTTGTTGTTTTACTTTGTAACTATAAATGTGTTTACTTTGACCTAACAATAATTGTATCATAAAATAATTAATACATTTTTTTTCTGTGTTGGAAATGTGTGTCTCTACTATCCCTTTCAACACTGAGTGTTGTTTTGGCAAAACAACACAAAATAAAATGGAATAGAGACTATATGTTATCTCCAAAGAGATACATAAAGGAGATTATGGCGACTGCTATGTTCATTAGTGCATCCCAAAACACAACACTTGTAAAGCCTATTTGGCGCTGACATTGTATATATCTCCAGTAATGGTGGACCGCAGCTTCTCACTCAGGGCTGTGTTTATGCTAATAGGGCAGAGAGCATCACAAATGGGCGGGACTTTGTCGCGCTAGCTAGCGCCTCCAGCTCCACTCTCAGCTCTTTAACAGAATTGTCGGTCGCCTGTATGTCCGCACGCAGTTCACGCAATGCTGGAGTCAGTACGGAATTCACCGCATCTCTTACTGTCGAGGCCATAGCCGAATCAGAAGTGCTTTGCTGCTCTTTAAATGCTAGCTTGAAACCCTTAGCGACAGCATCGTTGATATCCTCTCTGGAGATGGTGAAATCTTTGAATTTTTTCTTTATTGGCGATTGCCCAATCTCTCTTTTCCGATCGCCTTTGACTGTTGAAGTACTCATGATGGATCCGATGCAAAGTGGTTCGAAATTTACTGACAGGATTACAAAATATTTGACAAAGTCAGCAGAGCGAAAGACTACGCGTGCATCGAAGTCGAAGGGTCACGTGATCCTCGACAATGTTCATTTCTGATATCTGAAAATGTATTTCTGATATCTAAAATGACTTCTGTTACTAGCAACAATCACATTCATGATATCAGAAATGAACATTGTCACTAGTGACAATTTAATTTAATTGACCTATCGGTAAGCCCCGCCCCCCTTAGTTACTGTTGCTCCCTCAGACAAACAAACGGAGCTGCTGACTGTCTTACAATGACACTACGCAAGCGGGAGAAGTCTCATATTACGGTTGGTCATCACGATCGTGGATGACAACATGCAGGATCAACACGATTAAATTAATGTACATTTAACCAGTTTAATATGAAAAGACAGTGAAATGTAGACCTCCGTTTATGTGTTTTTGACCTACACTGTACAAGACGTGAGAACAGTCCGCTATTTAGGTTTGTACTTTAGCATGGACTCACTAACTTTAACGTTAGCTAGTTTTAGCCAGAGATACCTTGCTAAAGCACAAGATAACATTAACGTTCTGCTTGAGCAGATGAAAATTGTAACTTAATGAGTCTATGACAACCAGAAAATGAACGTTTTTGTCTTCATTTGTATTGGGGTTGAATACTTGGGGACATTTTGCTTTGTTTTGTTTGGATTCAGGAAATGTAATAAAATAAATTCTATTGCCCATCCTCTCAGGATACCTGGAATCGGTGTTACAAGTACCCCAGGCACATCGTTTTTCCATTTTTGAAGCATAAACCCCATAAAACCGATGTGAGCTTCAGATCTTCCAATGTTTCTCTATGGTGCTGAAACCGTGCAACTGATACTCGACTGCCATTGGCTAGTCTGCGTTCGAGGGGAGGGGCTTACCAATAGGTTAAATGTTGATATCAAGAATTCATATCCTGTGAAGGAATAAAAGTCAAAACAGCTTGCCATAGGCTCATAACAGAAAATGAAAGCATGCAAAGAACAAAGCCACCGCTAGCATCGAATATCTTATCTCTTTAGTCTAAAATGACCAGTGAACAAATTTATGAGCTGAGCATTTAACTTTAATTTCACTTTTACTTTTTTAAACTTGTGACGTTTTTAGTTTTCAAACTTATCCACATTTTTCTTCCCGTAAAATCAAGCACGGACATTTGTAAATTTTATAGGTCTGGCTCCCGGTCTCATGCGCGTCCAGCTATTTTTAGCTGTACAAAACCATTGGTTTGCTGCTTGATATTGAGAATTGGTGTGTCTTACCATATTATTTTAATGTATTATCTTAATTATGATCACACTGGTTTATACTGCAAACAGTTTTACTGTTTAATGCACATGGTTATTCTTCTCTTTATGTCTTTATGTAGCGCAGTGGTGTCAAACTCAGTTCCTGGAGGGTCACAGCCCTGCAGAGTTTAGATTCAACCCTAATTAAACACACCTGATCCAGCTAATCAAGTCATTTAGGCTTATTTGAAAGCTACTTGGGTTGTGTGTTGGAGCAGGGTTAGAACTAAACTCTGCATGGCTGTGGCCCTCCAGGGGCCTGTACTATGAAGCCGGTTTAGCTGGCTAGCCAGGTAAGTTTCAGTTTAGTTTGCATCAATCCTGGGTTTTAGGTACCAAGAAAGTGGCTTGGCTTTTAGCTGCGTTCATTTCTATAGTAACTTGCACTGCACAGCTAACCTGCTCCGGGGCAGGTTATGTTCTGAGTTATAGATCTCAAACTGAAATTGGACCAATCAGATGTGAGCAAAGTGACACATGTCTGACACAAAAAAAGTCACTCCCCCAGTCTCTCTTCCTACAAATGAAAGGTCACTATGAAGTACCTTTAAAAAAAAATTTCCAACAAAATTGTCTGGCTTTAATGATAATTACAATTTGCATATGATTTATATAATTATAATATGATTTATATTATTATTACTCCATTACACACAAGCACTTTTAGTTTAACAATTAATATAAAGCATTTGTTTTAAATTAATATTAATATATACAGATCATATGTAATATAAATAAGTGGTAGAATCAATAGATAACACTTTAAAAATGGCTACATGTGACCTTACATGTTTGAGTCTCTATCACTATATATTATCAACTATATAAACAAACTTCACAAGTTTCACTTGTGACTGCACTGATAGAGCAAGATAATTTCCTTTATTTGTCCTCTTTCATGGACAAGTACTTCAGTGGAAATGTTTAAATTCCTCATATTCTTTAATCTCTTAACCTTTAACAAAATAGTTTTGAATCTCGCTGGCTCTCTCGCGAGAAGTGAGTCACACTTGCTCTGTGTTGTGATTGGCTGTTCGCCGCTGATGTCACACATTCATGTGCACGCGCTCCATTAACTCAGGATCAAGCCTGAGTTGACAGAGAAAGTTGATGATCAGCGTCATGGTACCAACAAAGCCAGATTGGAGTGGTTTGGTTTTGTCAACTCAAAACTTATCCTATAACTCTGAATTTGTTCATCTACCATCATGGTACAGGCCCCAGGAACTGAGTTTGACACCACTGATATAGCGACTAATGAACCGGAAATCTTGCCCATAGGCTTACTTCCGCGTTGAAGAAAATGATGGATAGCATGTTTACTTTTGTATATCTAACACTGCTCTTAACCTTTTCACATTTTAATAAGCCTTTGACACTTTTAAAGCAGATATTCATAATAGCACATTAACATAGAATATTAGCTATAACCGTTTTACTTCAACTCTTCACAGAATACACCTGATTACTCTGTTTACTCAAGAGGAGTCAAGCCCAGTGTGAAGAGGAAGAAGTGTTTGTTTGAGTCTCTGCCAAAGCATCTTCTAAAGACTTCATCAAACTGATCATCAGAAGACAGAGAACCAGCCATCAGGATCTGAAACAGCCCTTATATGAATATAAAACACAGACCTAAAGTCCCTCTCAGTGGAGAGGAATGCCAAGAACTGGATCTAATTCATTATTTAATGTGAAGTTGTGAAAAAAGAAAGAGATTTGTGAAATCTGAGGATGAAACATTTTCATTTATTTTCAAACTGACTGAATAATCCTTGTTTGCACTTTACATGGACATGTTGTTGTTAAGGACCATTATATCCACTGCTGCTATCATCATTGCTGCTAATTTGGGACTATGTTTCTGTGGATGTGCCCGTGCTGAATATGAGATCGATGGAGAATGTTGCCCCATGTGTGCCCCCGGTACAGTACAAATGTTTATTTCAGATTCTGTACGATAAATGCTGGAATACACTACACAACTTTTGGACAGATTTTTGCCCAATGTTTTTGGTGCTAGATGCTGAAAGTCAGAGCCAGTTTGCAGCTTTTAGGCAGACAGAGTTGACAGATAAAAAAAAAACTTAAGAATACAGACTCAGCTTTTTAGCTTCAGGCTATGATTCTATCTAGTTGAGATCAAACATTTTAATATTTTTAGTCAGTTTAGCACTTTCATTTGTCATATGTCTCTAACAACGAGACACATATTTGTGCCTGAGTTGTGTTAAGAGCATTTGGAAAATCTGGTATTGTGTGATCAGGGCTGGACTGGGACAAAAAATCGGCCCTGGCATTTTTTGGTCCAGGCGGCCCACCACCACCTTATTATATTTACATTTACATTTAGTCATTTGGCAGACGCTTTTATCCAAAGCGACTTACAATTGGGGAACACAAAGCGATTCATCTTGAAGAGGCAATCAGACAGAGGAAGTGCTCGTAACACCAAGTCTCAGTCATTGTTCAAATAAGTACAAGCTAGCAAGGGAAGGAGAGAAAGATAAAGGGAAAGGTTTATTTTATTTTTATTTTTTTGTGTGAACAAGTTTAGGATGAAGTCAAGTAGTGCCGAAAGAGATGAGTTTTCAGTTGTTGCTTGAAGATTGACAGGGATCCAGCATTCCGGATAGAATATGTTATATAGAATAGACCGGATAGAATATATATATATATATATATATATATATATATATATATATATATATATGATATACACTACCATTCAAAAGTTTTTGAACAGTAAGATTTTTTAATTTTTTTTAAAGAAGTCTCTTCTGTTCACCAAGCCTGTATTTGTTTGATCCAAAATACAGCAAAAACCGTAATATTGTGAAATGTTTTTAATATTTAAAATATATTTTAAAATGTAATTTATTCCTGTGATCAAAGCTGAATTTTCAGCATCATTACTCCAGCCACATGATGTTCAGAAATCATTCAAATATTCTGATTTGCTGCTCAAAATACATTTATTATTATTATTATTATGTATTATGAAAACAGATGAGTAGATTTTTTTTTCAGGTTTCTTTGATGAATAGAAAGTTCAGAAGAACAGCATTTATCTGAAATAGAAATATTTTGTAACATTATAAATGTCTTTATCATCATTTTTTATCTATTTAAAGCATCCTTGCTAAATAAGAGTATTAATTTCTATAATTTCTTTCCCAAAAAACAAAACACAAATTATACTGACTCCAATCTTTTGAATGGTAGGCTATAGTGTATCCAGAAAAAAAAATTACTCGACTGTTTTAAATATTGATAATAATAATAAATGTTTCTTGAGCAGCAAATCAGTATATTAGAATGATTTCTGAGGGATCATGTGACACTGAAGACTGGAGTAATGATGCTGAAAATTCAGCTTTAATCACAGAAATAAATTACATTTTAAAATATATTCAAATAGAAAGCAGTTATTTTAAATAGTAAAAATATTTCACAATATTACTGCTTTTACTGTATTTTGGATCAAATAAATGCAGGTTTGGTGAGCAGAAGAGACTTCTTTAAAAAAAAAAAATCTAAATCTTACTGTTCAAAAACTCTTGACTGGTAGTGTAGATATGTATCATTGCATCTAGTTGTTTTGGATAAGAATACAACGTCTTTTCGAATTTAAATCTAGATTTATTCGCATTGGCCCATGGAAACCTCTATGAACACACTTGACTTGGCCAAAAAATCGCGGGGGACAAATTTACGGTTTATTAAAAAAGTGTTAAATAAAAAAATATTAAAAAGCATATTCTGCACTCATGGTGCGCGCGCGCACACACACTAGATGCCTGCCTCCGTTGCGAGTCCCTTATCAAGCACTTTACCGATTCAACTACTCTCCCCTCCCCTCCTGCCTGGCTCTTTGGCCCGCATCACTCACCGCAGAGCAGGCCTGTTTTTATAAAGCTGCTGTGAAACGGGGAAAGCCGATACGGAAGAAGTTGGGGTTTATTTAGGCGGAGCAAAATACTTCATCGCTCTGTCTATAGCGCATTGTGATTGGGTGGTTTGCTGTCAATGCAGGAGACAAACCAATGGGCCACTGACTGCTCGTTGTCCCTGCGTGATGGTCCTTGGCAAAAAAAAAAAAAAATTCTGTCGGCCCCTTCAGTGCGTCGGCCCACCGGGAAAATGCCCGGTATGCCTGATTACCAGTCCAGCCCAGTGTGTGATCCTCTGTCATTTAATGTTTGATATCAAAGTCCAAAGTCGACAAGCATATGATGCCTAGTGTTTGTTAAGAATCTGTTAGATTTTAAAAGTTATGTAATGTATTCTGGCCAAAAGTAATTTTAATGTTAAACAATATAACAGATAATAAGTGTTAATATCCTAAAGAGTTAAACTTAAAATATTACAAGCACAAAGATACACTGTTTTCAAACTTGCATTACATATTCTTTGAAACTATTGATTTGGTTTTGTTAAAAAGCTGTTATGGTTCTGTCATATGTAAACCACACATGACTAGAATTATCAAATCAGCTGATAACTAATATGATGCAGCAAAGAGGTCACTTGACAAAAAAAGTTTCCATGTTAGTATGATATATAATAATTTTATTCAAGAAAAAAAAAAATGTTACCCTTTTTTTTTTTTTCAGGAAACCGTGTTTATTGGCCTTGTACTGCAGATACCAATACAACATGTGTTCCTTGTCCTGCATCAACATACACAGATGAACCCAATGGACTTTTATCATGTTTTCCCTGCACTGTGTGTGATCTAGGTGTGTCCAGTGATAAAAGCATTCATTTATGGTAAAGATTTATAAAACACTCTCAATATGCTTAGGTTCTCTGTTTTTGTGTTCACAGTCCATCGACTAAAAGTGCACAAGGCCTGCACTCGCTCTGCAGATACAGTTTGTGAGCCTCAGGAAGGATTTCATTGCATTAAACTAAATAAAGAGTCCTGTGCATCAGCAGTGGAGCACTCTGCATGTAAACCTGGACAATATATTAAACAGAAAGGTGAGTGTGTATAACAGGATAAAATGCATGCAGAATGTACAGTAGTCAACATTTGAAATGGATCAAAAAAGTTTTTGTCAAAAAAGATAAGAACGGGTATTGTTTTGGTTTTAGGACAACTTTGATGAAAGATTTTGATCTACATATATACAAGGAGTATATTTTATCTCCAAGCTGTATAATTGTTTGATTTACAGCAGTAAAGATTTTCAGATTTATTTGCAGATTTAGTCAGTAATTTTATGATTACCCTAGTAATTACAAACAACACTAGTAGCAGCTTTATTGACATTTTATCTCATTCAATCTCAATATTTTTACAGGAACAGTATTCAGTGATACTGTATGTGCTGACTGCATTGATGGAACTTATTCAGATGGCTCTCTAATGGCCTGCCTGCCACATTCAGTGTGAGTAGTGTCCACAGATTTATAATTGCCAATTAAGAAATATTCTGATAAGACTGGACATACTAATAATACTAAGTTACTCTTCAGATGTGCGACTATGGGACTTACAGAAGTAAAAGCTGGAACAACATCCTCTGATGCTGAATGTGAGAAAGTGACTTCAGCTGGTCTCATAGCTGGAGTCACATCTATAGTTCTTGTAGCTGTAATTGTAGCATTATTAGCATACATTATATACAGAAAATGTAAAGCATGGGGCTCTAACGAAGGTAAGAACTAAATTCTTACAGTAAAATTCCAATAAAAACTAATTTTAACATATTACTATTATTAACATACGCAGTGCTAATACTTTTATATTGTAGGTGTATGGCACAAACCACAACAATCACCTGAAGATCCATAATCAGTAAGTGAATATTTGACCTGTTCTTTATTAACACAGTCAAACAGTTAAAATATGATTATAATAAGAACCACCTTACTAAAATACTGATGTTGTTTTCAGACTGAAGTTACATAAAGCTTTATTTTATCTATTTTTTACACAAGTGTCAGACAGGTTTGGACCGACATAAAACAGTATTAACAGTTAAGAGACAACAGCTGATCAGAAGGAGCTTTATCATGCTGCTCATATGAAATCAGTTGTGTAGTCCTTTCTTTGAAAACGTGCTTGTTAGTAAAGGTCCTGACATTTCTGAATCTATGCCCCACCAAATGACATCCATTTATTTATCAGCACTGACTTTCCTTTGAGGAAAAAAAAGACTACTTTTGGTTGCAAAAAAAAGTATTTACTTGAACACTACCCAAACATGCATAATAACACCTTTTGCTAATTAGAAATGTTTTCATAAATGTGCAATCTATTAAATATAATCTACAAATCATTTATTATCATAAAACTTGGAATGTATTTGTGTTCTTTTATTGATTTGTAGTGTTTGTTTTGTGTTTTTTTATATATATAATATCACTCTATTTTTCCATTATACATACATGACTGTCATTAAAACCAAATCTAGATTATAATTATAACTCACTGAAATAAAACCATATCTTTGCATACATTAATCAGATCAATACCTTATGTGATCGAAGTTTGCAAATGTTTCAAATCATCAGTCCTGCACAGTGGTTCTCAGTGTGTGGTACGTGAGCTTCCTCTAGTGGTACGCAGAGGAATCTCTGAATTAAATATAAACAAGGCCGTGTGTCCACCAAAGCGGTTTATTATTATTGTTTCGAGGCTAGCGAATTTTTAAAATTGTTTTAAATGGAACGTATTTTTCATGCTGAGCACTCGGGCGTTTTTTTCTCGGCGCCGAGAGTTGAAGAATGTTCAACTTTGGGTCAAACTTGGTGCTCATCACTGTCACTTTCTAGTCAGCTAACCAATCACAGTGGAGGAGGGGCGGGACTAATACATC
Organism: Schizothorax lantsangensis; assembly: GCA_027422415.1. Taxonomy (NCBI): domain Eukaryota; kingdom Metazoa; phylum Chordata; class Actinopteri; order Cypriniformes; family Cyprinidae; genus Schizothorax; species Schizothorax lantsangensis. The sequence continues at coordinate 120,350 of JAPDDO010000280.1, read as the reverse complement.
ACACCCTGCTTGTACTACGACTGAACAACAATGGAGAAGTTAATATTGCTTGTCTCCGAGTATTTATGTCTTTACCAGATGGAATTGCCGGAGTACCATAGTATTGTTATGAAAAATAATGCTTGGAGAAACATTTAATTTGCGATGCGTCTGCCATATTACTTCAGCGGATATTCCATATCATAGCAACTAAATATAAATAAATACTCTGCCCTCTCAAGCGCTCACAGCTGGGTGTTTTCAGCTGCTTTGGTGGACACGTGGCCTGATTGTTGTTACTTGCAGCTACACATACAGCCTGTATTATTATTATTTTTTAAATCCAGTACTTTTTTATTTAAAAGTTAAATAAAAACTGTACTGTACTTAAATAAAGATTAAAAGAAAATGTATTGTAGCTACTTAAAAGTTAAATAAAGTTACTGTACTTAAATGTTAAGTACAATACATTTTCATTTAATCTTTAAGTACAGTTTTTTCAACATTTAAGTACAGTACAGTTTTTATTTCACTTTTAGATACAATATATTTTAATTTAATTAAGTTTTTTATTTACCTGGAAGTAAACAGTGCAGTGTTAATGTTCAAACTGTGTATTTACAATGTTGTAAGAGGCTGACAATAATAAATATTCTTATTTTTTTACTGTGCATAGTGCTACTGAATTGTAATATTGGTCATAATGGTGGTACTTGGAAAGCCAAATATTTTCTGAGGTGGTACTTGGTGTAAAAAGTTTGAGAACCACTGGTCTAGCACCAATCACTATACTGTCTCATTGCTTTCCATGTGGTCACATAACAGTAGTGCAGTTCAATCAAAAGACCATTGTGGAGAACAATTATATTACACACAGGCCAATTTTGTATTGATTCATACAGATCACATGATGAGGAAAAAAATTACTAAGCACATTTAGGATTATTTATGCTTTTCTTTCCACAAAATCACAAGTTTTTTCCCAGAGAAACAGAAAAGTATGTTCTGACATCACAGTTCAAGAATGATAAGAATGTTAAGTGTATGTTGCTTTTATTAATATTTTTTTAAATATAAACAATAAAATCGACAATGATAACCTCATATTTATGAGCAATTCAGAAAAATAAATCAGTCGCCAGCCTCTTTCTGCAAAGTAAACCCGCGATGCAGTTTTCTCTGAACAGTGACCATGGATGGACTAATTCCAGCATCAACTCAAATCAAGAGAACATGCCACACAGCCTTTTAATGCAGTATCATACTGTGTTTGTTGTAATCGTAGAAAGATAGTTATTTGTGTTGTTTACTTGCGCTACTGTACAAGTAGTTTACTTTTTCAAATATCTCATGCTTCAGAATACAATTAAAACAGAAATATTGTAAAATATCATCACAATTTAAAATAGCTGTTTTCTATGTGAATATCTGTTAAACTGTAATTTATTTCTGTGATCAAAGCTGTATTTTCAGCATCATTACTCCAGTCTTCAGTGTCACATGATCTTCAGAAATCATAATAATATGCTGATTTGCTGCTCAAGAAACATTTCTGATTATTAGTAATGTTGAAAGCCTTTTTGCTGCTTAACATTTTTATGGAAACAATACCATTCAAACATTTGTGGTAAGATTAAAAAAAAGAGAAATTAATACTTTTATTAATCAAGGGTGCATTAAATTTATCAAAAGTAACAGTGAAGACATTTATAATGTTGGAAAAGATTTCTATTTACTAAATCGTTAAATAAATGTAATAAATGCTGTTCATTGATCCTTCTATTCATTCATTAAAGAATCCTAAAAAAAGTATCACCATTTCCACCAAAAAATGTTAAGAAGCAAAAACTGTTTTTAGCTGTTTTAATAATCAGAAATGTTTCTTGAGCATCAAATCAGCATATTATTATGATTTCTGAACATCATGTGACACTGAAGACTGGCATAATGATGCTGAAAATTCAGCTTTACCATCACAGGAATCAATTACATTTTATTATATATTAAAACAGACAACAGTTCTTTTAATTTGTAATAATATTTTGCAATATAATTTTTTTTCTGTATTCTTGATGAAATAAATGCAGACTTAGTGAGCAGAAGAAAAAAAAAATTTTTTTAAACATTAAAACATTGTAATCTTTCCATACCTTTGACAGGTATAACATTGTTACCTAGTAGTGCTTATATTGCTTAAATACCATTCATTTGATGGGTTTGTGGTCCAAGATGCTGGGATAGGCTTCAGCCCCCACGACCCTAGAGAGAATAAGTGTCGTTTTGCATCATTACTCCTGTGCTAAAACTGGTAAACTAAATGAAAATTAAGAAACTAATGAAAGTATTTTTTTTCCTTGTTACAGATATGTACCCGGCATCAACCATTCATCAGAATGACTGTGAAAGTGGGAACTCTTTGAATCAGCAGTAACAGTTTCCACGGGATGAATAAGGGCATAGTAGTGGATGATGGGGGTACTGCAGTAACCGGCCGTATACGCTGTATTACACACTAGGGATGGGCATTTTTGTCAATTTTTCATTTTAAGTACTGACTGGTCTTTACTTTGATGGTCTGGACGGCATGTTGTACTAACACCAACTAGTCAGAGCTCAGGTACAACCCAAAATGCTGCCATAACCAATCAGAAAAAGAGAAATATATAAATTATGGCAAGTCGTCCAGATCCTGAAGCTGCAAAGCAGCCCCAGACCATCACACTACCACCACCATGTTTGACTGTTGGCAGGGGCGCCGTAAGGGGGGGAAAGGTTAGGACGATTCTAAGGGCCCGACGATGGGAGGGGGCCCCCGAGGGAGAAACGTGATTTCTACCGAGGGGAACCCTAGAGCCCTGCATTTCAGCCCGGCCCCGACCGGGCTTCAATCGGGCCAATTAATTTTTACGTCATAGTTCAGACGCGGGCCGGGCCTCGGGCCTGTTTTAGGCTTGTCCTTATGTTTATATTTTAGACATCCATCAATTAGTGATGAAAAAAATTGCCGCGCTGGTGGAAACAACAGGAGACCGTGCTGCTGCGACTGTCAAGAGCGTCTCTGTGTTTAGTGTCCCGCAGCAGCAGAGAGCCGTCAGCGCAGCTGAAGAGTTCTGCTTCAAATACAGGCAATAAAGCTTGCCATAAAGCCCCAGCAAAAGTAATTACCATGAGTGTGTCAGGGGGAAATAGTAAGGAGATATTTGAATTATTTACTAATAAACTAGTGTTTTCTGTGTCAGTGTCACAAAGATGAAGAATCAGATGATGATCCTGACTCACCATCTCCTCATTAGACGCACCTTTAGAGAGAAGTGCATCTTCACGGATTATAATGAAAGAGTTTTTGTTTTCGATTTGATTTATTTCGTTAAGTAGTAATTTAAAGCTTTCTATAGATATATTTATCATGTCTGTGAGTCATGTATTCGCTGACTTTCTGTTCATTTTTTTGAAGTGCTCCTGTTCAAGAGGAGACGGCGCATCATTGTTTTCTTTATATAATTATTTTATATATTCAGGGCTCTAGACTGCGACCAAAATGCAACCATTTTTTGAGAGTGTGCGAGTAAAAATTTGATGTGGTCGCACTTGTGCTAGTGCATGGTCTGCCTGCTCAAAAGCGCGCGCTGCCAGCCGCAGCACATTGTAGCAGGAGAAAGATTTCACTGATCAGGTGCGAGCGCTTCAGTAGAGCCTGGTTTCACACCGCACGCGTTAAGCAGAGCAGAGGCAGCAAGCAGTATGCAGAGCGGGAGCAGCACGCGCCCATTGTGCTTTCACTCGCACAGGAGCTGAAGGTGCGCGCAGCGGACGGAGCACAACGGAGGATTTGGTTTTCAAACTCAAGTAAAAGACCGCTTCTTAAACCAGAGGAGGTGAAAATGTTGGTATTCTTGTAGAGAAAACATGCAAGTTCTGTCAGCGACAGCCAGTTTTACTTTTTGTTTTCGTTTTGAAAAGCTTGTTATCTTTGCTATTTACCTCACGTTACACTATGAAGGCTTTCCTTATTTTTTTAAATATTATTATTATTTGATTCCTCAGTGTTTGCTAAACATTCTGTTATGTACGTATTAGTCGGTATAATACAGCATGTGATGTGTCCTTATGTCATACCTTCTCTTATTCGTTTTTGTTAATAAATGTTATGCTAGTTTGTCATTGTAAAGTACTGTTTTATTGTTGTTGTGCTTTTTAATTAAGAATACCAATGAATCCATCTTTTGTTTTAGTCTTAAAAAGTGAAAGGTGTATAGATATAAGCAAAAAATACCATTATCTTTTCTTGTAAAGCTGACACCAAGATCTTTTAAGTGAAAGCAAAAAGAGGAATTCCTGTCACAAAATATAAATCACAAATAATACTGATGAAAAAGAACGGGTTGAATGTTGAACACTTTCGTTACCATATAACTATAAACTATGATAAAAGTTCATCAGCATGCATTGATTAATCAAATGTTGTATAAAAAAAATAATAAATTTGCAACCCCTCTGCTGCTGGCCGCTTGGTCGTTACTTTAAGAAAGAAAAAACTTATTTAACTAACAAAAAAAATGCTCCAAACGTTTTTCTAAATTAACTTTATAAAAAAACAAAACGAAATATTATCACTTTGCCATTAAATACAAAACTGAACAATTTTAATAGCTGAAACAGTATAATCTGACTTGGGAGAAGGGGAAAAAAAGACGGGCTCGGGAACGCAATCGCGATTTCTACCTGGGGAGTTCAACTTTTGTCTCATCAGTCCACAGAATATTTGCCCAAAAGTCTTAGGGATAATCAAGATATTTTTTGGCAAATGTGAGACGAGTCTTTGTGTTGTTTTTGGTCAGCAGTGGCTTTTTCCTTGGAACTCTCCCATGGATGCTGTTTTTGCCCAGTCTCTTTCTTATTGTTGAATCATGAACACTGACCTTAATTGAGGCAAGTGAGGCCTGCAGTTCTTTAGATGTTGTTCTGTGTTCTTTTATGACCTCCTGGGTGAGTCGTCGTTGCGCTCTTGGAGTAATATTGGTTGGCCGGCCACTCCTGGGAAGGTGCAACACTGTTACAAGTTTTCTCCATTTGTGGATAATGGCTCTGACCGTGGTTCGCTGGAGTCCCAAAGCCTTAGAAATGGCTTTATAGCCCTTTTCAGACTGATACATGTCAACTAGTGATGTTCGGTTCTTCAATGAATCGTTCTTTTGAGCCGGTTCTCAGGAAGTAACCAGTCAAGCCGGTTCACAAATCGGACTGGGTTGATGACGCAGGACGCACAGCCGAAGTGGCACGTCAACCGACTGTCGAAGTTTGCCGAGGATTACCGAAGATTCTGATGAGTGAGTTGACGATACTGTGGAAGCCTGAGGCACGAACTGGAAATATGCTTATTATTTTGACTGTTATTAATTACAATTTTATTATAACTGGCAAAAAATTTAGTTTAGAAGCTTATTCATTCTTTATACTGTAGACATGTAGAACAAATCCGCGTTTGTGCATCAATGCCTGTAATGTGTGCTGTAGGTGTGAAACTTTTAGGAATCTTATCCAAGATGAAGTCTAGTCAGTATTGGTCAGTTAGTTGTACATGGATCCGCGAATGAAACTTTGAACGCAAACACCATTGAATTATATGGCAATAATCAATATGCTTTCACACAAATAACTTTATTTTTTGAATGTTTCAATATGTGTTGACACAAATGACTTATTTGAATTTTTCATTGATACAACATGGCACTGAGTTGTTAGAAAAGACCTGTGTAGAGACGTTATTGCTTGATAACGTCAGGAACTGATGAATCGGCTTTTTGAACCGGTTCAATGAGCCGATCTGTCCGAAAAGAAATGAATCGGACTTTGCTTCACTAATGTCAACTATTTAGTTTCTCATCTGTTCTTGAATGTCTTTAGATCGCAGCATGATGTATTGCTCTTTAAGCATGCTTCACTTTGTCAGACAGGTTCTATTTAAGTGATTTCTTGATTTAACAGGTCTGGCAGTAATCAGGTTTGGGTTTGGCTAGAGAAATTCAACTCAGCTTTCTAAAATAATGTGATTAATCACAGTTCTTTCATGATTTAACAGGAGGGGGCAATTCATTTTTCACATAGAGCCAGGCAGGTTTGGACAGCTTTTTTTCCCTAATAAATTAAATTATAATTTAAAAACTGCATTTTGTATTTACTTGCATTATCTTTGTGTAATATTAAAATTTGTTTTAATCTGAATCTTTTTAAGTGTGAAAATATGCAATAAATTAAAAAAAAAAAAAAAAAACAGGAAGGGGGCAAAAACCATTTCACAGCACTGTAAATTCTTACAATAAAATTACACAATGATCATTTTAATGTCACTATTGTTAACATTAGCAGTGCTAATACTTTTTATATTGTAGGTGTCTTGTTACACACCACAAAAGAATGATAAATCGGCAAGTTCTTTATTGATGCAGTTAAACATTTAAATATGATTAGAAGCACCTTAAAGTGCATAAAGCTTTTTTTTCCTTCATGTATTTATTTATTAGAAAAGGCAGAGCCACGTTAAGCGTTTGTCCTGCAAGAAGCGCGCGGGACGCTGAGACCAAGCGGTTGCCCTGGTAACGAACAACAACACTTGTGAAATGAGAAGATTAATGAAAGCAGCTGATAAAACTGACAAATCATCGAATGAACTTAATGCTTAATGGCTTTCATTTCTTCATAAAACGCGTGTGATTTTTGTTGGAATATATTCCTCTATATCTGTTTGAAGCCGAACTATCATTGTCTGGCAGAGTAACTTGAAGGTAAGTGCTACAAATGAACAAAAGACTAACGTACATACAGAGAATTTATCTGAAATCGTTATTTAATGATAGATTATACACTTTAGATTACAAAACAAAGCAATGTGTTCCCGCATGGCTTTGACCAACAGATGTCATATCCCTTACGAAAATTAACCATGGTTTTACTACAAATAAAACCAAAAAAAACATGGTTACTATAGTTAAACCATGGATTAACACTAACCATATAGTTTAACCATGGTATTTGTTGTAAAACGGTGGTTAATGGTAGTCAATAAACCAAAAAAACATGGTGACTACACTTTTACTACAGTAAAACCATGGTTAATTTTCATAAGGGATAGCGTGCTTCTGTTGCGTTGCGCATGCGTGGATTAACGCATTCATAATTAAGAAATTATGATTTATGATTAAGTCATAATTTCGAGAAAGTTTCTCATTATTATAAGATACTAAGTCATAATTATGAGAAACGGGCTTCCATTAGAGTATATTGATGGTGAAATGAAGCTATTCGAAGCACCGAGGCTTCCTCTCAACTGTATTGTAAAAAGGTTCATTACTCGAAGCTTTTCATATGACATCTTGCGGTCAAAGGTGGGAAAAGGTGCCTTTGCGTCCCAGATGTCCCATCGATTTTTGGACCGTTTCATATAATAAATCAATTTAAAGAACCATATAAATAAAAATAAAGACATAAAAAATGTCATTGTACTTACGCAAAGTATGAATAAATGAATCTGTGAATAAATTTGTGAAAGAATAAGCATGGTTCGTGTAGGCATCTATGATCAAAATAAATGAAGAATATTGTTAAGTTGATTAATATTATTATTAATTTGAAGTGCTTGTGAATCAGGGATTAATAAAAACTGAACATGCACAAAACCACACATTTAAATATTTATTCGTATTATGATTTATTCCTAAAGTAGAGAATGACACTTGAAACCTGCACAAGCGGTTCGCGTTATTTGAATCAGAATACGAAGCAGTCACGTGGTCGTGTGGAAACAAAGCTTCGGACGTCACAGATCACGTGGTTATGGCAAAACGAATCATGTTCCGGGACAGTGGTGCTTTCAGATGTTTCGTTCTTTTGATACAAGCTTCTTATGGAGCCTTGTGTCCAACGTTACATCACTACTTTAGAGTTCTCAAGTTCTTTTTTAAGATAAAATATTACAAAAATATTTTATTGCTTTGCATCTCAAACAAGCCTTATGCCTGCGTCCCAATGTGTACACTATCCATCCCTAATTCTATGTGATATTAGTAATTTTCGATACTATTTAGGGCAGATAGGGTGGATAGTATGCACATTGGGACACAGGGTATACGTATAAGTTCTTTGTCTCAAGTCTGCACTCGTTGCATCCTCAGTTTCAAGAACACATCCGGGCACTTTCATGCTTCCTCTGTACTTGCGTTCTTGAACTAAACTTTGACAGTTGGTGACGTAGAACGAGACCACAAGGACGCAGGATCGCTGAAGAATGCTTTACTGAGAGAAACGGACACTGTTTTGAGGTAGTTTTCAAAATGCTTACACAACATCGTCTGTCGTCAGCTCTCGACTCTTCATTTAAATTCATAAATAATTTGACGATGGCTAAAAGCTATTTATGTTTCGATGTCCTTCTGGTTTCAGTTTGTAAGGTCTTTTGAAATCAACAAAATGCAAGTTAAAATTATTTCACTGCTTCTTTAACACCTTTTCACCATAAACCAGACAAGCTTTTCGTAGTATTACTTTCAGGCCTACTTTAACTTATGTAAGCTTGACTGGATCCTTTTTAACATGTTTGTTGTTCATAAATTTAAAACTGAAAATGAAAGTATGCACACAAGCAGTGTTGCCAAACGCCTCCCTCAGAAAATCTCTAGAACCACCCTCAAAAGTCCTCAATTTTTTTTTCAAAAAAAGTCGCCAAATATGAAAATAAAGTAAATACAGGTAAATTTGGTAAAGGTAAAGGAAAGTATATATATATATATATATATATATACTTTACAAATGATGACAGTATAAAAAATATAACAAAAGATGAAGTAGGCCTATAACAAAAAAAATCTGAAGTGAAATTAGGAAATGCTTAGGCCTACTTGTAACTCTACACGACACATTTGAATCAGTAAATTCTTCCTGTGATCTGCAAGCACAACAAACATGATGGAAATGATGTAAAGACACAATGTTGGGCATTTGTTTCATGTGTCACCAAAGTGCATCCCTGTCCTGCTCAAATACGACAGATAAGAAATATGATTCTCCAAAAACAAAACCTTTATTCATACAAACTTATTTCAGTCAACACACTCTAATACTACAAAGTAAGTGCAAAATACTGCATCCCAGCACACATGACACGATGATGCACTGTGTCTCTCAGTATCTGGTTGACATGATTGTGCATGAATTGTGCACTGAAAAAAAAAAGTGCTTTGAATTTACTTAATTTTAATGTGTACATCAGTCCCACATGATCAAAATGTGTTCAACTGACATAATTTTCCTCTTTGTCTCAATGACTTGTTGCTTGCCAAACCAAACTATTTAATTCACGTTAAGACTACTTAAAATAATCATGTTGATTCATTGTATTATTTGTCATTACTGATTGTCATTACACAAATGTATTGTGTACTGTTAAAGTGATTTCATTGTCAAGTGTACCAACTTGATTTCTTAATGCAAATATTAATTATTATTATTTACAGTATATTAATTATTATTATTAATCAAGGGTATTATGCAACTTTAAAGCAATTTCATTGTCTCTGGTACCAGAGTTGTGGAAACCTAACTTGCTTTACGTAAACTCTACATGTACTATAGATGTGCAAATGTGTGAATACAAAATCAAATCTAAAAATGCATACTAGCATTGACAATAAAGGCAAAAAGCAAGAGTTGGTACTAAAATTTTGTTGTATTGAGTTGTCAAACTGCAAATATGGAGGACTGAGCACAGTTGTCATTAATTGATTACACAGAAGTATCAAAACAAAAACACTTTAAAAGGCTGTATCAGCAGCATTCAAACACAAATACATAATGTATCCTCAAAGTGGATTAAGAACGGCAAGACATTTATAAGCCTACTTAACTGTTGTCAGTGTCGATTAAGAACAGCAAAGACATTTGTAAAACTTTTAACTGTCACAGTAGACTTAAAAGTGCATATACAAAATAGTAAACTGTTAGAACAAACAGTGCATTCTGAAGAAAAAGCAAAACACTTTTATTCAAGTTATTCAAACATGGCACAAAGTGAATAAGTCATAGTTCACCCAAAAATGAAAAGTCTGTCTTTAATTATTCCACATCAAGTCAAGTTGAGCTTTATTGTCATTCCGCTACATGTGGGGACATACAGTGGAACGAAATGTCGTGCCTCACAGGACCATGGTGCTACATAAATACAGACATACAACACTATAAACCTATACACAACTAACCTACTGACAGATTTTGACTAAGTATACTATATATAAATGTTTACCCTATACAAACTAAAGATAAAAGATAAAAAATACAAACTATACGATTGCTTCACATAAATACTGTACATGTGCAGAGAGAAACATTGTGAGTCAAGCAGCTGGCTGGGGAACAGTACAAGATGATTTGTAGTGCATGAGCATGTAAACATACATATATTGCTGAGTCTTTTGTGGGATTATGTACACACAGCAGTGTGTGAAAAGTGTCTAGTGCGCATAGAGGTGAGTGTGTTACTACAGGTGGTTTGTACAGGCTCACTCACCTGTGTGTAGCACACTTTGAATTGAACAAAAAAGTTCACACAGTTCTTTTCTTTGGTGTGGTAAGGTTGGGGGGTGTTTGGAGGAGGGGGGGTGGTGGTCCATGTTTCAGGAGGTAGGGGTTTGCATGGGGTTTCAGAGGAGGGTGGGGTGATTTGGGTTCAGGGCTCTCGCATCCTGGGGGAAAAAGCTGTTGAGCAGTCTGGCGGAGTGGGCTCTGATGCTCCGGTACCGTCTTCCTGATGGTAGGAGCTGGAAGAGACTGTGGGAGGGGTGGGTGGGGTCCTTCACGATGCTGTTGGTTTTGCTGGAGCATCGTGCAAGGAAAATGTCCAGGATGGATGGGAGAGGGGCACCGATGATCTTTGCAGCCGTGTTCACTGTCCGCTGGAGGGTCTTGCGGTCAGCAGCACTGCAGTTCCCATACCAGACAGTGATGCAGCTGGTCAGCACACTCTCAATGGTGCCCCTGTAGAATGTGGTGAGGATGGGAGGTGGGAGACTTGCTCTTTTCAGCCGGCAGAGAAAGTGTAGGTGCTATTGTGTCTTCTTGGAGAGTGACATGTGTTGGTGGTCCAGGTGAGATCCTCTGTGATGTGCATCCCCAGGAATTTAGTGCTGCTGACTCTCTCCACAGTCGAGCTGTCGATGGTCAATGACAGAATTTTCATTTTTGGATGAACTAACCCTTTAATGCCTTTAAGGACAACAACAACAACATCCTCTGGTTCATCAGAAGCATGTTGCTTGAGAACATAAATCCCATCAGTGGTATCTTCAATGGCCTCATTGATGCAGGCTTCATTCATGCCCTGCACAAAACAATTTTTTAAATAAGTAAATGCATGAAAACAGGTCCTAATTAACAAAGGCCTACTGAGAAAAAATCTAAAACACAAAAAAAAACAAAAAAAACACAACAACTGTCTTTAATTATTTCTGATGTTGAAGATTTATTTGGAATGACAATTTATAATGCAAGTGTATATTTTGAATTTTCTATACATTATGTAAAACTTAGTCAAAAAAAAAGAAAAAAATAGGGCTTTAACAGCAATGCAATAGTAAATTGAAAGACTTACCCATATAAAGCTTGAGTGTGTGCGCAAAGATGGATCTATAAAATACATTTTTATAATCAGTCAATAATTGAAAGGCAACATACAAATTCACAAAGTAAAGATGCACAGATATGTTTTAGTGTTTTGTCATAGGGCAATGAATACACAACACAAAAACGAAAACAGACTAAATCTAATGTTCAGAACACTGCTTTATTTATTTATTTTTTAATTATTATTGTGAGAGACGGCGAATAAGCCAAATTAGCCAACTGACATGATAGCAGGGCTTTTCTGCTGGGTGCATCCAAAAAGGCCCAGGTGTCCGGCGAGGTTCGGTTGGCAAGTTACAGACAGAGGAAACGGCTCGCTGCTGCAGCCTTCTCTCGCAGCAGAAGCGATCTGCAGTCGAGTCTGACTCTGACTGTTTGTTAATACTCGGTTCAATAACTAGTTGAAACCGACATGACTGCCGCTAACAAAAAGACTATATTGTAAATTAAGTATTTTATATTATAATTATTTTCAACCGCTTTTCATACCGTCTTTACGCCGCCTGCGGCGCCTCTCTCTAAATATAACGTTATATCACTGAAAAAGAGCTAGAAAAAAATGAGCTAAGTTAACGTTATACGCTCGTAACTGGCGAGTCCCGTGTGGAAGGGCAATTCACACGGTCAGCAACGTTTCAATGTACTGACAAACTGAGGAAAGCATATTTACTTTTATGAAAAATACCTCTCTTTTTTTTTTTAATTGTGATTTTTTTTTTTTAAAGGACTAACTTAACGTTAACGTTACTGTTGTCAACCAGTTGCTGACGCTTAATGATAAGCTGACTTCATTTCTGCTTTTTCCTTACAATCCACACTCAGCATCTTGGGCTTGACTGAGATCTGGATTCGTCCAGAAGACTCAGCTACCCCGGCTGCTCTCTCTCACAATTTCTCTTTCTCTCACACCCCAAGGCAAGTTGGCCGGGGTGGGGGCACTGGTCTGCTCATTTCAAACAATTGGAAATACTCAACCCACTCTCCCCTAGGCAATCACAACTCATTTGAATCTCATGCGATTACTGTAACAGCTCCTATAAAACTCCAGATAGTAGTAATCTACCGTCCCCCTGGCCAAATTCTATCCGCCTTCCTAGAGGAGCTGGACGGCTTGCTGTCCTCTTTCATGGAGGATGGCACTCCACTCTTAGTCTTTGGAGATTTCAACATTTACCTAGACAGGCCTTATGCTACAGACTTCCATTCACTCCTAGCTTCATTTGATCTCAAACGCCTTACCACTACTAGCACGCACAAATCAGGCAACCAACTTGATTTAATTTACACACGCAACTGTACTACAGATAACATTCTGGTACAACCACTACATATCTCTGACCATTTCTTCATTACATTTACCTTACATTTTGCTACCCGGGTGCCACCATCTCCCTTACCGGTTACTTTCAGACGTAACCTACGCTCCCATTCCCCTTCCCTTCTTTCCTCTGTAGTATCCTCCTCTCTTCCCTCACCTACCCATTTCTCATCTCTGGATGTGAATGCAGCTACTGACACTTTATGCTCTACCTTAACCTCTTGTCTAGACGACATTTGTCCTCTCTCCTCCAGGCCAGCACGGGCTGCCCCTTCTAACCCCTGGTTATCCGATGTTCTTCGTGAGCATCGCACCAAACTCAGAGCGGCAGAGAGAAAATGGCGCAAATCAAACGATCCGTCGGACCTGACTAGGTATCAGTCTTTGCTTTCATCTTTCTCTACTGAAGTCCACACTGCCAAATCCTCACATTTCCACAACAAGATCAACAGCGCTCCAGACATGCGTGATCTCTTCAGAACATGTAATTCTCTCCTCTGTCCCCCTCCACCGCCGCCCACCACTTCTATAACAGCTGACGACTTTGCCACTTTTTTCACAGACAAAACTAGAACAATCAGTAACCAGTTCTCACCTCCACACACACAGGACCTCCAACCAACCACATCCACTGCTCAAACTCCCATCTTCTCCTTCTGTCCCCTCACCGAGGCGGAAGTATCCAAACTTCTCCTCTCCAGCCATCCTCTTGACCCAATCCCCTCTCACCTTCTCCAAGCAATCTCTCCCACACTCTTACCGGCACTCACACACATTATCAACACATCTCTCCGCACTGGCAACTTCCCCACAGCGTTCAAGCAGGCTCAGGTAACCCCACTGCTCAAAAAACATACATTAAACACTTCTCTTTTAGAAAACTACAGACCTGTCTCTCTCCTTCCATTCGTAGCGAAAACACTCGAACGAGTTGTCTTCAACCAGCTCTCACTGTTTCTTTCACAGTACAACAAACTGGATGCTAAACAGTCAGGTTTCAGGAGTGGCCATTCAACAGAGACTGTGCTACTCTCAGTCACTGAAGCCCTGCGAATTGCAAAGGCCGATTCCAAATCATCAGTCCTCATTCTGCTGGATCTTTCTGCTGCTTTTGACACTGTCAATCATCAGATCCTCCTGTCCACCCTCTCATCGCTGGGCATCACTGGGACTCCACTTCGCTGGTTTGAATCCTATCTCACCGATAGGTCTTTCAGGGTGGCCTGGGGAGGGGAGGTATCCAAAGCACATCAACTGGTCACTGGGGTTCCTCAGGGATCGGTTCTTGGACCCCTCCTCTTCTCCACATACACTACATCACAGGGACCCATCATACAGGCACATGGCTTCTCCTACCATTGCTACGCCGATGACACACAGCTCTATCTCTCTTTTCAACCAGATGATCCAACGGTAGCTGCACGGATCTCAGGCTGCCTGGCGGACATCTCGGCATGGATGAAAGAGCATCACCTACAGCTCAACCTGGCAAAGACTGAGCTTCTTGTCGTCCCTGCCACTCCGACTCTACAGCATGACTTCTCGATTCAGTTAGGCACATCAATAATTACCCCATCAACTTCGGTCAGAAATCTTGGTGTAATCTTTGATGACCAGCTGACCTTCAAAGAGCACATTGCAAAGACTGCTCGATCTTGCAGGTTTGCGCTACACAACATCAGAAAAATCAGGCCCTTTCTGACAGAGCATGCTGCACAACTTCTTGTCCAGGCCCTTGTCGTTTCTAGGCTGGACTACTGCAATGCTCTTCTGGCTGGACTTCCATCAAACACAATCAAACCTCTACAAATGATTCAGAATGCAGCGGCACGACTGGTCTTCAACGAGCCCAAAAGAACCCATGTTACACCTCTCTTCATCTCATTGCACTGGCTACCAGTGGCAGCTCGCATCAAGTTCAAGACACTGATGCTTGCATACAGAACGACCACAGGCTCAGCACCCTCCTACTTCCACTCACTATTACGAATCTACATCCCCTCCAGAAGTCTGAGATCTGCTAGTGAGCGACGCCTTGTGGTACCATCACAGAGAGGCTCAAAATCACTCTCCAGAACATTCTCATTCACCACTCCTGGATGGTGGAATAATCTTCCCACCCCTATCCGGAATGCTGGATCCCTGTCAATCTTCAAGCAACAACTGAAAACTCATCTCTTTCGGCACTACTTGACTTCATCCTAAACTTGTTCTAAAAAAAAAAAAAAAAAAAACTTTCCCTTTATCTTTCTCTCCTTCCCTTGCTAGCTTGTACTTATTTGAACAATGACTGAGACTTGGTGTTACGATCACTTCCTCTGTCTGATTGCCTCTTCAAGATGAATCGCTTTATGTATTCCCCAATTGTAAGTCGCTTTGGATAAAAGCGTCTGCCAAATGACTAAATGTAAATGTAAACTAGCAGAGGGTGTTAAAGGGGTGGTTGACTGTTTTTTTTTCTAGGCTTGATTGTGTTTATGGGGTGCAGTCTAGCATGTGTTCATGCTTGTTTTTTTTTAAAACGCATTATTTTTCACATAATTTACCTTTATTCCACACCTCTCTGTCCCTTCTCTGACAAACGTCTCGATTTATTTCCTGGTTTATGAAGCCCCTCCCTCGATGGGCTGAGATTGGTTAGCTGGCTCAGTGTGTTGTGATTGGCTAAACCGCCTCTACATCAACGTCTGAACGTCCCGCCCCTCTCCTCAGCCATGCGCTCCGGTTGAATTGTAAACAGTGGCGTTGTCTATAATGCTTATCAATTTGAGCCCGATTGAGACCCAGAGGATATTAGTGAAGATGATCGTGCAGAACCTGTGCAAGCACGGCTCTTAATGGTATGTTTGGTTGTTGTTGTCTCATACTTTTAAATACGCTGCTATTTGTAAGTGCTACTGCTTCTGTTAGCTTTTAATATACGGTTTAATCCTGATTAAAGCTTTAATACAGCACAGCAACCGCACGCGTGTCCATTTATAATGCTTCTCATTGCTGTGTGAAAATAAGTGTATAATTGGAACAGTTTGTTGGAGCTTATTTGACGATCTGAATGAGAGAGAGAGAGAGAGAGAGAGAGAGAGAGAGAGAGAGATGCAGAGCAGGGCGACAGAGTAACAGTATTAAGAACCGTTGCTTTAATGATTTTGAAACTTGTGAATCCATTAGAATCGTTAGAAGACAGAATCGCGATTCATATGAATAGATTGTTACCTGCATCCCTAGTTTTCTCTTCCTCTTCTCTAAAGCAGCGCAGCATGGCCTCGCCCCCTTTGCTGCGTGTTCCCGGGGGCAGGGTTTATCTGGGTCTGTGACGTATCAAACCCGGGAAGTAACTCGTTGTAGTCCCTTACCTGTCGTTTTTGTAGGCATTAAACTGCCAGAATTTTAAAAGACGATATCTCCGTTTGCATTGAACTTTCAGCGCCGCAACTCTGCAGATATTGTTTATGCTCAAACAGCAACATTACACACTAACTAATGTTAAAAAAGTGAAATCGCAATCAACCACCCCTTTAAAGTGTTGGTAATTGACCATTGTAATTGTTACTCACTACGAAAACTGGTATCTAACGTTAGTGGAAATATCGCCTACTTCTAAACAAATATAACACAAATTGCTGAACTTACTTTTCAGTAAATCGGTGTTCGTCTGAGATGAGGCGACTGTTGGCTCAGCTGCTTTCACAGTTTTTGGCGCTCGATTCAATTTCTTCTTTTACGGCAGTTTGTCATCCCTCTCAATGATGCAATACCGCCACCATCTGCTCCGGAGTGCCCCGGTTGTCTCAAAACTTGATTATATTGATTTCAGTTTTAGATTCAATCATTTTCAATCAACGTGAGAGAAATGTGTACATTCAGCGCTCAATATGAACAATTTAAATCTACTAGATTAAATCATGTTCACAGCAGAAATGTAAATTAATTGTGTTGGACATACATGCTTAATTTATGTAATTTCAAAGATCTGCCATGTTCATTTTTTTCAGTGTGGTATAACTTTTGTCCAACCTGATCTCACAGAATTCCGTGTAATGACCACGGACCCTTAACTCCGAATCTGTGGTGGCATCACGGAATCGCCGAAAATTCCGTGAAGGGCTCACAGAAGTGATACCAATGTAAGTCAGTGACAGGCATCAGCCGTGGTCCACGCACGGATCCACTGGTTCAACACCAGCGCTGCCTCAATTGACGTGTGTGGACCAAGTAAAAAGTGTGACTCCGATGCAGTTATATTTGTATATAAATTTATACTTTCACTGGAGCACCTAAACCTACCCACCTCTGAACAATATAAAACACGTAACAGGCAAAGATAAGAACTGACCATAAACAAGCAGTATAAAAGCATTACAAACAAGTCGTGTTGCATTCCATGTCTTCTGAAGCCATACGAAGTCTTTATGCGAAGAAGAGAGTAAAACACAAGGTTTTAATCACTGAAAAGGATCCCGCTCCATTAACAAGCTCACATCTCATTCAAAAAGATACTC
The DNA here is from genome assembly GCA_027422415.1 of Schizothorax lantsangensis. Lineage (NCBI taxonomy): Eukaryota > Metazoa > Chordata > Actinopteri > Cypriniformes > Cyprinidae > Schizothorax > Schizothorax lantsangensis. Next base: position 102,887 of record JAPDDO010000280.1, on the reverse strand, counting down.
CCGTCCCGTAGCATGACGCAATCGGTCACGAGACATACAAGAGCCAATAGACTGTCACAACAGCATGACGCAATCGATCACGAGACACGCAAGAGCCAATGGCATTTCACAACCAAAGCTGACTTCTTCTGGTGGCATTTTTTGAATTTACGCACAGAGACTGCAGCACACAGGAAGAGCTTTACGGCGGACAGAGACGGCGATCGCGTCTATTCCTCTCACAAACCAATCGTTTTGCCTCGGAAGACTTGGAACATTAATACTTTTTGAATAAATTATGACGGTAGTTGTGTCTGTCTATTATATCTTCTGTTTTATTGACAAATGGTAGGTTTAGGGGCAGGGGTTGGGTTACATGCTCATAAATGTGTAATGTAATATAAATAAAACTGTTGTGGTTGTTTACATTGAAAAATCACACCCATACAAACATATATGCAATAATGGCAATGTTGATACCCAATATATAATTTAATTATGACGATAAAATTCCCAGTATCGCGTTGGTGACAACCAGTGGATCCGTGCGTGGACCACGGCTGATGCCTGTCACTGACTTGCATTGGTATTACTTCTGTGAGCCCAACACGGAATTTTCGGCGATTCCGTGATGCCACCACAGATTCGGAGTTAAGGGTCCGTGGTCATTACACGGAATTCTGTGAGACCAGGTTGCTTTTGTCTGTGGTTAAAACAAGATGTTCATGCACTAGTAGTTGGTGCCCTGATGTAATCATATTTTTTCTCCACCATCTTGATGCTTATAATGAAATGGTGGTGTGTGTCATCATATCTGAATGGCAGATGTACTGATGTGTGTTCACTGCGCAGACTCATTGGGCGCGTTCGACTTTAAGCAGCAGAATGATCAGTGTATGACATCAAAGTACCGCGAGAGCGATAAGAGAGCAGACGGTTCCTATGCTTTCGAATGGCTCTCGTGGTACTTTGATGTCATACACTGACCATTCTGTGCAGCGCCGCTTAAAGTCGTGATTGAGAGCAAACGTGAGAGGTCACGGGCGTGTGGCTAAGTAAAAAAATCGCTATTTTTATTTAAATATAGCTAAAATAGCTCCTTGTCACAAAAAAATCAATAAAAGTCGCAGCAACAATGAGAAAGTAGCTAAATTTGGCGACAAAATCCCCAAATTGGCAACACTGAGAACAAGCCACCACTAGCATGGAATATATTATCTCTTTAGTCTAAACCCTGATAGCACATGTACATCTCGGAGACGTCTATTTGATGTCTGCATCTGCAAGATGTATTTTTTAGGGTGTTTGCTCATCTGCAATACGTCTATAGGACGTTTCCTTTTAGATGTCAAATAGTCGTCTATTAGATGTCTTAAGATGTATGATTTAGAATGTATGTAAAACTGACATCTGAAAGACGTCTGCTAGAGGTTTGTAGACAGCAGATGCTTTCCAGATCAAGAGATCTTTAACAGACATCTTGCAGACGTATGTGTGCTATCTGGGAAATGACCAATGAACAAATTTATGAGCTGCGCATTTAACTTTAATTTCACTTTTACTTTTTTGAACTTATGACGTTTTTAGTTTTCAAACTTATCCAACTTTTTCTTCCCGTAAAATTCGGCCATTTGTACATTTTGTCTGGCTTCCGGTCTCATCCGCGTGCAGCTATTTTTAGCTGTACAAAACCATTGGTTTGCTGCTTGATATTGAGAATTGGTGTGATCTTACCATATTATTTTAATGTATTATCTTAATTATGATCACACTGGTTTGTAGTGCAAACAGTTTTACCTTTAATGCACGTTGTTATTCTTCTTGTTATATAGCTACTAATGAACCAGAAGTCTTGCCCATAGGCTTACTTCCGCTTTGAAGAAAATGGTGGATAGCATGTTTACTTTTGTATATCAAACACTGCTATTAACCTTTTCATATTTTAATAAGCCTTTGACACTTTTAAAGCAGATATTCATAATAGCACATTAACATAGAATATTATAACCTTTTTCACTTAAACTCTTCACAGAATACACCTGATTACTCTGTTTACTCAAGAGGAGTCAAGCCGAGTGTGAAGAGGAAGAAGTGTTTGTTGGAGTCTCTGCCAAAGCATCATCTAAAGCCTCCATCAAACTGATCATCTGAAGGCAGAGAACCAGCCATCAGGATCTGAAACAGCCCTTATATGCATCATATAAAAACACAGACCTAAAGTCTCTCTCAGTGGACAGGAATGCCAAGTACTGGATCGAATTCATTATTTAATGTGAAGTTGTGAAAAAAAAATAGATTCATGAAATCTGAGGATGAAACGTTTTTATTTAGTTTCAAATGGACTGAATAATCCTTGTTTGCACTTTACATGGACATGTTGTTGTTAAGGACCATTATATCCAGTGTTGCTATCATCATTGCTGCTAATTTGGGACTATGTTTCTGTGGATGTGCCCGTGCTGAATATGAGATCGATGGAGAATGTTGCCCCATGTGTGCCCCCGGTACAGTACAAATGTTTATTTCAGATTCTGTACGATAAAGGCTGGAATACACTACACAACTTTTGGACAGATTTTTGCCCAATGTTTTTGGTGCTAGATGCTGAAAGTCAGAGCCAGTTTGCAGCTTTTAGGCAGACAGAGTTGACAGATTTTACAACAACCAAAAAAAAAAATCATGTATTATGAATACAGACTCGGCTTTTTAGCTTCAGGCTATGATTCTATCTAGCTGAAGCAGATCAAACATGTTTAATATTTTTAGTCAGTTTAGCACTTTCATTTGTCATATGTCTCTAACAACGAGACGCATGTTTGTGCCTGAGTTGTGTTAAGAGCATTTGGAAAATATGGTACTGTGTGATCCTCTGTCATTTAATGTATGGTATCAAAGTCCAAAGTCGATAAGCATATGATGCCTAGTGTTTGTTAAGAATCTGTTAGATTTTAAAAGTTATGTATGTAGTGTATTCTGGCCTAAATTAATTTTAATGTTAACCAATATAACGGATAATAAGTGTTAATATCCTAAAGAGTTAAACTTAAAATTTTACAAGCACAAAGATACACTGTTTTCAAACTTGCATTACAGATTCTTTGAAACTATTGATTTGGTTTTGTTAAAAAGCTGTTATGGTTCTGTCATATGTAAATGTTTTTGGCTGCAGCCACACATGACTAGAATTATCAAATCAGCTGATAACTAATATGATGCAGCAAAGAGGTCACTTGACAAAAAAGTTTCTATGACCATGTTAGTATGATAAAAAAACATGTTACCCTTTTTTCAGGAAACCGTGTTTTTTGGCATTGCACTGTAGATACCAGTACAACATGTGTTCCTTGTCCTGCATCAACATACACAGATGAACCTAACGGACTTTTATCATGTTTTCCCTGCACTGTGTGTGATCCAGGTATGTGCCCAGTGATAAAAGCATTTATTTATGGTAAAGACATATAAGTTTAATAAGGAAGTGCTGTCTAATGCATTTATACTTTCAATATAAATATAAATGTTTTGTTTTTGTATTCACAGTCCATCGACTAAAAGTGCTCAAGGCCTGCACTCGCTCTGCAGATACAGTTTGTGAGCCTCAGGAAGGATTCCATTGCATTAAACTAAATAAAGAGTCCTGTGCATTAGCAGTGGAGCACTCTGCGTGTAAACCTGGACAATATATTAAACAGAAAGGTAGAATTTTAAAATGGGGACAAAATGCATGCAAAATGTATTTCAGCATTAAGCTGTAGATTTCTTCAGATTTACAGCAGCTTTCTGATTTAATTACTGAGGTTATCAGAATTATTTGATTACCCCAGTTATTACAACCCTAGTAGCAGCTTTACTGACATTGTATAACTCATTCAGTCTAATTACTTTTACAGGAACAGCATTTAGTGATACCATATGTGCAAACTGCACATATGGAACTTATTCAGATGGCTCTCTAATGGCCTGCCTGCCACATTCAATGTGAGTAGTGTCCACAGATTTATAAATGCCAATTAAGAAATATTCTGATAAGACTGGACATACTAATAATACTAAGTTACTCTTCAGATGTGAGACTATGGGACTTACAGAAGTAAAAGCTGGAACAACATCCTCTGATGCTGAATGTGAGAAAGTGACTTCAGCTGGTCTCATAGCTGGAGTCACATCTGCAGTTCTTGTAGCTGTAATTGTGGCATTATTAGCATGCATCATACACAGAAAACGTAAAGCACAAGGCTCTAACGAACGTAAGAACTAAATTCTTACAATACAATTCCAATAAAAACTAATTTTAACATACAGGTGCATCTCAATAAATTAGAATGTCGTGGAAAAGTTAATTTATTTCAGTAATTCAACTCAAATTGTGAAACTCGTGTATTAAATAAATTCAATGCACACAGACTGAAGTAGTCTTTGGTTCTTTTAATTGTGATGATTTAGGCTCACATTTAACAAAAACCCACCAATTCACTATCTCAACAAATTAGAATACTTCATAAGACCAATAAAAAACATGTTTAGTGAATTGTTGGCCTTCTGGAAAGTATGTTAATTTACTGTATATGTACTCAATACTTGGTAGGGGCTCCTTTTGCTTTAATTACTGCCTCAATTCGGCGTGGCATGGAGGTGATCAGTTTGTGGCACTGCTGAGGTGGTATGGAAGCCCAGGTTTCTTTGATAGCGGCCTTCAATCTGCATTGTTGGGTCTGGTGTCTCTCATCTACCTCTTGATAATACCCCATAGATTCTCTGTGGGGTTCAGGTCAGGCGAGTTTGCTGGCCAATCAAGCACAGTAACACTATGGTCACTGAACCAGCTTTTGGTACCTTTGGCAGTGTGGGCAGGTGCCAAGTCCTGCTGGAAAATGAAATCAGCATCTCCATAAAGCTTGTCAGCAGAAGGAAGCATGAAGTGCTCTAAAATGTCCTGGTAGATGGCTGCGTTGACTGTGGACTTCAGAAAACACAGTGGACCAACACCAGCAGCCCAAATCATCACTGACTGTGGAAACTTCACACTGGATTTCAAGCAACATGGATTCTGTGCCTCTCTACTCTTCCTCCAGACTCTGGGACCTTGATTTCCAAATGAAATGCAAAATTTACTTTCATCTGAAAAGAGGACTTTGGACCACTGAGCAACAGTCCAGTTCTTTTTCTCCACAGCCCAAGTAAGACGCTTCTGACGTTGTCTCTGGTTCAGAAGTGGCTTGGTAGCCCTTTTCCTGAAGATGTCTGAGCGTGGTGACTCTTGATGCACTAACTCCAGCTTCAGTCTTCCCCTTGTGAAGCTCTCACAAGTGTTTGAATCAGCTTTGCTTGACAGTATTCTCAAGCTTGCAGTCATCCCTGTTGCTTGTGCACCTTTTCCTACCCAAATTCTTCCTTCCAGTCAACTTCGCATTTAATATGCTTTGATACAGCACTCTGTAAACAGCCACACCTTTCAGTAATGACCTTCTGTGACTTACCCTCTTTGTGGAGGGCGTCAATGTTCGTCTTCTGGATCATTGCCAAGTCAGCAGTCTTCTCCATTATTGTGGTTTCAAAGAACAAGAGATACCCGGAATTTATACTGTAGGGATGGTCATTAATTGAAACTCAAATGTAAATATTCGAATATTTTGAGAGACTGATTTTTGACTTTCATGAGCTGTAAGCTCTAATCATCAAAATTAAAACAAAAAAACTTTTGAAATGTTTTACTTTACATGCAATGAATCTAAAATATATGAAAGTTTCACTTTTTGAAATAACTTACAAGAAAAAAATGAACTTTTTCACAACATTCTAATCTACTGAGATGCACCTGTATTACTATTATTAACATTAGCAGTGCTAATACTTTTATATTGTCGTGGGAAGTCGTGGCCTAATGGTTAGAGAGTCGGACTCGTAATCCAAAGGTTGTGGGTTCGAATCTCAGGTCTGGCAGGGATTGTTGGTGGGGGAGTGAATAACCAGTGCTCTCTAAAAAAAAAAAAATCTTCTTCTTCTTCATATTGTAGGTGTCTGTTACATACAACAAGCAACTGAAGATCCATAATCAGTAAGTGAATATTTGACCTGTTCTTTATTTACGCAGTCAATAATAGAAACCACCTTACTAAAATACTGATGTTGTTTTCAAACTGAAGTTACATAAAGCTTTATTTTATCTATTTTTTACACAAGTGGCAGACACGGTTTGGACCGACATACATAAAAAGTGCTTGCTAGTAAAGGTCCTGACATTTCTGAATCTAAGCCCCACAATCACCAAATTACATCCATTTATTTTTCATCACTGACTTTCCTTAAAAAAAAAAAAAGACTACTTTTGGGTGCAAAAAAACTCTTAATTTACTTGAACACTACACAAACATGCATGATAGCAAATTTTACTAATTATAAATGTTTTCATAAATGTGTAATCTATTACATATAATCTACAAATAATTTATTATCATAAAACTGTCACGGGACACTACGGGAGCACCGTAGAAAGAACAGGGTCTGGGTCCAAATGCAGGGAAAACGGATCTTTTAATAAACAAAAAGGCCAACAAGGCAAAAAAAAGCAGGTTCAGAAATGGAAAAAAAAATCCGGCAACCTGACATACCACACAAATACAATTAATACAACCAGACAGAGCAGTGTGAGTGTGGTGTATAAATAGTCCAAGACAATGGGGAACAGCTGGGAGTGTGATAAGTGGCAGGTGTGTGTAGTTTGGGGAATGGAGTCTGGGAGATAGTGACCTCTGGTGGCGAGAGGGAGAAACGCAGGGCCCGGACTCCTGACATAACCCCCACTCTAAGGAACGGATTCCAGACGTTCCCAAGTACCTGACCAGGGGGATGGCAGAGCAGGGGGAGGGATGAGGGAGCGGGGGGAGGGATGAGGGAGCGGGGGGAGGGATGGGGGGGCCAGGTCCGTGTGCTGGAGGGGGACCTGGGGACTGAGGCAGCGCCGGCGGGATAGGGACCCAAGGCAGAACCAGCGGCCACCACAGCGGTGTGTGTGGAGCTGCCACCCAGAAGCGGGCAATGATGGGCACCACCGCTTCGGGGGGCACATCAGTGTGGGGAACATCAGCGGGCACCGCTGCCTCGGGAGCGTTGTGAGCGGGCAATGTCGCTGCGGAGGAACCATGAGCGAACACCGCCACCTCGAGAGCACCACGAGTGGATACCGAAACCTCGGGAGCATTTTGAGCAGGATCTGCCGCTTCGGGAAGGACGGTAACGAGCACCGCTGCCTTCGGGGAACTGTGAGCAAACCTCGGGAGGCCTGTGAGCGGACACCGCCGCCTCGGTAGGCCTGTGAGCAGACACCGCCGCCTCAGGAGGATCGCCAGAGGGCACCGCCGCCTCGGGAGGACCGTGAGCGGACACTGCCGCCTCGGGAGGCCTGTGAGCGGACACCGCCGCCTCGGGAGATCCGCGAGCAGACACCGCCGCCGCCAGAACATGACCAAGAGGCAGGTCCTCTCCATGGCAGACCGGCGAGCCACTCCAACAAAGTCCCTGGCGTAATCCTCAACACTCCGGTCTCCCTGGCGGACATTGAGGAACTTCCCTGCTGGACCCATGTTTTGCTGGTTGTATTCTGTCACGGGACACTATGGTAGCACTGTAGAAAGAACAGGGTCTGGGTCCAAATGCAGGGAAAACGGATCTTTTAATAAACAAAAAGGTCAACAAGGCAAAACAAAGCAGGTTCAGAAATGGATACAAAATCCGGCAACCTGACATACCACACAAATACAATTAATACAACCAGACAGAGCAGTGGGAGTGACAATGGGGAACAGCTGGGAGTGTGATAAGTGGCAGGTGTGTGGAGTTTGGGGAATGGAGTCCGGGAGACCTCTGGTGGCGAGAGGGAGTAATGCAGGGCCCGGACTCCTGACAAAAACATGGAGTGTATTTGTTCTTTTATTGATTTGTAGTGTTTGTTTTTTTATATATATAATATCACTCTCTATTTTTCGATTATACATTAAAACCAAACCTAGATTATAAAACTCACTGAAATCAAACCATATCTTTGCAAACATTAATCAGATCAATAACTTATGTGGTCAAAATTTGCAAATGTTTCAAAACATCAGTCTAGCACCTATCACTATACTGTCTCATTGCTTTCCATGTGGCCACATAACACAAGTATTGCAGTTAAATCAAAAGACCATCGTGGAGAAAAATTATATTACACACAGGCCAGTTTTGTATTGATGCATACAGATCACATGATGAGGAAAAAAATGGCTAAGCACATTAAGGATTATTTATGCTTTTCTTTCCACAAAATCACAACAATTTTTTTCCAAGAGAAACAGAAAAGTATGTTCTGACCAGTGTTGGGGTTAACGCATTACGAGTAACGCGAGTTACGTAATCAGATATGCATTACTTCTTAATTTACAAGAAAATATCTGTTACTTTTTCAAATAAGTAACGCCAGTAACTTTTTTCCCCCATTTTTTTTGACTGACAGCTCTCCTGAATAAAAACGGTCAAATGCAACTCAGAATATGATGAAAAACCTGCAATAATCAAATGTTAAATAACACAAATATCCTTTATGTATTTAATCCCATTTTATTAACCAATGTTTTTGCTGCTGACAATGATGATCAAATTCAATCATACTAATAAGCAACAAATTCTGTAGATAAACATGCTCCTTTTTATTGCTTATGTAACATACATAAAACAACTAATAACTATTGAACAGACATTACAAAGAAAAATGTATATACTTTGGGGGGGGGGGCTAGCATTTTATACAAAAATGTATCTATTTTATACAACAATTAATCTATCAATATACATATTCTAGATTTCTCCACACTTAAGTGTGTTGAACTTTCTTCTTCTGTGTTCTACTGAACAGATGGTGATTTTTTTTCCCTTCAGTCTGAGGCTGATTCATTTCACTTTTGGTGTGAAAGTGCTTTTACATTGACCAAAAAATTATAAAAAAAAAAAAAAAATTATTGACCAAAATTAAAATTAAAAACAAACAAGCAAGCCAAGCCCAGATTTAAAAAGTAATGCAAATGTGACGTAACACATTACTTTCCATAAAAAGTAATTAAGTAACGTAATTAGTTACTTTTTAACACAAGTAACGCAAGTTATGCCCAAAGTCTCTTTAAGACAAGTCATGTCACTTGGCGGCCATCTTTGAAAGGCCTCTCGGGCATGCAAGTGCAGCTCCTATCTCTTTGAATGGGGAAACATTCTCCAAAACTGTTCACTAAGCTTACGATTAAATTTCATATTTGCTGAGCTGACTTGCTGCCTTGCTGCCTTATCAGGCAATGACTTTGCAGGCAGCACTTTTGCATGAAGGCACCTCATGAAACTGATTTCGGACAGGCTTCTGAGGCAGCGTACCGGTTTAATGATCTACAGCAAAATAGAATGAGTTTTGGTGATAACTAAAGGAATTTTTATTTACTTTAATACTAAAACTAAAAATAACATCAAAAGTGCAAAAAGTTAGAAGGTACCTCTGGAGACAGGAATTACTGAAGCTGAAGGTAAAAACATCCAAAATGGCCGTTTAAAAACAAGGACAAAGATGGTGGGGTTTTTGTAAGATATGAGAACGACATTTGTGAGATTTTGTTTTCTCCTAACAGGTGTTGTGCCGGAATCTGACTCCCCTTCGCGTGCATGACGTCAGTTCACTAGATACGTCAGTCTTTTTGTTTACTGTTCAGAGACGGTAGTTTCCGCACAATCAACACCACGACAGGATCAAACTGCAGCACATTTAAATGATCAGTTTTTTAATTGCATATCGATTCGGTCATAAGTGCGTTAGGAAGAGAAAACAGTTTGGAAAAGTTTACATAGATTGCATTTTTAGCAGTTTGTAAGTATTATTTATTATTATGTGGTTGTTTTGACTTGTTTTGTTTTGTACTTTGGATTTTATGTTACTGATACTTTTAATTAAACTCCTACATTTGGGTTCAGTAATATTCGTGTCAAGCTCTCTCTCTCTCTGTGTGTGTGTGTTTATGTGTGTGAGAGAGAATGTTTACTGATTAAAGAATGAACAAATAATTATATGAATAATCAATTGTTGAGAGGCAATATGGCGCCGTCACCTGTTGCTTGCCGTCTGCTGCGTTTTCTGATTATTCTATTTTTTTATTTTACATATTTTAATCCAGAATAGTTTGTCTGTTTTGGTCTATGATCGACAGACACTTTTAAATCTTCAAGATTTTACCAAAGATTGGATTCCGAGAGCGCAAACCTCAGGCCTTGACTCTTCTACTTTTCTGTCTAGTATTCCAGTCTATCTGCAGCGCCGGCATGGTAGCGTCCCTCAGAGGAACCATCGTAGAAGACATCGGGGGAAGCGTGGTGGTAATGTTGTCAAGTCTAGGATGCTCTGGAGGGCTTTGCACCAGCGCCAACCTTTTCTACGTATGCTCAATGAGGATTCCAGCTAATAACTCTTCTCATTGTTACAAGACCCACGATGAGCTTCATTACTGGACTACTTGCAATCTTCCGCACGATTCCATTGAGTCGCTTGTGAAGTCAAGAATGGCTATTCATCGTAAGCGTGGAATAAACTATGACAATCTGCGTCTACTTCACCGGGATCCAGAACGGACCAAGGACGCCTTGCAGTTCAGCATGGCGTTGACCAACGCCAGATCTCTGGTAAATAAGACTTTCATCATTAATGATCTGTTTGTTTCACGTGGATTGAACATGCTATGTGTGCCAGAGACCTGGCTAAGCGAGGGTGATTTTAGTCCCCTCTCTGAACTTCTGCCGAATGACTGCAGCTATTAATTCAGATGTCGAGGAGGAGGACTATTAACGATCTTCAAGAACTCTCTTCGTATTAGTTCCTTGCCACCTCGAGACTATGAGAGCTTTGAATTACAAACATTATTTTTGGACTCCCCAGCCGGCATTTCAACGTTGATTCACCGGTGAATCAACGTCAGGTACCATGGTTGAATCAACGTTGGATTATGTTTCGATTTTGCAAATTGGATCAACGTTGATATTGTGATGTTGTTTCACCGTCGTACTTTCAACATGAGTGAATACACAACTGTACGTTCAATTAAGAACCTAGTTTGCATTTAGATCAACACTGTACACATACATAAAGCTTAAAAATCAAATGACTAGCAGCAATGGCTTTACAATCAACTTCAATAAACTACCACACGCTGAAAATGGTAAAACAGCAGTTTTATTTTGGAAACATACAGTATAAAACAGATGAAAATAATCCCAAACTTTAGCTTGCAGTGTTTGTGCTTGGATGTATTGTTAAAAACCTGTAAAATCCAAATACAACATTTAAAGACTCAGTGTTTGTACCATAACATGCATATTTTGCGCTGCACTTGCAAGAGAAACCCTTGAACTTCTTTTGACTGAAACCAGTTGATCTTTTATTTTGGTGGAAATCTATAGTTTCTGTGAAAACATGTTTTACTAATGTGTCTCATTACAAGAGATTTGTACATTTGTGCAGTGAGAATGTGTCTGAGAATGACTTTTTTTTTTACATTTTATTTGAGAATTTATTTTCTGTAATTTCTATATAATGTGTTTCTTATTTTGCATTTACAAACATTTAGAATCGTGTTGTGTATTTCTAATAAGAAATGCGTTAGCTGTTGTGTATTTTACAGTTAAAAGTAGTTTCTGCATGTTTTTAGTTTTCATGCATCAGTGGCATGACCTTTTTTTCATGGTAATCCACTTTCAATGTGTTAATAGTTTTAAACACTGGGTAACTGAAATTACATTTAGACAGATTTCTGGAATCTCTGTATGATTTTTAACATGTTTTAAGAGTTTGTCCTTAACATTTGTTCTTTTGCAAGGGACAATAAAGTAATTTATATGGAACAAAATGTGTTATTTATTTGGTTGAATGTGCTATTGCAAGTTTAGAAAATATGCCACATTAAGTTCAATGAACTTAAATTGTAGTACAGATAACTTGAAAATATAAGTTAACGCATGTCAACTAAACTTTGCAAGTTCAGGTTACTTAATGTAAGTTGACCTATTTCAACTTAACTTTTCAAGTCCAGGTTACTTGAAATAAGTAGTTGGGTCAACTATTTTAGTATGTTAACTAAACTTTTTAAGTTGAAAGTACTTAGAATATTAAGTGAATAAAACTTAACTGAGTCAAAGCAAAAAAGATAACTAAAAAATGTAAGTTGAGTGAACTTTTTTTTTTTTTTACAGTGTATTATTTAAATGAAAATTCTGTCCTTAATTACTCACCCTCACATCGTTCCAAACCCGTAAGACCTTCATGAATGCAAGTGAATGGAGGCGGGCGGTGACACAGAAGAGTTGTTGAATAAAGTCATTATTTTTGTTTTCTTTGCGCACAAAAATACTCATAGCTTCATAAAATTACAGTTGAGCCACTGATGTCACATGGACCATTTTAACTATGTCCTTACAACATTTTTCTGGGCCTTGATCATGGTAGTACACTTGCTGTCTATGCAGGGTCCGAAAGCTCTCGGATTTCATCAAAAATATCTTAATTTGTGCTCTTTATGTCTTTGGAACAACATGAGGGTGAGTAATTAATGACAGAATTTTCATTTTTGGGTGAACTATCCCTTTAAGTGTAATGAATCACTAAGAATTTCAGCTAAAAATCTTGTACTGAAGAAAAAAAAAAAAAAAAAAAAAAAAAAATCACCTACATCTTGCAAATTTTCATTTTTGAGTGAAATTTCTTTAACACAGTTTTGGCTTTGTTTGTATTACTGTGAATGTACTGTGTATCGTGAGATAAGTACCTTGTATCATATCATATAATGACAATTACATTTAATCATTTAGTAGATGCTTTTATCCAAAATGACTTACAAATGAGGACAATAGAAGCAATCAAACCAACAAAAGTGCAACAATATGTAAGTCCCAGATAGTCAAATGCGGTACACAACGTGTTACAACCCCAGATTACCAAGATTTCTTCTTCTATTACCAGGACCACATCGCTGCAGATTGATGGTGCTCACTCTGGTCACCCACAACTGTAATCCCAACAGTCATGTCCTTGATAGTCTCGTGTAGCCAGACCTTCAGACTGATGGCTGAAGGTCTGGAATCTATGGCAGCTTTTATTGGCCAAGGCCCGCCCATGAGGCCGTTTGACCGACATGTCAAACAACCAATCACAGTTCGTTTCGTTCAGTGTCACGTTTCGGGGCATGGAAATGTCACCACAATAACAGACCGGTGTATAAAACTCTCGGACGTATTTTAAAGATTATATACCGCGAACTTTAAATATTTCACATACTTTCGAAAAACCAGCGTGTAGTTGATCCTGATAAGCGCTCGTCATCACAGTTGTAAACACGACAGCTTTCTTCTTTCATGAGGGGCTTGACGTCACAGCATTTTTGTTTCTAGGCAGAACGTTAAAGAACGCAACACACACGTCTCACGGAAATCCTGTATAATTCAACCAATCCGATGACGACTTCGAAACTCCTGAAGTGTTTCCACTTTTGTGTTCCATATGAATCAGACGTTCAGCCAGCGGTCCGTAGGCATGACGTCTTGAGGCTGAGACTATGTCCTTGATGAATTCCTCTTCAGAACCTGTGTGCTTTAATAAAAACAAAGGGAAGCATTAAAATGTGCCTTACAGTCTTAAAGCTTACAGACTCCAATATGTGCACTTATAAAGTAAATATATTTACTTACAACTTTGTCCAAGCTCTACAATGTGAAAGTCATTTCCATTTTGTCTGCATAGTTCTTTGATTGAAACAACTGCAAAAGGACTTGCTGCGATCCATCCACAAGATTGTTGAATTATGCGCTGATCTTCAGTCATTCCAGAATATCATAAACATGTTAACAACACTGCAAAATAATAAATAAAATCTTGTCAGAGAAGGTCAAATGTCATGACAAGTTTACGTTTCAATTACAAAGCCCTACTTTACAATCCATACAAGGCTTTTAAATTACTTAACACATGAAATTAGAACAAAAAAGCTAATTTAACACATTTGTGTCCATCCTTATTGCAGAGCTGTTTATACAAGCTATTATTATAAGCTATATGATATAAGCTATTATTACTGTTATTCAAAAGCCTACAGTTTTGAACGTACACTACCAGTCAAATGTTTTTGAACAGTAAGATTTTTAATGTTTTCTAAAGAATTCTCTTCTGCTCACCAGGCCTGCATTAATTTGATCCAAAATACAGTAAAAGCAGTAATATTGTAAAATATTTTTTTCTATTTAAAATAACAGCTTTCTATTTGAATATATTTTAAAATATAATTTATTACTGTCATTTCAAAGCTGAATTTTTAGCATCATTACTACAGTCTTCAGTGACACATTATCCTTCAGAAATCATTCTAATAATCTGATTTGCTACTCAAAAAAATAAATAAAATAATATATATATATATATATATATATATATATATATATATATATATATATATATATATTTTTTTTTTTTTTTATTAATGTTGAAAACAGCAGAGTAGAATTTTCTTCAGGTTTCTTTGATTAATAGAAAGTTCAGAAGAACAGCATTTATCCGAAATAGAAATCTTTTCATCAATGTTGATCAATTTAAAGCATCCTTGCTAAATAGAAGTGGCCTATTAATTTCTATAATTTATTTCCCTATATATATACTGACTAAAAGCTTTTTAATGGTATAACTTGGTGTATAATGTTACAAAAGCTTTTTATTTCAGATAAATGCTGATCTTTGGATCTTTCTATTCATCAAAGAATCCTGAACAAAAATGTACTCAACTGTTTTAAATATTGATAATAATAATAATAATAAATGTTTCTTGAACAGCAAATCAGAATATTAGAATGATTTCTGAAGAATCATGTGACTGGAGTAAAAAAAAAATCAACTACAGGTGCTACATTTTATTCTTTCCTACATTAAAGCACTTGAATACGACAAGTTCATAATCACAACTTCATAAGTGGGAAATAGGAAATTTCCGATAGCACATGAAGGCAGCATAAATCCATACAGTTGTCGTTGAGCTCCATCTCGCGCTCTGTTTGAACGGTCTCTAACGCAGCACTGGGCTCAAATAATACATATCAAACTGTATTTTTATCGTTCTCCGGATAAGTTCAGCTCAGTACCGCATGGGAGAATATTTATTGTAATATTTATGTGGAAAATACAGTGGAACTGCGTGTATTTCGAGGATTCATAGTGCCGCGAAAATAACACTGACATACATATAACTAGGAAATACGGCGCTTTAAACCACACTTGTACTCTTCTTAGACAACATACGTAATTGTACACATATTAAACCAATAAATACAAATATTTACTTACCAAATTTGTTGATTGAGAAAGTTTCCCAACTCTGTGGAGAAGCTCATCAAGATGGCTGACGATCGTCTTCTGTCTGCTGTGGTCTTCACGAGATCTCGCGATAAGTGACGTTGAGAACGTGACATCGTTATTGAATTGATTCAACACATTTTTTTAAGTTGCGCGGGCAAATACTCTAGTTCAGTCAACTTACAAACTAGTTGAGACAGTGAAAACTTAAAATGTTAAGTTGAATGAACAAATTCAGAAGCTGCAAGTTGTGTCAACTTAAAAAAATTAATTCAAACAACTAAAATGCGAGATCATTTTTTACAGTGATGGGGTATCTGTTAAAGACATTGAAGTACTTGATACCAAATTTTCTGATCATAAAACTGTGTTTTTTAATGTTTTTCACCCCTTTCAATTAATCGGACGTACTTCTGTTATCCGTCAGTTCAGAAAAATAGATTATTTGAATCGGGATAACTTCAATATGTTATTTGAAACAGTTTATAACTCTGTATTTCAGAATTCATTATTGCATCATTTACATATTGATGATCATCTTGCACTTTTTAATTCTGTCTGTTTAAATGTTATGAACTCGGTAGCTCCTTTAACATCTAAATCTGTAAAAACATCATCTGCTCCTTGGAGAAATGATAACACTATCTGCTCTCTTCGTCAGACCTGTAGAAGAGCGGAAAGGAAATGGAAGGATAATCTTCAAATTTCTTATGAAATCTTTATTGATTCATTAAAGACTTTCCAAAGAGCTATGAGTGAGGCTAGGAACAATTTTTTTTCAGATGTTATTGAAACAAATCAGCATAAACCCAATATCTTATTCTCTATCATAAATACTGCTCTTAATCCTATAACAAAGATTTTTAAAGAACCTTCTTTTCAGTTGTGTGAAGAATTTCTTTCTTATTTCATTACAAAGGCTGCAAATTTGCCATTGCAGCCTAGTCCATCTGGTTCAGTCATTAATGACCTATCCACTCACTCCTCAACGTGGAGGGAGTTTGAGCCTATCTCCCTTGCCACTCTTTTAAAAATAATTGATCAATTAAAACCTACTGCTTCTCTGTATGATATTATTCCTTCACATTTTTTTAAACAAATTGCTAATACTATAGGACCTAGCTTTATTCATGTTATTAATAAATGTCTTGAATCTGGTATAGTACCAGATTATATGAAATATGCAACAGTTAGGCCTCTTCTGAAGAAATCAAACCTTGACCCTTCTGTTTATTCTCATTTTAGACCCATTTCAAATTTGCCTTTTATTGCGAAGATTCTAGAAAAAGTTGTATTCAATCAATTGCAGGATTTTTTGAGTGCCAAATTCAATTTTGGATACATTTCAATCAGGATTTAGAGTGTGCCACAGTACTGAAACAGCTCTTTTGAAAGTTTGTAATGATGTACTCATCTCTACAGACTCTGTAAATTCTGATATTTTAGTACTTTTAGACTTAACAGCAGCGTTTGATACAATTATTCATTCCATTCTCATTTCTCGTCTAGAGCACTATGTGGGCCTACGGGGTAATGTTCTGAAATGGTTTGCATCTTACTTGCATAACAGATGCTGTGCAGTTAATATTGCAAACCATACTTCATCTATAGCCAGGCTTACCTGTGGAGTCCCACAAGGTTCTATTCTTGCACCTATTTTATTTTCTCTTTATATGCTTCCGTTGGGGAATATTTTTAGGAAACATGGAATTTCCTTCCATTGCTTTGCAGATAATATTCAAATTTACTTACGTAATTTACTTAATTTACGTTATAAAAAGGAGATATAAATGATTTTGAGATCTTGGCAGCCTGTTTGAAAGACTTAACCAATTGGATTTCTACAAATTTCCTGCATCTTAATGAATCGAAAACTGAGATTATTGTGTTTGGTCCAGCATCCTCCTCAGTCACTTTAAAAGCAAAGTTCTCTCAATTTAAGTTTGATTTGAAACCACATGTTTAAAATCTGGGCTATATTATAGATAGTCACCTTAAAATGGATAAGCAAGTTAATTCAATTGTTAGGTCTTGTTTTTTCCATCTTCGTCAAATCTCAAAAATTAAGTCATTTCTTAATTTTATGGACACAAAAAAGATTATTCATGCTTTAATTTTATCACGGCTGGACTATTGTAATTCACTTTATCTTTGTATTAGTCATTCTGTTCTTTCATGTTTCTAGTTAGTACAGAACTCTGCTGCGAGGTTATTGATGCGCACACGCAAGCGGGAGCACATTACGCCAGTACTTGCCTCCCTTCATTGGCTGCCTGTAAGATATAGGATTGATTTTAAAGTGCTTATATTTGTTTATAAGTCTATTCATAAGTATGCTCCTACATACCTTTCTGACCTTATTTCAATTCATCAGCCCTCCAGAAAGTTTACGCTTAGGTCAGCGAATCAAATCCAACTAAAAGTGCCTAGATCTAGACTTAAACATAGGGGTGATAGAGCGTTTGAGGTAGCCGGTCCCAATCTTTGGAATAGTTTACCACAATACAATAGACCCGCACCCACTTTGTACAACCCCAAATCAGAAAAAGTTGGGACAGTATGGAAAACGCAAATAAAAAAATAAAGTAGTGATTTCTAAATTTACTTTGACTTGTATTTCATTGCAGACAATATGAACACAAAATATTTCATGTTTTGTCTGGTCAACTTCATGTCATTTGTAAATATACATCCTTTCCTGTCATTCAGACCTGCAACACATTCCAAAAAAAGTTGGGACAGGAGCAATGTAGGGCTAGTAATGAGGTAAATTGGTTAAATAATGATGTGTTTTGAAACAGTTGATGTCAACAGGTGATTGTAATTATGATTTGGTACAAAAGCAGCATCCAAGAAAGGTCTAGTCCTTTAGGAGCAAAGATGGGCCGAGGATCGCCAGTTTGCCAACAAATACGTGAGAAAATTATTAAAATGTTTAAAAACAATGTTCCTCAAAGAAAGATAGGAAGAGATTTGGATATTTCACCTTCAACAGTGCATAACATAATTAAAAGATTCAAGGAATCTGGAGGAATTTCAGTGCGTAAAGGACAAGGGCGCAAGCCTAAGCTGAACAACCGTGATCTCCGATCCCTCAGGCGGCACTGCATCAAGAATCGTCATAAATCTATAAGCGATATCACCACATGGGCTCAGGACTACTTTGGCAAACCTTTGTCAAGTACCACAATACGCAGTTACAGCCACAAATGCCAGTTAAAACTGTACTGTGCCAAAAGGAAGCCCTATGTTAACAGTGTCCAGAAGCGCCGTTGACTTCTCTGGGCTCGGAGGCATCTGGGATGGACCATCACACAGTGGAAACGTGTACTGTGGTCAGATGAATCAGTATTTCAGGTATTTTTTGGGAGGAATGGACGCCGTGTGCTCCGGACCAAAGCAGAAAAGGATCATCCAGACTGTTACCAGCAACAAGTCCAAAAGCCAGGGTCTGTCATGGTATGGGGTTGTGTCAGTGCCCTTGGCAAAGGTAACTTGCACTTCTGTGATGGCACCATTAATGCTGAAAAGTACATAGAGATTTTGGAGCACAATATGCTGCCTTCAAGAAGACATCTTTTCCAGGGACGTCCATGCATATTTCAACAAGACAATGCAAAACCACATTCTGCACACATTACAAAGTCCTGGCTGCGGAGGAAGAGGGTACGGGTACTTGACTGGCCTGCCTGCAGTCCCGACCTGTCTCCAATAGAGAATGTGTGGCGCATTTTGAAGCGCAAAATGCGACAACGAAGACCCCGTACTGTTGCCCACCTTAAGACTTGTTTGCAGGAAGAATGGGACAAAATTACACCTGAAACACTTCATCACTTGGTGTCTTCAGTCCCTAAACGTCTTTTAAGTGTTGTGAAAAGGAATGGCAACATTACAAAGTGGTAAATGCTTTACTGTCCCGACTTTTTTTGGAATGTGTTGCAGGTCTGAATGACAGGAAAGGATGTATATTTACAAATGACATGAAGTTGACCAGACAAAACATGAAATATTTTGTGTTCATATTGTCTGCAATAAAATACAAGTCAAAGTAAATTTAGAAATCACTACTTTCTTTTTTTATTTGCGTTTTCCATACTGTCCCAACTTTTTCTGATTTGGGGTTGTATATTTTCAAGCTTAAACTTAAAGATTACTTTTTCTCTCTATATGTGACCTTTTGTTCTTACTTTTTTTTTTAACTGTGTGTTAGGGTTATATTGGGATCTTTGTGTTGGTATTTGGTTTTATCTTTGTATTTTAAAGCACCTTGGACAATGAACATTGTAATTATATGGTGCTATATAAATAAAAGGACAAAAACTAAGACTAATCATTATCCTGAATTAATAAACTGTACCTGCCAAAAACATAACCTGTTTATTAGATCTATTGACTGGGAAAAAGAGGGTCTGAAGACTCCAAACCTTAGGATACCTTTATGGAGATAGCTTCCATGAGCAGGTGCATCAGGTCTCCTACAGAGTACATACACATAACATCAATATTCTTTTAAATCCCAGATGATCAAGCCTACAGTAAGAAGCCTGTAATCTGGGGAGTATGATTTTGGCAGGTGTTGCTTAATACTCCCCTATCCAATGTCAGCTTTGCATGGTCAGAGACACAAGAATCTTGTGCTGGTGAAACATCTTGGACTAAATATGTTATTTATTAAGCATTGTAAGTATTATGGGAACCCTAATCTGCTCAATATGCAGTATTATTTATGTAAAGTATAACTTACTTTATATAAGTACATAACTTACTGGAATGATACTGAGGGGTTAAGATTAAGCAACCAGGTAGTGCTTGTTCTGCTCCACAAACTACTTTTGCTTTCATTTCTTAAAAGAAATGAAAGCAAAAGTAGTTTGTGGAGCAGAACAAGCGCTGATTGCCTCCTAACCCCTCAGTATCATTCCAGTAGACTATTTTCACGGCTGCGTCCACCCATGCCCTGCATGTTTCATCTACTGTAAAAACGCCCGCAAAATGCCGTGACTTAAGCGATAGTTTACATTTACCACCAGCCACAGCATCTCAGAGAAACACACTCTGAACTTGCTTCTCTGTTAACCTTACCTTGGTTTCATGTCTGGTCTGCTGTCTTCTCACCCCGAGGTTCAGAACTGAATAACTGTTGTTTGATCAGTGGTACACAGTGACTGTAGAGGGGATTGAAGCACCACACAAACCCTGCCCTCAACGAACATTCATGAGTGAACCAAACGGCCTTCATGTGCTTCACATGCAGAAACTGTGTTGAAAGTATGTTTGTGTTTTAAATGAATCAAGTGCCGTTGTTTGTGAACCAGGACAAGAAACAAAAAGACCAGGTATTGATTCTGAACACTTCAGTTTTTTTTTAATCATGATTCAGTGATTAAAGGGATAGTTCACTCACAATGAACTCTCAATGACACTCTTTATGTCTGCTTACAGGAACAAAGTCTTTGGAGACAATATGTGTGAACTGTCCTCCTGGATTTTATTCTCCATCAGGTCTGAACTGCTCCAGATGATCAGAGTAGATTAAATGTTATTTGTACTCCCTGCAGTATTTGCATTTTTATCTGTTATTAACAATATGTTTTTCTCTCTCAGTTGCTCAGCTAGGAATGAAATACAGACAGAAATGGGCAGCTCTGTTAAAGATGTCACATACAGACGGGAAAGATATGGTCTCATAATTTCAGTGGATTTTACATCATTGTTCTACATAATTATTATTCCTGTGGCTAATGTGTTAAAGTGAGCAAACATGCAGGATGCATCTGAATTTAATATTTATTAATGTGGACTCGGTTGATGGTTTTCTCTGAAACCTGCATATCAAATAACTACCAAACTTTAGCAGTTTTGCTGGTTATTATTAAAATGGAAGATTGTAATGAGTTAAATCACTATTAAATGTTTATTTTTAATTTCATACTTGACTGCTAATATTGATGATCTTGCTTGTATAGAGATCAGCTTGATACAGTTGATTTAAAAACATCATTTTTTATCATCACAGAATGCTGTATTAGATTGTTATTCTCAAAGTGTGTTAACAGGGTAAAGACATGTTTCTATAATATACATAAAATGGTAACACAGATTAAATGTTCTTTTTAGTAGAGATTTTTTGTATTCACAACTGATTGTGTTTGTTTATGACACTGTTGTACTAAATTCACCACAAATAATTTCATTTTTTTGTGTGTGTTTTATAGGTTGTAAACTTAAAGCAAGTCATTTAATTCTTTACATTTAAATAATGTCATGTGTGATGCTATATTTTTCAACAATTGAATTTATGGCAATCACTTATTACTATGTTTGCTCTGTTATGAGTATCTTGAGTTCCTGAAAGGCTTCATGATTTGCCTGGATATTGAATATGTTGGTTGTGTTAAACTCTGTTGAAGAAACAACCCCTGAAAATAAAACAGAACCCATATACAACACACCAGAAGAAATAATAACTTTCTTAAATCTAGTCATGCAGGTGACAAAGTTATAATAAACCTTGTTTGTGTTGTTTGCTTATTTAAAATAACTGTTTTCTATTTGAATATATGTTAAACTGTGATTTCAAAGCTGAATTTTTAGCAACATTACTCCAGTCACGTGATCCTTCAGAAAGTATTCTAATATTCTGATTTTCTGCTCAAAAACTTTTATTATTATTATTATTATTATTATTGAAAACAGCAGAAGAACAGTATATATATTTTTTAGGTTTATTTGAGGAATAGAAAGTTCAGAAGAACAGCATTTATCTGAAATAGAAATCTTTTGTAACATTATGAATGTCTTTATCATCACTTTTGATCGATTTGAAGCATCCTTGCTAAATACAAGTATTAATTTCTTTCCCAAAAAACAAAACATTATACTGACTCCAAGCTTTTGAATGGTGTGTAATATTACAAAAGCTTTTTATTTCAGATAAATGCTGACCTCCTTCAGACTTCTTAGTGAGAAACCTTCTTTTAAGTCTATTTTTCCAAATAAAAGAGAAGAACAAAATATGAATATCCTTGCAGGTAGAATCTTGATAAAGTGGGATAAACAGACCGAGATAAGCCTTCTGCTTTGGATAATAAGGAACGACCAGAAATGGAAAGATCACGTTGTACGCAGCAATTTAACACTGTTTTTGTCTTCTTTAATCTGGAGGAAAAATTTAGGTTTTGCCTTTCAAGAACATGTTTTTGTAACAAAAATTCCTAAGTATTTGACAGAGGATTTTACTGGAATGTTCACTAGGTCTATATATTTATAATTTAAAGTGTGTACATGGAGGATTCCACATTTAGATCAATTTAAAGTTAAGCCAGAAGCCCTTGAAAAATTATTGATGAAGGAAATAGCATGGGGAATAAAAGATATGTTCTTTAAAAACAAAGTAGAGTCATCAGCCAATTGGGATATCTTAAGTACATTATCAAAAAATTAAAGACATTGGATTTCATCATTATTGACAATATCGATTAATAATAATTCAACTACTAACAAAAATAAAAAAGGGGTAATTGGGCAGCCTTGACGCACTCCGCGATTAATGTTGAATCTTTTAGTGGTGGAGATATTAAGAATCACAGAGCTTATAATATCAGTGTAAAACATCTTAACAATTTTTAGAAAGTTATTCCCAAAACCAAAAAGTGCTACAGTTTTAAACAAGAATTCATGTTTAAATTTTAGACCCATGTTGTGCATTAGAAGGGGTTTTCATAGCGTGTGTATTAAAGGGTTATTGATTTATTTCTTCTCTGTATAAGTATTGTTATAAGTAACATTTGCTGAACAGCGCCCCTGATCAACAACAAGACTAGTTTAACTTCATATGTCAGCGAGTTCGGAGCCACAGGTTTGAACAGCCTCACTAAAATTATTTTGTTTGTAAAAAGTATTCAGATATCTCCCCCAAAACGGGAAAAGGTTAAAGCAGCTCAAGTTGGAGAGGGCTGACAGGAGATGTTTCTTCTCTGGTGAGACTTTTCTGTTGAGTCTAGTTCGGTGATTTTGATGATTGTGTGACATATGCTCGAGTAGAAAGAGATAGAAATTGTTAGCAGAGCACATTAATAACACACGAAATACGTAGAGCTTTTCTCATTCTCCAGCTCTGACTGGCATTAAACAAAAACAGGACTGAAAACAAATACAAATGAGAGCATAATACACACATGAACAGAAATAATGATACTGTTTTGAGGCAGGTTTGAAAATGCTTACACAACATCGTCTGTCGTCAGGTCTCGACTCAAAATTCATAAATAATTTGACGATGGCTAAAAGCTATTCGATGTTTTAGATGTTGGATCTTTTGGTTTCAGTTTGTTTTTTTGTTCTTTTCAAATCGACAAAATGCAAGTTAAAATTATTTCACTGCTTCTCTAACACCTTTTCACCATAAACCCGACAAGCGTTTCGTGGTGTCCCAGATAGCACAGGTACGTCGCGGAGACGTCTGTGAAAGATCGAAGCATCTGGTAAACATCGCGTTCGATCGAACGTTTTTTGTTGTTAATGAGTCGTCGTCTTTACCTCTATACGACGTCTATACGATGAATCTTCAGCATTTGAAAGTACGTGCTGTCACGCAGCGCCGGATCGGAGCAAGCAGACGAATCAGTAGAACTCAGGTTTTTAATACAACACCAGACGCAACCGTTGTTGCAAAGAGCTTGGATTATGCCAGAAATAGAACGAGGAGTCGCGCCGCATCCAGGCGATAGTGATTATGGGGTTTCTCTTTTGTTGCATGCATCGCACCGCTCGCGTCCAAAGACACTATAATAAAATACAAATACAACAACAAACTCACACAGGAACACTCTTTGAAACCCATCATGCACAACCAGCCTTTAAATCTGTTTGTTTGTCCATTTCCCTTTGTTTGCTTGAATACATTCAAAAAATGCCAGCCCAGTTTCTTATTTGAAGTTACCCTCGTTTCAAGCTGTAATTATACCTACTTTATCATTGGTTTACATTCCTTGTCTGTCATCTTGCAGAAAGCATAAATTAGACCTTTCTTATACCAAGCTTGACTGCTGCTTAGAATTTCAATTATTACAAGCTTGAAAATTTGAGTAACACTTCAATTTATACCATGGCCTGTATGAAGGTGAACGGTTTGTCAGGTGGTTGTTTGACTCCATGTCATGCATTGAAATATAGTGTAATACATATTTATATTTTGTTCCAAATAATGCTCTCCAATGAGAAAGTTAAAGGTGACAAAGGCAAAGAAAACCCTTGATGTTTAACTGAATGAAGAAGCCTTTGGATGAAACACTATACAAATGTCCATTTGATTTGATGCCTCACCGAATTAATGATACTGACAAACGTCCCAGACTTGATTATGACAGTTTGCAGTACACTTTATTTTCTAGTGAAAGAAAATTCACTGAGCCTGTAATGAACTTTAAAACAATCTTTAAATAATAAAACATTAAGGACACACTTTAATGTATTAACTGCTGAAAGCATCGAGGTCAGTTGACTTTATTCACAACATAACAGTCTCTACATAATAACAGTCTCAAATAAAGAATATAAAGAACTCTAATAGAATAATCCATAACATCTGCAAGAAGCAGACCGTGCATGGAAGACACTGGTTATAGACTGCACTTAATGAAACATTGCAAGATGGGTGTGGGAATGATGGTGGGCTATAGGTAGATCTGTGCATCTTAGGATGAACCATTTCCTAGTGTGTCTGGTGGAGAAAATAAATGGAAAAATGTTAGAGCATTTTATAAGGAAATAATGTACAAGTTACTTAGTGTAAACAATAATGCCATAACACCATGTACAATGCAGCAACATGCACACAATACTGTCAACAAACTCTGTACTAGATACTACACTAAGCTGTGCCATTGAAATCAGACTGATGAACATGATTGTCACAAAATTATCACAATATTAATTTATTTGAATAAAGTTTTTGGGTGAACCATCCCTTTAAGGTCCATGATTGATTGTTTGATAGAGATAATCGCTCATTTAACAGTATTGCTGTGAAAGCTGACAGTAATGAATAAAACTGAACAATGTTCTGACTACCATACATTAAACGGCACAGAGCAACTAACCCAAAGCTGCCCTGTGCATGCGTGCCCAAACTGATCTAAGACTAGCAGAAAGCAGAAATAGACAGATTTTGGCTCTCATTTAGCTCATAACTGAATAAAAAAAATTGTATGCGACCATTAAAGAAGGATTGTTACAACTGCTAGACTGATGCAGGTACAAGGAAGGGACTTAATCCTGTAATGAGCAATCAGCAAATCCTGCTTAAAAATTAAAGATTAAGAATTTCAGTGGGCCCCTACATCCTGCCCAATTTTGTCCTCCAAACAACGTGAAAACTGAAGTTAAAGAAAACAAATATAGTGAATGTATTTATGTAGGCTGTGCTACACATTCGCAAAAAAAACATAAAACGTATTCAAAATGCTAAAACCAAAACACAGACTGGTTAACTGGTATGGGGAACACGTATTCACGTGTATATACACGTATATTCTGTATATAGTAAATTAACATAGCTGCCAAGCAATTGTTTTACATGTAACAACTGTAGTAATTATATGTATAGCCCCTTTACAGTTACTGCTCTCATAAATACAACATGTAGAATATTAAACCTACATTTAAAGTAAATATTTTAGAAAAATGTCAATTTTAGTCAGAATTATTACACTCCTATTCTCTTCAATTATGTCCAAATTTAGACAAGGACACAACCATCAAATGTAAGTTATGCACTGGAGAAACATGACTCCCAAGTCCACACGCATCTGTCGAAGCATCTGACAGGGCAAACCACAAACAATATTTGTTTATTGAAGCACTTTCTCTGCTCCTTTCAAGTTTTGTGAACTGTTTGACTCAAATAATCCTATCTACTCCAGTTATAAAATATGCTGCTGGTTCAGATTTAACAGATGAAGTCAGGCCTTGACTGGACTCTTGTTGTGCCAATTGTGATAAGTCTTTTAGTAGTACAGCTGTCGCCATCTTTGATAATACTTTACTCACCGTTGCTATAGTTAGAGGTAATAATCACAAATAGAATACTGCTTGACTTCAGTTACTTGTGCATACAGACAGCATCTGAAACACTATTGTAAGCAGTTGTGTGTAGAGAACATTGAGACTCACATCTGTAAGTAAATGCAGATGTTACTCCCAAACAGTGACAGTGTGAACATAGCCTACCTATGAGTCATAACAGTTTATCCTTTTGTTTTTCTCTACTTCTCTTTATTTATTTTTTTATAATGAATTGGGTTAAACTGTCTTCTGCTTTTCAACTCTGGACAAACTTTATTTTAGAATTTAGAATTATAAAATAAGTTTATAGAAAATGTGTCATTTTATCCAATTAATCTAAAACATTATTTGATTGTTAAAATAATCAATGGTTACTGCCTAAAAAAAACAACAAAAAAAAACCAATTCAAATATAGACAGTGCGCTAAACAACTGTTTACATGTAGGAAGAGGTTTGGTGGTGGAAAGTGGGAGAAAGGCCCTCACCCAAAGTTTGGCCCGTAATTTCCACAGCTGGTGCACCCAGGGGTTGTGGTGAGCTGGCGGCAGAATGAAGGAGATCAGCTCAAAATCTGCTTTACAACATTAAAGCTTGGTCATATGAGGTAATTCTTCTCAAGTGGTCCTCATTGGAAGTTTGTCAACACCCCCTAGTTGTCACCGGATCCTGATAAAGATTGACACATTCAAGTTATTTTAGGGTTGGGTGGTATGAAAATATATATTGTGGTGACAATATGAGTGTCTACTCAAAGATTTTATTGCTGTATTGTTTTTATAGTGGTATGTAAATATATTCAATGCAGCACAATACTACTAAAAGCTATTGACATGTTAGAGCAATTTAAAAACAATGCATGGATGAGAATACATATCTGAACTGAAGTTAAGTGTAATAAGCCTCGACAAAGAACTCAATGCAGTACTCATCCTGTCGGACAAACCCAAAGTGTACAAGCACTTCTCAGACAGTGTGTGAGTACTGGATTTTCTATTAAGATAGGGAATCCAAACGCAAAAAAAATCTGATGGTAATATTTCAGTGTAAAAAAAAAAAAAACTCCTGGAGGGAAACTGTCCTGCAGAGTTTAGGTCTAAGTTTACAGTAATACTGAAGACCTTGATTAACTGGATCAGGTGTGTTTTGCTGCGTTCAAGCCATCTTGCAATTATCGTAGGCTTGAGATGGCAACATGCGATATTCTATTCGGTACTGTTTACATCCTCAGAAAGAGAAATATTAATTTCTATGGCACCACTACAAATGGCTAAATGGATCTACAGAGGTCAGGTGGTACAGTGGTCACATGATACAAGCAGGAGCTCTCAGAAAACTAATTTTACAAGCTGCAATTATAAACTCTGAGGACATAAACACTTTTAACAAGCTGAAATCACAATTACGACATTGCGTGAACAGACCTTTTAATTAGAGTTATAGCTGAACCCTGCAGGACAGTGGCCTTCCAGGAACTAGGTTTGAGACCACTGTCTTAGCTTCTCTGTTGCTGACAACAGGTTTTAGAAGTCTGTTATTACAGCACTTAAAGAGGTAAAGCTTATGTAGTACAGAAAACACTGCATCATAAGCTAGATGTGTGTAGATGAACACAGTTTTGGGATTCATTCTGAAACATGCAGCAATATTTAATTATATAAGCCACATCACAACTTCAGTTTTATTTTGATTATTCGTGAAACCCAATCTTTTTGCATCTTGATGATTGCATTGGGACTTCAGTTTTGAGCTTAAGGAAAAAGAATGTGCAAAAATATTTATATTTACATATGTACTAGGGATGTAATGGTTCAAATTACTCACATTTTGGTTTGGATCGTGGTATTAAGAGCCCGGGTTCGGTAGGGTTCGGTATGTGCTATGTACAGAGGAAAAAAAAGGGCTATTGTCAAACAAGTATAAATAATCAAACTACAATCAGTAGCACAAATAAATACAAAGCAAACAAATAAAATAAACAGTGCTTTTCAGGTTGGTATTAACAGTAGTTTTCAGGTACAGAAATTGAAAAAAAAAAAAAAAAAAAAAAACTCATATCAACCAAAGTTTGCTATGCTGGACTGCAACAAACCAACAACGTGAGGAACTGAGGAACAAACATTTTTGAACCGTCACTGTTGGCCTATAATGGAACTAAAATTGCTAAAATCATATAATATAAATATAAATAATATAAAGATGCAGCCAGCTTTCTAAAGTCATTTTTACTCTCCTGTAATTTGGCTCCAAATCTTAGGTGAAAATTGCCATTTTCACCCCCCTACAAAAATGTGGATTATTCAATAAATATACTTTAACTTATCTTTCTTCAGAAAAAAAAAATACCTCTGGTTGAGTTGACACAGAATGACCCAATAGTCTTTTGGATTATTGCAAAAAAATAAACTGTGTCAGCACCGATAGCCTTGTGGGCAGCGTGCCATCATACAGCGCCGTTGCGCTTCAGGTCAACACGTGTTCCGAGTCCCGACACGAGGACCTTTCAATCACTCCACATCCCTCGACTTCATTGTCAGTTTTCATCTAAAAACATCTTTCCTGAAAGTTTGAGTTAGAGTAGTTTGTAAGAGTGTAATTATAGGTATGGCTGCACGATAATGATGAAAAATGCAACATGAGATAACTCATTAAATAATCCAATATTCAATACTATAATGCTTAAAAGGGTCATGAACTGCCTTTATTTTGTTTTTGTTTTATTTTGTACTGTTCTCTGAGGTCCACTTACAATGTTATCAAGATTTTTACATCAAAAAACATCATAATTTAGAAGTAATAGGCTATTTTCTGTCCTGTTTTTAACCCCCTCATCAGAGCGCTCTGTTTGAATAGGTGTGGAGGATTGTAGACTCGGAAGTAAACGCCCACTGCTATGATTGGCTAAGAGTTGTGTATGTGTGACAGTATACATCCTTCACAGACTCTGCAGTGATTTAGATTAAAAACGCATAAATACTCTTATCAAACGATCTGTAATAACAGACAAAGCAATAGTGGCCACGTAATGAAAACAGTTACTCACACTTATGTGTTGCGTCATTACTGTCGGATACAATGTAGTCTGCTCTCTGCTGTGTGTGTGTCGACCTAAACCTTTTTTGGACTTTTTGTAATCTTTTGAAGTATTAAAGTCATGCAGTTATTGCAAGCTGTTGCAATAGGCATACTGCAATATGTACATTTGAAATTGTTATATATTGTGCGGTCCTACCCAAAATTGTCAAAATTCCTGTCTTGGTGAGTATTCATGTAAACACAGTCAGTTACGTTGGTTAAAGGTGCTGTATGTAGGATTTTGACTCTACTAAAGCATAAAAATACCATAATATGCTTGCAGATATTGAAGAAACATGCTAAGTTAACATACTTGTTTATCTGAAAAACAATGCTATAGTTAGTAATCCTTCTTTGAATATGTGCGGTCCGGCCCAGAATGTCTGTGTTTTGTTATGGTTTGTGAAACCCGCCCACTGCCAGTTTACCCAATTGTATTTCGGCACCCCGGGTTGCCAGTTGGCGGAAAACGCCGCGTATTTCATTTCATTCATCGTCATGTGCGCTTGTTCCTGTTGGTGTCATTAATCTGGCCACCTGCGTGTGCGTCAAGTCTGAGGAGGAGGGGCTGGTGAAAAAAACCGTCTCCAATATTTTGAATTTGGACTGCAATACCAAGTTCAACCGCTGGGTGTCAATCCTACATACAGCACCTTTAAGTAGACCAAACAGTTCAGAAAGTGTGAGTAACAAAATATTGAAGCACTTAAAGTTACAGCAACTAAATAAACCCGTTTCCTTCTGTGTGCTTAGTATGAATAAAACAACAGAAGACAAAGAGAAAATCTCTCACTGCTCATGACTGAATTTCTTTTGTAGCTTTAATGAGAATCAGTGTGCATTTCATTCATATAGTGAAGACTAAGCAGTGTTTAATTTTTACATTTGATTAGTTTCTGCTGTTAAATAAACCTAATTTGGGCCTCCCTGAAACCCTAAACCCCCTGGGCCCGTATTCATGAAAAATCTTAGTGCTAAGAGTTGCTCCTAGTAACAAAATTCTAAGAAAATTCTTAGAAATGTGGGTGTTTCCTCTTAAATTTAAAGAAAAGATCCTAGTAAAGAAAAAAGTAATTCAGAAAGCATCTTAACCCTTAAAAGAGGTCTTAAAGTCCAAAATTGTCAGGAGTACGGACGAGGACTTTTAAGAGGCTTAAGAGTTTCTTTAGCAGCGGAGAAAATGGATGAAACAGAAGATGGAGAAGAAATGTTGCACACAATGCATGACCGTGAGTTAATAAGACGCTACACATTAGATCGTGCAGGGATCATGTTTGTGACCGATCTTATTAGAGACATGCTAACATCTCCGACACCGCGCTGAAATGCCACAGTGCCAGAAATGGACGTAATCACTACATTAACATATTTAGCAACTGGAAAAACTATGCAGCAGCGATGATTTGGGTCTGTTACAGCACTTTCAGAACCTTATTGTGTCGCTGTTCATTTCCTATAAAATACGTTAAGTATGACAGCATGGTAAATAAAAAATAAAGAATATAATTTGTGTGTGTGTGTGCGCGCGCAGAGAGAGAGAGTTCCAGAGGTAAAACAGGAAAAATGACGCTTGTAATTTCAAAGTGAAGGCTTATAATAAACCCTACTCTTAAAAGCACTCTTACTTCCTTCTTGGACAACCAACCAATCACAGTCTTCAAAAGACCGTGTCATAGCTAGCAATGGGGTCAGCCCCGCCTCCTCACTAAGATAAAAGTTTTTGTCTTTTCCTCGCTCAGAGTTGCTCTCAGATTGGTCCTGAATCACTTTTAAGCTAAGACTCCTAGCTAGAAATTTTTAAGCTAAATTAGGAGCTCTCTGAGATGATTCTTAGAATCTTTATGAATACGGGCCCTGGTTTACACTTATGTTAAAGTGGCACTTTTTATGTAATGCTACAGTAAGCACAGCTGTTCAGAAGTTGTGGGCATGCTTTCTTCTCACAAAAAGAATGTGAAACATTAACATGAGTTATAGAGTTTTCAGATTTGAAATATACCTGCATATAATTTAAATTTACTTTACACACTTTAAGCATTATTGAATTGCATATTATCGAATATCGAATTATTTTACAAGTTATCACAATCGCATATTGCATTTTTCTTCAATATCGTGCAGCCCTAGGTTTTGGCATATAAATACAGTCAATGCTGTTGAAAAAACAACAACAAAGAAAAAACATACCTGAAATTACTACTGCAGAGTGAATTATTATTTATGCACATCTAGCTGTGAGATGCTAGATGTGCATAATTAATTACAATCACAAGTAATTAATTTTTGAAAACATGAAAAAAACAATGATCAATACATTTATTGCAGTATGTATATTCTAATGGTAAAGAATTACCATTTTTACTTTAGATTAGGTCATGGAACACTGAGATGACTTACAGAAAGTATTAGTAAAGTTTTAAGGAACACTGAATATGAATTCAATTAATGTCCAATAATGGCTGGTTTAAAGCACTTAATTAATGACATTTTCCAATTTTCTGTAACAATCTAAACTGAGAAATGTGTATGGTTAATAAGTTGTTAAAGCATTATCTAACTAATTACATATGAGCATAACATAACATAACATAACATAATTAAACAATAACACATTGTTAATTACAGTGACAATAAATGAAGAACTCACTATTTATATGCAGTATTAATGTATTAATTACAGTTTATGAACGATTACCAATTAACCAATGGTTTGAAAATTATTTAGAAGTGCTTTGTTAGTGTATACTTATTATAAAGTATTACCAGTAAGTAAGCATAGTGCTCAAGAAAATGAGGTAGTTCACTAATAGCTAATCAATAACTACTATTTTTTTCAGGACTATACAAACTACTATACTATATGGTATTAATGTAAATAATGTTTGTATATAATTAAGCACAGATCACGATAACCCACTAGTAATGACTAAAGTATTAACAAATCCTTCTAAAGAAATTAGTGACCCAATAATCATGGAGCAGTATTCTAAAGTGCTACCAAAATTTGTTCTGCACAAATCACATAAATTTCATATTTTGGGTTCAAAAAGACTAAATTCGCAAAATTCAATGACTTTGGGGCACTAATAATTTTGTACCTACAAAAATTGTGGAACTTTTCAAATGTAAAAAATGTCATGCCAGTTTGATGCCTCTGACCACAATATGGAAGCACTGCCCACGAGGCTACCGGCTCCAGCCTGCTTTGTTTTTGTTTTGTTTCATTTTTTTAATTCAGTTTTACTTTCCCTAAATTTAGTTTTGTGTTTTTTACTTTTCTGGATCCTGTGATTTACAGTTTAATCCAGCTTAATCATGGAAACTACGTGCAATCAAATGGATATAGTTACACATTTTTAAACATTAAAACAAAATTGTTTTAGGCTGATGATACACATGGGCAACTTTTTTGAGAAATGTTGCTTTGGCACTTTCCCGTTGAGAATGGGTAACAAATTTCTATTTGGATACTTTAGATCGGTCGTGGGCCCTGTGTCTCACTTGGTTGCCTGTTGACAGCAACGTTGCCCAAAAAGTTGCCCCATGTATCATCAGCCCAAGGCTTTAAGCATGTAGCCATATCTTTAGCAACATCATTTTTATGACGTGTTAGTTTTATCACATTTAAGAGCTTTTTGTGCTTGCAGGTGCTTCTGGTGTGAGATGATGGAGCTGCATCACTAATCAATGTACACGTACGTTAAATTGAAATAGTAAATTTGTAAAATTATACATTTTATAGTTTAATAGAAATTATCTCCCAGATAAACCTACTGTGTTGCAGCTGTTGAGAGGGCAATTCTGGAGGCACTCAACGAATTGGACATGAAGATCAATCATCTAACTTCAGTGGTCCAGTCCCTTGCAGCTAACAGCCGTTCCAATGCTCCAGTGCTGGTGGTGGACAGTGAGGATGATGTCTTTCCTCTCAAAACCATGGAGGAACTAGACAAACTGGAAAGACAATTATCAGAAAAAGCAATGATGCAAAAGATGGTAAAAATCATTGACATTTGTAGGTTAAACAGTTGTAGTGAAGTAAATAATGTCTATTATATACCCGGTTTCACAGACAAGGCTTAAGGCTTGTCCCAGACTAAAATGCATGTGTGAGCTGTCTTAACTGAAAATAACTTGCAATGACATACCTTTCAATATGTCAGTGCCATTGTTTTGTCTCAAGATGCACACAGCACTTTTATAAAAGCAAAACTAAGACCTATAGTCCTGATTTAAACTAATCCCTGTCCAGAGCTGGGTAGTAATTGATTACATGTAATCTGGATTATGTAATCAGATTCCAAAAATTAAGTACTTGTAATTAGATTAAATTACATTTTAAAATACTCATAATCAGACTACAGTTACTTTTTATGGATTTTATTAAATGATTAAATATTATTTACATAATAGCAATAGATTATTCAGAATTACATTTTTTCCCCCAATTCCTCTTTTTCATCTTTTAAATTTTCCTTTCTAAAATAGCCTGCTGCTAATATACATTCAGAAAGGCTTCAGGTTTGGTGGATATTCACACAGAGATCAGTCATTAGTCAGGTGGCAACACAGTGTTTGACCACTGGATTTACAAAAATAATTTCAGGTTTAAGAACATTGCATCTACTGATGATGAACAAATTGATTTTTACTTGAATCATTACTCTGTAGGTTGTTTAACCATGTATTTCTATGTCTTTGGAAGGCTTTTGACTTTCAAACACATTAAAATGCACAAATTCACAAACTTTTTTTGTCATTTGATCCTCTTTCACCTAATATATTTACTTGAAGTACTCCTGAAATTTTACAATAAATATTTTAATAATTAAGTATCACTTTTGTATGTTCATTAGTTCTCTGACATTGGTTATGGTCACATGAAATGCAGGTAAACAAATAAAATATTTTTAATTGATTTTAAAATGCTTTATTTTTAATATTTTTAACATTTAATATATATATTTATTTAAATTGTGATTTAAATCATTATTAGCTTTTCATTAAACTCATAGTCTGATTATTTAAAATGTGTAATGTAATGGATTTCATTGTTAACTACCCAGCTCTGTCCCGGTCTGTGAAACAGGGCCATAATGTTTGTGCTTGTCTGTAATGTTTTGAAATTACCTTTTATTTTTAAGGTGAACAGGTTATCCATCAGCGGAGGACACACACTGAAGAAAACCATATGGAGAATATGCTCCAAGGTTTTTGGTCCTGTAGCCAAACAACTGAACTGGTGTGGAAGGGGAGAAAAGCGAGGGATCAGGAAAACAAACATAGGAGCACTCCTAATAGGTACGTCCAAAATGTGCTCCAATGTACAGTGTACGGGTAACACTTTACATTAAGGTTCATTAGTTATTATTAACAAACAATACCTAAGATTAATAAATAGTGATAGTGTAACAAATGTGTTGTTCATTGTTCACTAATGCTAGTTAATGCATTAACTAATGTTAACAAATGAAACCATATTGTAAAGTGTTACCGGTGCATGCAATAATTTTAAAGATGTAACTGTTGATACAGCTCCATAAAGCGTGATTACTCCTCGTGAGCTTTTCATTCAGACCTAGGCCTACATAATATCTTTATATATTACCAGCAGATACATGCAGCTTAAACAGTGTAAAATGTTGTTTCAGACACACAAGAGCATTTTAGAAATGGAAACTTTTGTTTTAACATTAACACAATTAGGCTAAGTGACCGAGAACTGTTGATGAACCACAAAATCTGCTGTTACCGCGACTTGATTAAACCTCAGAAACACCTATTTGTCAAAATGAAGGTAATACTTTATCTGTTCGATTTACTTTATATAAAATCAAATATATATTTGGCTGACCACCACACATATTAATGACAAGGAATCAGGCTTCGTACCTCAGTTTTCCCGCGGCGATGTCTTCCTCGTGCGATGTGATGATCTTTGGAAGCACGTGCGCAGTAGTGATGAGGAGTCGACTCCAAAAGAGTCGATTCCTTGAATCTGACCAGCCCAGTTTTCGAAGTAGACTTAATATAAAATTATTAATATTCGACTCAGGCTGTCTCCCCACTAATTTGGGAGTCACACTAAAATATGTAAAATATGTAAATATGTAAAATATGTAAAATATATACATGAGAGACAATATCATAGCGAAGTTTAAAGTGTTTATGACTGAAGCAGAATTTCAGCACCACTGGAAATGAACAGCGACCAATCAAATTGAAAGCACACACATGAAGTATGTTATATTACATCCTAAAACGCTGACTGACATTAAAAACAGTTGACAAGCATTAACTGCACATCAATTCTCTATATTAATTACATTTTATTAACATAGGCTGATCATTCTCAGGTAGTAACTCGGCCCTCAGGATCATATAAACAATTAAATAGACGTATGAGACTAAATAAATGTCTTATTTTACATTATTTTACGCAGTTAATGCATGGATTTGTTTGGGTCGGCGTGCACTTTATCTATACAAGCACGAAAAATATGACTAATTCGAGATAATTTAATTGATGCTGACACAGAGACATTATGGCTTTAATAAAGGACGGATGTTGCAAACATTTTTTATGCTTTGCTTATGTATATATCATTGTCCAAATTCATAAGAACCCAGTTAAATAAAACCTATTTTGCGAATTTAAGTAGCCAATAAGTGAAAAAAGTTGTATTTGTTAAACTTAATCTAGTTTTACCTTTTTAACATACAGGAGCAGCTCTGAAGAATCCCGTGCTTCCCTCGCCAACTGAAGCAGAGGCTGAAAAACATATGAAGGATGATCTCCGCTTGGCCCCAGGAAGAACGCCGTCTTAATCAACTTGCTTTTTTGTTGTTTGTTTGTTTGTTTGTTTCAGGATAATAATAATAATAATAATATAACAAATGACTGCTTATTTTCATTCACTGTTAATAAAATGATACAATTCATTCAACAGCTGTTGTGTTCTTTCATTCTGAGTGGAAAATACTCGGGTTTAGTTATCATACTTATCATATATGTGTAGACGCAAGTATAATCAGTGCAACTGCAGCTGTTATCGATAGCAGTAAATATGAATGAACGTCTAAAACGTCTAATTATGAACGACGTCTATGCTATGTAAATCAGATGTCTCATAGACGTAACATTCTAATATTTAACGTCTATAATACGTCCACCAGATGTCCATGGAACGTCGAGAAAGGACGTCTATGCGACGTATTCCAGATGAGCAAACGCCCTTAAAAATACGTCTCCCAGATGCAAACGCACACATCGCACAGATGTCCCCGCGACGTACGTGTGCTATCTGGGGTTACTTTCAGGCCTACTTTAACTGAAGTAAGCTTGACTGGATCTGTTTTAACATGTTTGTTGTTCATAACCAGGGACGGATTAACGCAAGTGTCCAGGGCACTGGATGTGATTAGATGTTCAGTGCGGTACATCATCAGCTGATAAATGACTAAATAAATACATTCAAATCTGCGTTCGCTGGCTGGCAAGGAGCCAGAGACAGCCGCGTTTTTAGGTACAGCACTGCGCATTATAACCAATCACACATGATTCTGTTGAGCTTATGAGTACAGTGGCCAATAAGAGGCATTCAGATGAGTCATCGCTGAAACAGCTGTTTTATTCAGTGTGAGCGCTCCCTGAATGAATTCTGCTCTCTGCCGATTTCTCTAATCAGAAACAAAGTAGGGCCTACAGATGTGCGTACGATGTAAGCAAGATATTCATTTCACAATGTAAGCAACTTCAGTGATTAATGGGAGTTTTTGATAGTGCTTGAATTCTGGCTTGACTAAAGTCAATGATAATGTTGATAATGTAAATGCTATTTTGCTCTCTTTCTGTACAATAAACAGGGCCGGATTTACCTTTTATCGTGACATAGGCAAAACGATATTTTGGGCCCCCCTTCCTTATTAATAGGCCTATATAATAGTACCACCCCAGCAAAAAAAATAAAAAAAATCATTATCAGTGGAAACCGTCACAGTGTTTTCTATCGCAATAAGCGCTTGCGTTCAGTCAATAAAAATCGAACGCAGAAAGACCGTTCCATTAATATCTGGGAGTGCATTTCTGTAATAATTTTAACGGCTTGGAGTCACAACTACCATTGAGGTCCCCGAGGTCCGGACCTCGTATTTTTCCAATAACAGAAGTTGTAAAATAATTACCATATTAATTCTGATTTGGTGCTGCAAGGATTAAAAGCCAAGATAACATATCTTCTCATCTGAGATGCCTCAGCGTCTGCGATAATATTGTAATTGTTGTTTTAACGATGTGCGATTTGACATTATGGAGTATTTTGAAAAAAAACATTTAAAACACCCCTACAGAGCGCACGCGTACATTACAAGAATACGTGCAGACTAGAGCGCGTGCGCATTTAGAGTGCGTTCATTCACTGCATGATTCAGTCTAATAAAATGCATTAAGAATGATCACAAAATTCAAGACATGTGGGCAGAAAATATATATATCTATACCACTTCACATAGTTAATCAATTTCACATGAAGAGTGTGTTTTTCTCCAATTGACCTGATGGTCGAAATGTTGCAATAAATACTTTTATGGAGCAGTTAACATAGCAGTGTGCGGACATCACGTTTGTACTTTTTCTCGAAAAATAACCATGATTACAAATGTAATATTGATTTTTTACAACAGTTCTATAAATGTAAAGTTAATTAAGAGACTTGTTTTAGACACCATATTGCCTATTTTTGCTCTATTTCGCCAACAAAAATCATACCAAACACAGCTACAGCACTGTTTTGAGTCTCTGAGCAACATGATGGTGTTTCGTTCCTGAATGAATCAACCGTTTACATGATTCGGTTCAATCGCAATGACTTATTAACAGTGATTTGCTGCCACCTATTGGTGGTTTTAATTCCACATTTCGACTTTCCCCCCGATTTTTTCATGTTTTAAATAATTTCAAATATCAGTATTCAACGTTTTATGTTTAATATATCAAAACATTATTTATGCAATTGTAATTGCAGGTTAAATGAATTTATGTCTTGCATTAAACAGTGTGTAAATACATCTAAATTCCACTTCAGAAGCAGCTTCTGTGTTGATTTAATTTGCTTGGTAACAGACCAAATGTCTTATTATTCTTCTTCACTGATTAAATGTAAGAATTTGACTCAAAAGATAATGGACACTTTTAAAAAAAGGCTTTATAAAGGTAAAAATGCCCATAAAATTACAA
This sequence comes from Schizothorax lantsangensis, assembly GCA_027422415.1. Lineage (NCBI taxonomy): Eukaryota > Metazoa > Chordata > Actinopteri > Cypriniformes > Cyprinidae > Schizothorax > Schizothorax lantsangensis. Next base: position 64,151 of record JAPDDO010000280.1, on the reverse strand, counting down.
AAAAAAAAACGGTTTAAACTTATTGGAAAAGATTAATTTCTATCAGTGTGAATTAAAAAAATAATAATAATAATATTCATGTTTAATAATTTTAGACACGTGATTTTACTGAAGGCTACCAGGATAATTATAACTGAGTTTATTAAATTCATAAACATAAACAAACTATATCTTCTCTATTTCCAGTATGAAGCGTGGATCATTCATTGCAACATTTCATCTGATTCTCTGTTATCTTGAAAAATAATTTATGCTACTGCCCACTGACTTGGTTTTAAACCTATATTATTATCCAATTTATGAGCATTAAAACATCTTAAAATGCACACATGTAAGCCAGGAAAAACATTTTTTTTTTCTCGGGGAGCATGCCCGAACCCCCTACCAATCTCCATTTTGGGACCTCGGTATTTATAAAAACCTGCGTACGGCCCTGGTCACAACCACATATCAAGACATTGTTATGATGATTTATTTCAAGACATTTGTCATGTTTCCATCCTGAAATCTCTTGTGTGTTTAACTAATTTCTTGCGCACCTCATAAACCTTCCACTGCAATTTCCAAAACGTCATTTTAGAGCTAATAGCAGGGGCTTGAGCCATTGATTTGCAGGCTAACACGCTTATTAAAGAGAGAGATTAAGCGCGTGTGAATACCAGCATCTGTGCGTCTCTCAATGTTCAGCAGCAGCGTCTAATAACAAATCTTTAAGTTGAACTGCATCAAGAACCTCGCTACTGAGAAATGTAGCTTTTCAACTGCGAAACTATTTTATTGATAAATTCGAGGGACAACAAGTTTCTTTCTGCGTCTCCGCGTGTGTGCCCGAGTGCGTGTCTGTAATGTGTGTGCGTCTGTGAGATATAAAGGTCCAAAATCCATTTACTTATTGAGAATCGAGACATCTCATGAAATAGTTAACATGTTTGTTTGTTTTTTAGTAACTGAGCCTTTATTCAGTCTGTGCCCAGGGCACTGCTGCGTCATAATCCGTCCCTGTTCATAACTGAAGATGAAAGCATGCACAGAACAAAGCCACCACTAGCAAGCAATATATCTCTTTAGTCTAAAATGACCAATGAACAAATGCTGCACATTTAACTTTAATTTCACTTTTACATTTTTGATCTTGTGACGTTTTTACTTTTCAAACTTCCACACCTTTTTCTTCCTGTAAAATCAGGCGCGGACATTTGTAGATTTTATGGGTCATGCTTCCGGTCTCATCTGCATCCAGCTATTTTTAGCTGTACAAAACCATTGGTTTGCTGCTTGATATTGAGAATTGGTGTGATCTTACCATATTATTTTAATGTATTATCTTAATTATTATCACACTGGTTTAGTGCAGACAGTTTTACCGTTTAATGCGCATTAAAAAGCGGCTAATGAACCGGAAGTCTCGGCCATAGGCTTACGTCCGCGTTGAAGAAAATGGAGGATAGCATGTTTACTTTTGTATATCTTACACTGCTATTAATCTTTTCACATTTTAATAAGCCTTTGACACTTTTAAAGCAGATATTCATAATAGCACATTAACATAGAACATTAGCTATAACCTTTTTACTTCAACTCTTCACAGAATACACCTGATTACTCTGTTTACTCAAGAGGAGTCAAGCCCAGTGTGAAGAGGAAGAAGTGTTTGTTTGAGTCTCTGCCAAAGCATCTTCTAAAGCCTCCATCAAACTGATCATCAGAAGACAGAGGACCAGTCATCAGGATCTGAAACAGCCCTTATATGAATATAAAAACACAGACCTAAAGTCCCTCTCAGTGGACAGGAATGCAGAGTACTGGATCTAATTCATTATTTAATTTGAAGAAAGAAAGAGATTTGTGAAATCTGAGGGTGAAACATTTTCATTTACTTTCAAATTGATTAAATAATCCTCGCTTGCACTTTATATGGACATGTTGTTGTTAAGGACCATTATATCCACTGTTGCTATCATCATTGCTGCTAATTTGGGACTATGTTTCTGTGGATGTGCCCGTGCTGAATATGACATCGATGGAGAATGTTGCCCCATGTGTGCCCCCGGTACAGTACAAATATTTATTTCAGATTCTGTACGATAAATGCTGGAATACACTACACAACTTTTGGACAGATTTTTGCCCAATGTTTTTGATGCTAGATGCCGAAAGTCAGAGCCAGTTTGCAGCATAAAACATATAGTGTATTATGAATACAGACTCAGCTTTTTAGGTTCAGGCTATGACCTTTTACAAAGTCGACAAGTATATGATGCCTAGTGTTTGTTAAGAATCTGTTAAGATTTTAAAAGTTATGTAGTGTATTCTGGCCAAAAGTAATTTGAATGTTAACCAATATAACAGATAATAAGTGGTATTTAGATCTTAAAGAGTTGAACGTAAAATTTTAGAAGTACAAATACACTGTTTTCAAACTTGTATTACATATTGTTTGAAACATTTGGTTTAGTTAAAAAGCTGTTATGGTTATGCCATATGTAGGCTAAATGTTTTTGGCACATGACTAGAATTATCAAATCAGCTGATAACTCATGTGATGCTGCAAAGAGGTCACTTCTACCCCTCGGTAGAAATCGCAATTGCGGTCCCCTCGGTAAAAATCACATTTCAATTCAATTCAATTTCACTTTATTGTTGGAATTTCTTCCAAAAATTGTCTCGCATCCCATAGTGTTTACTGTCTAACATTATTTCACATTATACAATACAATACACACACACTAAAGTACACATTGATACACATCCATCTGCAGTGCAAATACTTAAGTACCTTCCGTTCCTCAGAATCTTGCTGTCTACTTAGACCCCTATTCTGATTAATTCATTTGACTGACTGTTGAACAAAAGATTTCCCCCTCGGGGGGGCCACACCCCTCCATCGTCGGGCCCTTAGAATCGTCTTAACCTCCCCCCCCCCACCCCCCTTACGGCGCCCCTGCCAGCGAGTCACAGAGACTCGATAAGATTTGTCCAAGAAGTCATTAGATTTGTCGCTGGTCACATTTTGGGAAAATAATTTGCTAAATTTAACGACAAATTCGCTAAGTTGGCAACACTGGGAGTTCCGCACCGATACACACACACACACAGACAGGTGCGTGCACACACAGGCCTATTGATTTAGCGAAATCACGGAATCCAGTTAAACATCCAGAATTTTATAAATGTATAACACGGAATGTCATTGAATTTGTCAACCTTTAATGAATTAATCAAAAGTAGGTAATTACACTCAAATATGGACTAGTATTTGTAAATATTAGGCCACAAAAAGACTATTTAAATTTCTGCGTGAATGAATGGCGCAGACGCACGGTTTAGTTTACACACACTCTGAAGTGCACGATGCTCGCAGTGTTTTCAGCATCTGTCGTCTCTAAATGAGGACATAAATACATCCCCAAAACTGCTCTGAAAGTCACTTCATGAGCATTTTACCATTTAATTTGAGTAAAACTAGCCTCATATGATATCACACAGAAATTTAAAGATATTCACGGCAGCCCGTCAAAATAAAAGTTCGGTTTAGCTTGAAGACACTGTGCCAGAGATGTTGTTCAGTAGAATGTACATAACACTACTAATACTATTAGTAGACCTACTATTACTAAAATTATTAAAACTTAATTTTTTAAGGAATAATCACACAACATTTCTTCCATCTTTTAATAACAGTAAATCCCCTTTGTTTGCCAATTTTTTTTTAATTTTCAATAATTAAAAGATAAATTAAATTAATGTATTATGCCTTCATTTGATAACCAGAAAAAATTAAATACACAACATAGTTGAAAAAAACATTCCATAAGGCTATTTTCAGAATAATTTGAATAAATTGTTTTTATGCATTCAAATGATTAGACATGCTAAAAGAGAATTTGGTAACAATAAAACATATGGTAACACAATAAAACACAAATAAAACATTTCATACGGCCCTAAGCATTTAGTTTTGTTTTTTAAACTTTTAATAAATTGATGTGAAATTGTATAAGTTTCATGATTTTAATTAAGTAGACATGCTTTTTGATTAATACAATTTTATTTAACCATTAAAAAGGAGTCCAGAAAAAATCAAACAGAAAAGAGGGGAATCCAGAAAAATGAAAACTGAAAAAACGGAATTTGGAAAAAACATAAATCGCAATTTGGGAAAAAAAATAAAACTGATTTCATAGGGCCTAACACACATATTTGTGTTGAGTCCAAAAATATGAGTCCGAAAATATGTTGCATCAACCACTTGACACCCCTCCCCCCTCCCAGAAGCTGTAAACCTAGGGGAAACACCGCATTCGAGAAAAAAGTTTCCATGACCATGTTAGTATGATATATAATCATTTTATTCAAGAAAAAACACATTTTACCCTTTTTTTCAGGATACCGTGTTTATTTGCATTGTACTGCAGATACCAGTACAACATGTGTTCCAAGATGGCGCTGCTATGTTCGGCTGCCGTCCGGGCCGCTCCGCTAAGACTATGCTTTTATTTACTTTTTTACTTACTTTTGATTTCTATTTTTACACACATAACGTCGGCACTGATCACCTATGACAAAAGTGCACTCTTGGACATCGGAAACCGCCTCACTAACCTGGTTCAGGACACTTTATCACCGAATCCATCGTGGCCTCTTGAGATTCTTCGGAACGCGGAGAACAAAGGACACAGGAGACGGAACAAAAAACACCGTGGAAAAAGCGCTGGGATTCGCAACAGATTGAGGAAAAGGGCTCACAGTCCTCCTTTACCGAGCCTTTTGCTCGCTAATGTCCAATCCTTGGATAATAAGATGGACGATCTTAGAGCCAGGATTAGTTAAAAAAAATCCAACGGGACATAAGGGACTGTAACATCATCTGTTTGACTGAAACATGGCTCACGCCCTCGGTTCCAGACATTGCTGTAACGCCGTCTGACAACTTCTCTGTTTTACGGATGGACAGAACAGCGGAGGCTGGTAAATCCAAAGGTGGTGGTGTGTGTTTCATGACTAACAAGAAATGGTGTGACCCCAGGAATATCTCCTCTCTGTCGCGATCCTGCTCGCCTCATCTGGAACATCTATCCATTATTTGCCGCCCATTCTATTTACCCCGCGAGTTCTCCGCGGTCATCGCTACTGCCGTTTACATCCCTCCACAGGCAGACACGAGCTTGGCTTTGTCTAAACTTCACGATGTGATCAGCGGCTACATTAACCAACATCCTGACGCTGCTTTTATCATCGCGGGGGATTTTAACAAAGCCAAACTCAGGCAGGTCATGCCGAACTTTCACCAGCATGTATCCTGTCCAACCAGAGGACCGAATACACTGGATCACTGCTACTCTCAGTTTAAGAACGCCTACAAGGCCCGCTCTCTACCTGGTTTTGGTAAGTCTGACCACGCCGCCATCTTCCTCACACCGGAATATAAACAAAGGCTCGTACAGGAACCCCCGGTGAAGAGGGAAGTGACGCGTTGGTCCTCCCACTCTGAAGCTATGCTGCAGTCGGCTCTTGATGACGTCGACTGGGACATGTTCAGGGCGAGCTCATCTGACGTCAGCGAGTTCACGGAGGTAGCAGTGAGCTTTGTAAACACACTTACCGAACAAGCTACAGAAACAATAACTGTAAGGACTTTCCCTAATCAAAAACCGTGGATGGACAGATCAGTCCGTGATGCGGTTAACAAACGCACTGCCGCATACAACGAGGCTCTTTTGTCTGGGAATATGCGCGAATATAAAGCTTCGTGTTATGCTCTCAGACGAGCAGTAAGTGCCGCCAAACATCGCTACAAAGAGAGAATTGAGTCTCATTTTCAGCTCAATGACTCTCGACGTATGTGGCAGGGACTAAGGACCATCTGTGCCTTTGGAAACAAATCCTCCGCGCAGGTGAGAGCAGATCCGTCGCTGGCCGAAGAATTAAACACCTTCTACGGCCGCTTTGAAAGCAACGGAGGCATCGCGGCTCTGCCGAGCAGTGCGTCAGGAAGCAGCAGGCAGAGAAGCGAGAATCATGTGATCACCGTGACGGAGGACGAGGTTCGGAGGGCACTAAAGGGAGTGAACATCAGGAAAGCGGCTGGACCTGACGGGATCACAGGCCGGGTTCTGAGATCATGCGCTGATCAGCTTGCTGGTTTGTTCACTTCTATCTTCAATGAGTCCCTTGCTACCTCTGTAGTTCCCACCTCCTTTAAAAAATCCATCATCATCCCTGTGCCTAAGAACAGTAAACCCTCTTGCCTGAATGACTATCGTCCAGTGGCCCTCACATCTATAGTCATGAAGGTTTTTGAGAGACTTGTTAAGAGCCACATTAGCTCCTCCATCCCTGTTACTTTGGACCCTCTTCAGTTTGCTTATCGCTCCAATAGATCAACTGATGATGCCATTTCTCACATTCTCCACTCCTCCCTCACACACATTGACAGCAGCAATGGGAACTATGCAAGACTGCTATTCATAGACTATAGCTCAGCTTTTAACACCATAGTCCCCACCAAGCTGACAAATAAACTCACAGGCCTCGGCCTAAACACCTCACTCTGCGACTGGATCCAAGACTTCCTCACCGGCAGACCTCAAGTGGTGAAGGTAGGCCAGTACACCTCAAACTCCATCACCCTGAACGTAGGAGCCCCGCAGGGCTGCGTTCTGAGTCCCCTGCTCTACTCTCTCTACACACATGACTGTGTGTCCCCTCATAGATCCACATCTATTATCAAATTTGCTGATGATACTGTGGTTCTGGGCCTCATTTCCAACAATGATGAGACCGCATACTTGGATGAGGTGGAGAGACTAACATCATGGTGCCAGGACAACTGTCTCTCTCTGAACGTGAGCAAAACCAAAGAGCTGATTGTGGACTTCAGAAAGAGACACCTGCTGCCCTACACTCCTCTTATGATCAGTGGGACCCCTGTGGAGAGAGTAAGCAGCTTCAAGTACCTCGGCGTAAACATCTCCGAGGACCTGACTTGGACTACACACATCCAAACACAGGTCAAGAAAGCCAGGCAAAGACTGTACCATCTGCGACAGCTGAGAAAATTCAGGGTCTCACCAACAATCCTGAAAACTTTCTATGCAGGGACCATAGAAAGTGTTTTGTCTCAGTGCATCTCAGTGTGGTATGGAAACAGCTCCAGCCAAGACTGCAAAGCCTTGCAGAGAGTTGTGCGCTTAGCTGAGCGTATCTCTGGGTCGGCTCTCCCCTCTCTGCAGGACATCTACATCAAACGATGCAGAGGCAGAGCTGACAAAATCACCAAAGACTCAACTCACCCTGGAAACTGTCTTTTCACTAGGCTGCCATCTGGTAAGCGCTTCCGCTGCCTGATGGCAAAAACAGAGAGACTCAGGAGGAGTTTCTTCCCCACGGCCATCAGGCTCCTGAACTCAAAGTCAGCCTCTTAAAAACATCATCTGACTTACTTCAATCACTAATCACACACTCATTATTAATCTCTACCTCATAACTACCTCATAACTGTCATTTGCTCATTTGCACACTTGCACACTTGCACACAACACGTTCTGTATCTTGTAAATCGTATCTTATTTTTATATTTATTTTATTTTTTGTGATTGGCTGCTTCATGTCAACCATGTATAACCTGTTGCACATTCCTCTCTGTACAGTCATGCTTATATTAATATTTAATTCTACAGCTTACTGTCATGCACATTCTTTTACATTTTATATTTTATTCTTTATATCTTATTTTTCATTCATCTTATCTTATGTTTACTTCCCTTGTGTTGTTTTTTCAATATTTGCACTGTCCATGGAGCGGACCCGACTCTCATTTCACTGCTGGTTATACAGTCTCTGTATAGTCGTGTATGTGACAAATAAAACTTGAAACTTGAAACTTGAAACTTGTTCCTTGTCCTGCATCAACATACACAGATGAACCCAACGAACTTGTATCATGTTTTCCCTGCACTGAGTGTGATCCAGGTATGTGCCCAGTGATAAAAGCATTAATTTATTGTAAAGAGATATAAATCTTTAATAAGGAATTGATGTCTAAAGCATTTATACTTTTATTATGAATATAAATGCTTTGTTTTTGTGTTCACAGTCCATCGACTAAAAGTGCACAAGGCCTGCACTCGCTCTGCAGATACAGTTTGTGAGCCTCAGGAAGGATTTCATTGCATTAAACTAAATAAAGAGTCCTGTGCATCAGCAGTGGAGCACTCTGCATGTAAACCTGGACAATATATTAAACAAACAGGTAGAATTTAAAACAGGGACCAAATGTATTTCAGCATTAAGCTGTAGATTTCTTCTGATTTATAGCAGTTTTCTGATTTAATTACTGAGGTTATCAGAATTATTTGATTACCCCAATTATTACAACCTTATAGCAGCTTTACTGACATTGTATAACTCATTCAGTCTAATTACTTTCACAGGAACAGGATTCAGTGATACCGTACAGTTATGTTCAAAATAATAGCAGTGTGTTTAAAAAAGCAAGTAAAGCTCAAAATCCTTATAATAACTTTTACTTCAATACACACAAATGCATTGGGAACATTGCACATTCTATTCTAAATCAAAACATGAAGAAAAATTTTGCAAATTTGTTATTACTTTACAGAAAGTGAAGAAAAAGGAATATTAGGCTGTTCAAAAAAATAGCAGTGTCTGAATTTTTCTTTACAAAGTCAAACATTTACTGTTTAAACTGAAAAATGCTTGAAGATTTAGCTTTCTTGTGAATGACTGAACTAACATTTAGTTGTATAGCCACGGTTTCTGAGAACTGCTTCACATCTGTGTTGCATGGAGTCTGGCACATGTGAACCGGTATTCCAGCCCAGGACGATTGCACTACATAGCACAATTCCTCTGTATTTCTTGGTTTTGCCTCAGAAACAGCATTTTTAATGTCACCCCACAAGTTTTCTATTGGATTAAGGTCTGGAGATTGGGCTGGCCACTCCATAACATTAATCTTGTTGGTCTGGAACCAAGATGCTGCTCACTTACTGGTGTGTTTGGGGTCGTTGTCTTGTTGAAACACCCATTTCCAGGGCGTTTCCTCTTCGGCATAAGGCAACATAACCTCTTTAAGTATTTTAATGTACTTAAACTGATCCATGATCCCTGGAATGCGATAAATAGGCCCAACATGTAGTATGAGAAACATTCCCATATCATGATGCTTGTGCCACCATGCTTCACTGTCTTCACAGTGTACTGTGGCTTGAGTTCAGTGTTTGGGGGTCGTCTGACAAACTGTCTGCGGCCCCTAGACCCAAAAAGAACAATCTTGCTTCATCAGTCCACAAAATATTGCGCCATTTCTCTTTAGGCCAGTCAATGTGTTCTTTGCCAAATTGTAACCTCTTCATTTTTTCAACAGTGGGACTTTGCGGGGGCTTCTTGCCGATAGCTTGGCTTCTCATAGGCGTCTTCTAATTGTTACAGTACTCACAGGTAACTTTAGACTTTCTTTGATCACCCTGGAGCTGATCATTGGCTGAGTCTTTGCCATTTTGGCTATTCTTCGATCCATTTGAATGGTAGTTTTCCGTTTTCTTCCTCATCTTTCTGGTTTTGTTTGCCATTTTAAAGCATTTGATATAATTTTAGCAGAGCAGCCTATCATTTTCTGCACTTCTTTAAATGTTTTCCCCTCTCTAATCAACTTTTTAATCAAAGTACGCTATTCTTTTGAACAATGTCTGGAATGACCCATTTTACTCAGATTTTCAGACAGAAATGCACAGTACAACATTTGCTGCCTTCGTCCTTAAATAAGGGCCACTTGTTTGACACCAGTTTTTTCACAGAATGGTTTACCTCTCTAATTAAACTCCACACTGCTATTATTTTGAACACGCCCTTTTCAATTAATGATTTAGTTGCACAGAATCAACAGCATGCATGTCATGACTGTTGGGTCTGTTGGTTTTCTATTACTCTACCACACCTACTAGTAAAATATTTGCCATGTAGAAATATAATTTCTGCCAAAAACAGTGATTGATCTGGTTAGTGATATTGGACTGCTATTATTTTGAACATAACTGTATGTGCTGACTGCATTGATGGAACTTATTCAAATGGCTCTCTAATGGCCTGCCTGCCACATTCAATGTGAGTAGTGTCCACAGATTTATAATTGCCAATTAAGAAATATTCTGATAAGACTGGACATACTAATAATACTAAGTTACTCTTCAGATGTGAGACTATGGGACTTACAGAAGTAAAAGCTGGAACAACATCCTCTGATGCTGAATGTGAGAAAGTGACTTCAGCTGGTCTCATAGCTGGAGTCACAACTGCAATAGATGATGTAATTGTGGCAGCAGGGAACGTTCTCAGAACTTTGGCTAACATTCCGTACAGGTTTGGTTGATGTTTTAGAGAAAACATTTGAATGTAATGTTCAAAAAAATGTTTAAGAATGTTTCTCATTTCAGATAATGTTCAGTGTAAACAAAGCTAGAACATTTTAAGGATGTTTTGTAGATGTTGTTCATGTAACAGATTATACAATGTTCTCAATAAAACATTGACACAATGTTTCAAGACAAAGAACATTCTCTCAGCCACATTAGGAGAACTTTTTACAGTGCAGCTGGAAAGTTTTCACAGTGCTTTTTCCACATTTTCAGATCTCTCTAGAGATTTTCAATCGGGTTCAAGTCTGGGCTCTGGCTGGGCCACTCAAGGAAATTCACAGAGTTGTCCCATAGCCACTCTTTTGTTATCTTGGCTGTGTGCTTAGGGTTGTTGTCCTGTTGGAAGATGAACCGTCGCCCCAGCCTGAGGTCCAGGTTTTCATCTAGGATGTCTCTGTACATTGCTGCATTCATCTTTCCCTCGATCCTGACTAGTCTCCCAGTTCCTGCCGCTGAAAAACATCCCCACAGCATAGTGCTGCCACCACCATGCTTCACTGTAGGGATGGTATTGGGCAGGTGAGGAGCGGTGCCTGGTTTCCTCCAGACATGATGCTTGCCAAAGTGTTCAATATTTGTTTCATCAGACCAGATAATTTTGTTTCTCATGGTCTGAGAGTCCTTCAGGTGCCTTTTGGCAAACTCCAGGCAGGCCATCATGTGCCTTTCACTGAGGAGTGGCTTCTGTCTGGCCCCTCTACCATACAGGCCTGATTGGTGGAGTGCTGCAGAGATGGTTGTTCTTCTGGAAGGTAGTCATCTCTCCACAGAGAAATGCTGGAGTTCTGTCAGAGTGACCATCGGGTTCTTGGTCACCTCCCTGACTAAGGCCCTTCTCCCCCGATCTTTCAGTTTGGCCAGGCAACCCGCGCTAGCAATCCTGTCTACAGACGATTCCATAGACTTCATGGCTTGGTTTGTGCTCTGGCATGCACTGTTAACTGTGGGACCTTATATAGACAGGTGTGTGCCTTTCCAAATCATGTCCAATCAACTGAATTTACCACAGGTGGACTCCAATCAAGTTGTAGAAACATCTCAAGGATGATCAGTGGAAACAGGAGGCACCTGAGCTCAATTTTGAGTGGCATGGCAAAGGCTGTGAATGGCTGTGATTTTTTTTTTTTTAAATAAATTTGCAAAGATTTCGAACAAACTTTTTTTACATTGTCATTATAGGGTATGTTTGTAGAATTTTGAGGAAAATAATGAATTTAATCCATTTTGGAATAAGGCCGTAACATAACAAAATGTGGAAAAAGTGAAGAGTTGTGAATACTTTCCGGATGCATTGTAAGGATGTCATTGAGGCCGGAGGTGATGGATTGTTTGTTATAAAATGTTTTTATAATGTGACGTAGTAACAAAGCTAGAACATTGTATCTGCAAAATTTTGGGGATATTTTGAGGATGTTGTTGAGGTAACAGATTATACAATTTTCTCAATAAAACACTGGCACAATGTTTCAAGATAACAAAGGAAGAGCATTATCTCAGCCACATCAGGAGAACGTTATAAGAACGTCATTGAGTCCTTAAGTGATGGAATGTTTTTTTTTTATAAAACGTTCTTGTAATGTGAAGTATTAACAAAGCTAGAACATTTTATCTGCAACATTTTGAGGATGTTGTTGAGGTAACAGATTATACAATTTTCTCAATAAAACACTGGCACAATGTTTTAAGATAAAGGAAGAACATTCTCTCAGCCACGTTAGGAAAATGTTATATGGATATTATTGAGGCCTGAGATAACAAAATGTTCTTTATAAAAGTTTCTTGTAATGTGACATGTTAACAAAGCTAGAACATTTTATCTGCAACATTTTGAGGATGTTTTTGAGGTAACAGATTGTCAATAAAACATTGGTACAATGTTTCAAGATAACAAAGGAAGAGCATTCTCTCAGCCACATCAGGAGAACGTTATAAGGATGTAATTGAGGCCTGAGATGGTGTAATGTTTTTTTTATAAAACGTTTGGGAATGTTCTTGTGTTTACAAATCTACACTTTAAAAAATATGGTTCTTTAAAGGTTCTTTACAGGTAGAAACAGCTCTTTTTAGAACCATATTATCATGAAGAACCTTTTAAATGCTGAGACGCTTCTTTGCTTTAGAGTTTAGGGTTCTTTTTCCCCGCCTTTTTGTTTTTCAAATCTGTAACTGTCAAAGCCGCATAATTATTGGTTTTCTGTAGCTCAAGACAGACTTTCAACACACTCTTAAGAGGTAAATGATTAAAGGTGTGGTAGGGGATCCCAGAAAATGCTAACTTTAGCCTGATAGCGCTGAAAGCAAACGTCCCACCCTCCCTGAAATCGCCGTCCAAAGCCACGCCCCCTGAACGCACATACCAGTGGCGAAGCTACGGGTGTTTCAGCTGTGGCCCACACAATGAAAAGTTGGTAATTTTCCAAATGGATGTTATTTGTTAAACTATAATAATTATAAACGTCTTATTTCACTATAACTTTATATATTTATTCTAAATATATATTTAACGTGAGTTTTCATGGTCAATTACAGACAGTTTCTTAATTTTCCATCGTCCTATAGGTTCACACCATATGCTTGTCAAATCGATGATTCGTCCGTTTCTGTTAGTCCCACCCACAACGTTATGTTTACGACGTAAGGATATAATAGTAAAATGCGCACGTTTGTGGAGTTAAATGTGAAAATAGCCGAGTTGAGCAATCAAACACTGTACCTTTGCTAATATGATGTTTCAAACACGCTTGGTTCAGAAGTTTTCGATCGATAAATCCAGCACCCTCAGGTGGTCTGTCGGGTTTCATTTGAAGTAGGTCCGGATTTATTGCTAAGACTTTTACTTTTTAAAGAATTGATCTGATTTATGATTGCTCAACTCGGCTATTTTCACATTTAACTCCACAAACGTGCACATTTTACTATTATATCCTTACGTCGTAAACATAACGTTGTGGGTGGGACTAACAGAAACGGACGAATCTATAGGAAGAGAGAAAATCGATTTGACGTTTAATATTTTTTAATAAATATATAAAGCATATGGTGTTTAATAAATTACATCCATTTGAACCTATGGGGGGGCCACAGGCAGGACAAGTGAGTTGTATTTGTAGTAGATGGAAAATTAAGAAACTGACACACTTTATTCTCTGTAATTGACCAGGTGTGTTGCCTGAAAACTCACGTTAAATATATATTTAGTCATTTTATCAAAAAACAATAAATATATAAAGTACAGGGCCGGCTATGGGCAGGGGCCCAGTGAAAATAAGACGTTTATAATTAGTATCGCCCAAACAATCATTTAATAAATTGAACACAAGGCACATCCATTGCAGAAAAGCAGAGGCTGGAAAATTACCAACTTCTCAATGGGTGGAAAAAAAACATCATTCAATAACATGCCACAGGCAGTACATATCCAAGTGAGTTGTATTTGTAGTAGACAAATGTGGCTACCTTATATCAAAGTTTGAGAGATCTAGCACAAGTCGTGTTCGTTACATGCGAGAGCCTCGATGATGACTATAGACACACTTACTATAGCAACAGTCGATGAAAGTAGTGTTCATTGCAACAGTCGATGAAAGTCGTGTTCGTTACTATCCTGTGAAAGAGTGTTGACAAGCAACAGTCGGAGGTGTGTTACTTAGCAACAGCGATGAAAGTCGTGTTGTTTATAGCAACAGTCGGCTAACAGCGAGCAAACTATTCACTTTTTTTTTTCCACCTTTTTGAATTGAAAGTTGATATGTCATTTCGTGACATGTAATCATAATTATTGTGATGACAACAGCATTTTTTCTGTCTTTCTGCATTTTCAACATACAAACAATTGAATGGGTGCATATTTTAAAATAAAAACATTATTTGCAGTTCAAGATTACTTTCACAAAAAAATTATTTAGTTTTTACCATAGTGGTCTGGTCTTAATATTTTCCTCAAAACAATGTCCCCCTAGTCTAGATATGATTATGGCTTGTTTGGTATAAATAAAAAATGTTGAAAAAAATCACCATTGAAACAAGTCCAGAGAAAGAGAACAAAGAGTTTATTATTATTTTATCTATAAAGAAAAAACTTTATTTTGTTGTGAAAGTGCTGATATTCTAGGCTGCCCAAAAGTTTTTTTTCTTTTTTCTCCAGTGTATACAGACTATAGTTAATATAGCAATACACAGTATAAATGTAGATTTATAGCACCCCCCAAATGCCCACCAAGGATATTGCCAGCCCTATATTTCAAGAACCCTGGTAGCTATATGTTTATGCTGAACTGTATTCTTGAACAGATGGTGCTGTATTAAGCACTATATAACAAGTGTTTCTGTTGCTCATAAAAACGTTTCTGTGTATTTGACAACTATTGCATTTAATTCACTTTATCTGTGATAAGAGCATGCAAACACCGTGAGAGCGTCACTACCGGGAGCAGAAAGCGACTTGACCTCTCCTCTTTTAATTCCGCCCCGACTGCAAGCGCTGCTCTCGCCATCCGGTGACAGGCTAGTGTAGTTCATCTCGAACAAGCCTGACTTTACAGGCAGCGTTTCTGCACAAAGACACCTCAAGAAACTGATTTCAGGCAGTTTAATGGTTTAATGATCTACAGCAAAATAGTACGCGTTTTGGTGATAACGAATATTTAATTACTATAATACTGATTTCTCGCTAGAAATAACATCAAAAGTGCGAAAAGTTAGTCAGAAATATACATTTACACACAAACTGACCACCAAACACAACTTTCAGGAAGGTCAAGAATCAGGAGAAGAAGGAACGTAGCAAACGGGCCCAGGAGAGAGCCGGAAGACCGAGGACAATTCTGAGGAAACAACAATCAATGAAGAAGACAATAATGAAGTTAATGAGAGAAATAGTTGAATTGCATGATTTTTCAGCTGAATTACAAATGCTGACAAATGATTTAGGAACTTCAAACTTCAAACTTATATCATAGAAATATAAATGTCAAGTGCACTATAAGAGTGCCTTATTTTGAGATCACAGATGTTGATTGCTTTATGGTTTTAATTGCTATATGGTTACTTTGCTTACTTTGTAAAAGAACGGTTAGAAACCAGGAGATGCATTTTGCAACATGTGTGCAGAATGGAACTTCTAACTTAAACCGAAGCGTAAGGTGTTGTTTGCAACAGAGGTGCGATATGCGGTTTAGACATATATGCTCATGACTTATGTTTTGTAAGGTGTTGCAATTTTTCTTATAGTTTAAAATAGCAATAGGATCAGTTAGATTCATTACAAGAACTAAAAGCGCTCTAAGTCACATTACTGAACCGTGTAGACTCCGAGTGTGTCTACTGAGCAGTTATTTGTCTTCAGTTACAGTGCAGTGATAATATAATATTCAGTGCGTAATTATAATCTCAACAGCTCTATATGTTTGCAGTGTCCTGATCATGTCTGCAAATGTAATATTCACCGTGAATCAACACTCTGGTCTTTGTCTTCAAATTATTTGCTCTATTATGATTTGACAAAACACTTCCTAACATGTGTTGGCATTATAAACAATCTAGTGTGTGAAAGAAAGTAATATTTCATATAAAGCCGCAAGCAACATTTCTGGAAGAGATTTTGTTTTAGGCTATATTAATATTATGAATAGCATACTTCTCCGTCCAATCAATCATTGAGTAGATCAACAGGGAGAGCTATTTAAATGGTAGGCCTATATTGTACCAAACTACTTGGTTGTTGAATATGTTTAATATTTTCGAGCTGTATTTAACATTCTCACAAACTGCGAGTACAATAATTACAACTTCTCAAATTTTGTGTTTATGGTTTTGGAAACGGATCTTTTCTGTCCAATAAGGCTTATTTTTTTTGCATTTTAGTCTCATTTTGACCACAAAGTATGTGCTTTCTTCAAATGTAGGCTAACTGTGCAAGTGTAATTGATTAGTTTGTTTTTTATATTATTCATATGGGAGTTGTGACTGCAGAAGTTTCAGGAATGTGTAATATTGTATAAGTAACCAGTACAGCTGGTGAAAATATTCACAATCATACGATTGCAAGCTGGCTTTGTTTTGTTTTTTAATGCCAGCTGGCTTTAACAAGTGTTTGTGGGTTGATTTTAGGTGCTGCAGCTGTAGTGATGGACAAATGAAGCCTTGTGATGCTTTCTTTGACTGCTTCGGGAAAAGATTCAAAGCTTCGAGTGTCGAAAACAGCGCCATCTGCTGGTTAAAAAAATCACAAAATAAATATAGCAGCCAAAAGTATGAAGGTAATTTTGGTGCAAAACAACTGAGCGTCTGTGACCGCGGAGTTTGTAGTTGTAGAGAATAGCCACACACGTGTATCAGTACATTTGAAGACACAGACAAAAGTTGCAAACTTGTAGATGTTTTTCTCTCCCACAAACACAACAGTTACACCTTCTCGAATCCTTCATTGCAGGTGCACAATTTTTTTTCTTGGATGCTTTTTCTTGCACAAACACAAGTACATAAGGACAACGGCTTGAATCTGCTGCTAAATGACAAGTTTCGCGCGCTCTCGCTTTGGCACTAGTGATGCGCGGGTCGGGTTTTTTTCCAACCCGCGGGTCCCGCTTTTATGAAATTATTTGGCCCGCCCCTCACCACTGTATCTATTTTTACGCCCCGCACCGCCCCGCACCCGCGACCATTAAATAGACATACTAGGCATTGTAATGTAAATGAAAACAGCCTTTATTTCAGCCTGAAAGTGCTTGGAAACATCGCCCTGTAAACTGGCAACAACATACGATTACGAATATGAACCATAAATCAGGTCATATTAATAACAAGATAATGATAAACATTTTCAACATTTACAAAGCAGCGTTTGTATTCATCTAAGACCGATTTCATGTTAGTAAACATTGTGACGTTCTTCTGGTGGCAGAAAGATCCCGCTGAGCGCTTCACTAACACTTGCTATGAAGTCTGTTAGCTTGTTTTTTTAACAAGAACTTGAGAAATTATTTGAGAAATATCTGCATATGTAAGGTTAACTTTAACGGACGAAATCGGCCGACCTGTAGGCTATGGACAAACTCGCTATTGTTGAGTTAAATCGAGTTATAAAGTCCGAAATAGAAAATATAAAGTTGCATTTGCGAGAAAAAAAAGTCTCAAAAAAGAATTGAGAGACAAAATAGGTCATGTTAAATGTAAAATGTTATGTTTAAATAGTATTTCATGTAACTGTAGGGCAAATATAATATATTCCACATGAACTGTATATGTGAATATTATGTAGACCAATTGTTTAAATCAAATTTATGCTTTAAAAGTAGAGTAATCATAGCAGGTTTTCATTAGTCTGTCCGTTTAAACGTCTTGTGTTTATAGCTTCAAATGGCATTTTTTGACAACAGTATTCTATAAAAATTATTTGCATTCCGATTCTGACATCCAAAGGCACAACAGTACATTTTATCTCATATTATGTGGATTGTTCCCGTTTCACTCCGCTTGTTACCGTGCGTTTCTGCCACCACAATGCGCGCGCAGCTGCGAGTGACGTAACTGTGACGTCTACATGAAATTGGTCTATAGGCTAAACAATTTTTTATTTCAGATTTGTATAGGCCTACTACAGTTTACAGCCTACGCTACATAACCACTGAACTTTTGTTTTATTTAACACACGGAAATGTTCATTTAGCGTTTTTACGTTCGCTGTGCATCACTTTACCGGGGTTTAATCTATTTCACCTAGACTCCAGCAGAGCTGAATGTGCGCTCGCTTGATGCGCTTGTGGCTGGGATCCAGAGCTGCTTGGTGCTTTCGTGACGTGTCACGTGACGCCAAAGGTTTGGGGACATCAAGCAAGTTACGTTGCTACGTAGGCCTTCGTATTGTAACCTTATCAAAGAACTTAATAAAATATGAAAATAGATATTCCCAAATATTTAATATTGGCTATAGGGAATTGCACGCAACATACATGGGGTCCGCGGGTTATGAGACGACCCGCGCATCACTATTTTGCACCACATCCCAGTTAGCAAATTTCCTTTGGCGCGGATCTGGTCCAAATCAACAGCTAAAGTGTGGCCCAGATTAGTTCGTGTTTGCCGGCCCAAAACTGGTCCATATCTTTTTAGCCAGAACTGAACCAAAACAGTGCCATAACCCAACCCAGAGTGAGCCAAATAATGAAAACAGACGTGGCTGATACAGAGCCGGCGCCAGCGCAGCACTGATGAGGGGCGGCTGAGGTAACGAAAGGGGGCGATGACGTAGCGCAAAGTAAAAATAAAAACATATGTGGCCCATTCACGTATTTGTCGGACCGTAAACAAACCTGCCCGCGCTACTACTACAACTATTAGAATACTGGGTTCACACACAGATCGTGTTTTGGTCGCGAGACAGGTCAGTGGAAGGATTTTTTTTTTTTTCAGTGCAGTGTTTTAGAATGATGTATTATGCGTGGAGAAGCTGCTATAGAAGACGAGAGCGCAGCATTCAATTTCAAAGACATCCGTAGCGCATTTACTTTGAAATACAATGGAAATGTACCACAGTGGAATGAAAAATGCATTCTGAGTGAATGACCCTACTAAAAGGTAGCATACTTAGCAAATACAGATGGCAGAGTATAATAAAACAAAATCGCATCAAATTCGAAAATCTGACATCCAGGAAATAACATGTCTTAGGGCAGCAGTTTTACCACAAATACAGTCAAATTCCACCACAACCACCAGAAATACTCAATTGTGTCTGTTTTACAATGAAACACAAGCTTATTGTGACCGATTCCCTGACATAACACATTCATTGCGGCCCATTTAACAGATGCATCATTTTAAGTTTAACAAATTGAACAACATCAAACAATACAGCAAAATAATCAACTAACTACGATAATCTAGCGCTCTATTAAACATTAAACAATTATTTCATCATACCTTTAGCTTAGTCTTAGCTTAGTCAGCTGCATAATGCCTGCATTTAGTTGAACCGCTTGCGCGGGAAGTTTGTGTCAGATGTAACAATTTAAATGCGACTTTGTGAAACAGACTGTCCTAAATGTTTGCTATAGTAGCATCATATTAATGCTAGAAAGCAGGGACGTGCAGAGAGTTCCTCAGGGGCAGGGGCTCAAATGTAAAATAGGGGCAATGTAAAAAAAATATTACATATATATATATATATACAGTATATAGGTCAAAAGTTTGGATACATTACTATTTTATATTTTTGCAAGAAGTCACTTATGGTCATCAAGACTGCATTTATTTGATCAAAATTTTAATATACTTTAAAATGAATTTTATGCAATGCTGATTTATTATCAATGTTGGAAACCTCTGATACTTTTTTCAGGATTATTTGATGAATAAAAAGTTAAAAAAGAACAGCATTTATTTCAAATATAACTTTTGTAACTATATACACTACCGTTCAAAAGCTTGAGGACAGTATTTATTTATTTGTTTTCGAAAGAAATTAGTTTTTATTCAACAAGGATTTGTTAAATTGAAACAGTGATAGTAAAGATTGATATTGTTAGAAAATTGTTGAATAAATGCTGTTCTTTTTAACTTTTTATTTATTAATGAACCCCAAAAAAGTACCTATTACAGGTTCCAAAAAAATAAAAAAAAATAAAAAAAATAAAAATAAGCAGCACAACTGTTTCCAACATTGATAATAAATCAGTATATTAGAATGATTTCTGAAGATCATGTGACACTGAAGACTGGAGTAATGCTGAAAATTCAGCATTGATCACAGAAATAAATTATATTTTAAAGTATATTAAAATAGAAAAACATTCTTTTAAATTGAAATAATATTTCCCAATATTATAGTTTCTTTCTGTATTTATGATCAGATAAATGCAGGCTTGATGAGCATAAGACTTAATGCTGCATTATCAATAATGGAAAAATAAAAATGTAGGCCTATAAATGTAATTTGATTTATAAAATGAGACAAACCGCAGATCCAGATCGCTCCACAAATAAGCTCGTCTGTCCCATGTCATTTGCAACCGAATTATGAATAAGAACGGAGAATGACCGCTCCACATTATTGTCCAATGAAACTTGAACTTGTGCCAGATCATGATTGATTGGTGTAGGACATGACTAATGGGCATTGATGAATTATGTCATATTCTAAAATATGTAATATATGGATTTTTAATTAAATCGACACACTAGCTTTGATTATTGATGAAAAAAAGTTTAAAATATTGTTTGGTTTATTTTTCCTTCCGTCGATCTATTCACGAACAGACTGTGGAATATCAGTCAGTCCAGCAAAACCATGAGCAAAACGCACGCCTCAGATTGACAGATATGTAAAAATAAACAGGCATTTTCCGACTTTTGAGCGATTAGTTACTGTTTTGTACACATTGTCAAAATTATAATTCAAATGCATTTCGTTTTATTGACCACAATATCATTGCTATTTGTCTGAGAGGGGCACTTTGAATAATTTTGAAAAAGGGCAGGGGCTCGAGCCCCCAAAGCCCCCCTTCTGCACGTGCCTGCTAGAAAGCCTATAAGAATGAAAAGGCAAGATGAAGCAGCACAATGAGCTTTGAAGAGTGGAAATAAGTCAGAAGCTAAGGTGGTGATTAAGGGACAGATCAAAAAGATGTGGCAAAATCAATGGAACAAAGAAAGTAAAGGAAGATATCTGTTTACAAATAATCCATTAGTTGGGAAGATAGGATGTGGAGGATGAAATAGGAAAGAGGAGAAAGTTATAACAAGAATAAGGAATGGTCACACTGGTCTAAACAGTTCTCTATACATGATTGGAAAGCATAATGGAAAGTGTGAATATTGTGGAGAGGAAGAAACAGTGGACCCTGTTTTATTGCATTGCCAGAAGTATGATTCAGAGAGAGAAATTTTAAAGAATGCACTAAGAGAAAATGGAGAGCAAAATATCAGTAATATTCTTAAAAAATCTGCAGATGATAAGGGTTGGAATCTCCTTCTAGAGTATTTAGGATCAACAAGACTGATAAATAGAATTTGAGAAATATAATTGTATTGAATTCTGTTTGTTTAAAGTTTGTAATATTATTATTATTGTTTTTTTTTTTTTGTTTTTTTTGTTTTTTTTTGGGGGGGGGGGGGGTGTATAGCGGTATAGATCCTTAGTCCACACTCTAGATCAGTGGGTGGCGGTAATGCACCCGAAAGCTGTTTGCCAACAGCCATTAAAAACAAAAGAAGAAGAATTTATTCTCGACACAAGCTCCGATGCCTCTGTTCAAATGTCACATCACTAACGAGCTGTAAAACGGGGACATTTCCGGGGACAGCTCCAGTTAGGGACAGGACTCCAAACGGGGACGCCTGGTCAGTGGTCACCCTACTCCAGGCATGTGTCTAATTTGTTTACTAGAGACCTGGCGAGCCACGTGATTTCTGTCAAAGAGTCAGCTGTTCCCGAGCGCTGAGTTGCTATGGAGGAAGCGCCCCTGGTTACGCTTGTGTTGTTTACAAATACCCACAATGCATCGCTCACGGCCACTACATTATGGTGAGTTATGCGGCAACTTTTATTCCCTTTTCGTTTTTTTTAGCAGCATTTACATTTTATACAATGTAACATTATAACCTTCACGTAACAAAGTTAGATTCGCTCCGTTAACAGGGTTGATCAGTTGTGTAGCGAGTGTTATTAGCATTAGCGTGCTAGCTTAGCCGCTCATAACGGTGACAGGCTGATGCACGATATTTACAGTTTGTGTATATTTTGCAGTTGTTGCTCTGCTGTCGTTTAACGTCAGGATTCAGGCGATAATGGATTGATGTTTTCAATACACCATCATCCTGTGTGTGGCAGAAGAAAACAGCGACGAAAGAATCGTGGTTTGTTTATTAGAGACATTAATCTGTTCATAGTTTGGATTTGTAAATAGTGTATCCTGATACATATGCCAACATGGACAAGGAGCAACGAAATATCGTTATTTTCAACGCATCCAAACGAGAGCTCTTCACCTCCAACTCTGGATACAAGTCCATGCAGAAGAAGTTAAGAGCACAGTGGAAGATTCAAAGGTATAACCTCATAACCTCTTGTAGACATGTTTACAGATGTGATTCACTACATTACTGGAGATGTGCCCATCTATAGCACAGAATCTCAATTATGAGCTCGTTCTGTTTGATTTACAGACATGCTAAAATAGCCAGTAGAAATGAGTAATATAGTGAATAAGCAGAACACTGTGCATTACTAAACTATACATGTTCTTCAGCATCAAAGAGGAGCTCACCTTGGAGAAACTTCAAGGAGTCAAGTTATGGATCACTGCAGGCCCTCGAGAAAAGTTCACCGCTGCTGAGGTGAGAATCTGCAGCAGAAATAGAGATGAGCACAGCTGTTAAAACATAGCTTATGAATTGCTGTATATTTGCGGTGTCGTTCAGTTGGAGGTTCTCAAGCAGTATCTGGACAGTGGTGGAGGTCTACTTGTGATGCTCGGAGAAGGAGGAGAAATGAAATATGACACTAATATCAACTTCCTCCTGGAAGAGTTTGGCATTATGGTTAACAACGGTGAGTGTATATTGTTTTCAATGTCATCTGCACAGTATAGAGTCATTAATTCAACAAACATTTCATGTTAATTCAGATACTGTTTATTGTATTGTAAATATGTTTTAAAATGCATGTGTCATTCTTAGTATATATATATATATATATATATATATATAATTTTATTAAAAATAAATAAATAAATACATTATTTATTTATATATATATATATATATATTATTATTATTTTTATTATTTTTTTACTTATATATATATATATATATATATATTATTATTTTATTAAAAATAAATAAATAAATAAAATTATTTATATATATATATATTATTATTATTATTTTTTTTTTACTTTTTGTTTTTTAAAATACATACCATTTAGAAAAATGTCTTTATTTAATGACTCAAAAATGTTAGAGGTTGTAAAAAGTAATAAAATATTATCATTACACCTTGAATGCATTTGCATGAACGTATCTTAACAATTTTCAAACATATTTTTCAAGGTATGCTTTTTTTTATACATGTATCTTGTCATGAATATCGTAGTATTTTGCTATTAACATAATTTTAAAACTACTTTATAAAATTAGCTGATGTCAGGATGCCTTCATCATCTTGGCGTTATTTATTTTGTGCCTCACATAAACCAGAAACTTGAATTTAGACATTTAAAATATGCTCATCCTGGAAGAGGTGTGTGCTTCTGAAATTTAACTTTTTTTTTTTTTTTAATGGATTTCCAGATTCAGTAATAAGGAATGTCTATTATAAATATTTCCATCCCAAAGAAGCACTCGTGTCCAATGGCGTTCTGAACAGGTTTGTGTCTCCCATGTGCATTAAAATGTTTCTCTGTGGATTTGTGTAGAGATTACATTCAAACAAACCAGTCTGTACAGAATTGAAATGATTGTTATCTTTATTTCAGAGAGATCAGTCGAGGCTCTGGTAAAGTGGTGACGGGGGTGATTGATGATGAAAATACAGGGAACCATTCACAGTAAACTTCAGCTGAATGTTCTGTTTATGTTGTTGTTGTTAACATTAACAATGTTTGAGGTGTAACCATGCTGATTTTATAAAGTTCCACATAAGAAAGCGTAATGAGTTCTTATTTGATGATTAAACAGGGCACTTACATTCGTATACCCTTACGGGGCCACATTAAACGTGATGAAGCCTGCGGTGGCCGTCCTGTCCACCGGCTCGGTGTGCTTTCCCCTCAACAGGCCCGTTCTGGCCTTCCATCAGCCTAAGGTGAGTACAGTGTTGTGTTAAACTCATTGTGCTTTCTTCTGTGCTCTGATTGTGTCTCTGTTTGTATCAAGAACGCTGGCAAGTTGGCCGTTCTGGGCTCATGTCACATGTTCAGTGACCAGTACCTGGACAAGGAGGAGAATAGTAAAATAATGGTAAGGGATTCAGTTGCTATTGCAAAACGTCAAAGGGTTAGAGGTTTGTTCAAAGTGTAATCAGGAGTAAATTAGTACTGCTATCTGAATCAAATTAGTACTTTGAGCTATCGCTCAAACTTTTGCCCATAGCTTGTCCTGCTGGATTTGTGCAATGAGCATGGATGATTGCTCAAATAATGTGGCTTAAAGGATCATTTTTTTTTTTTTGTCATTGTTTATTAACCCTCAAGTGGTTCCAAACCTGAATAAGTGTCTTTCTTCTGATTTTTCAGTCAGTTGCAGAAAGTCAGAGCCAGTCTGCAGAATTTGGGCAGTTGAAGTTGACAGATTTCACAGAAAATTGCATATAGTGCATGAAGGGCACAGACTCTGACTTTATAGCTTCAGACTTTGATTCTGAAGGAGATAAACATTTTAAGCCGAGTGTGTAATGGCTAGTGGTTGTTCAGATTTTAAAAGTTGTGTACTGTATTCAAGCCTTTAGCTGGAAATGTGCAAACTTTAGATCTGCAGTGGATTATGTATTTTTTTATTATTTTTTGGAGGTATTATATGTAGTATTATGTTTTTTAAAAAGACTCTAGAGAGTATGATGTCGTATTAAACCGTTGCAGTTTCCGTATAAATGTTTCGTGCTCCAAGTCTAGTGTGACCACAGCTTTAGGATTGTGGTAATGAGTTTTGCATTGGCAAGCAGCACTCACATTTCCTTCACAAATTTAAAACCTTATTTATTCTTTCACAATTTAATGTATTTTAATACAATATAACGTCTACGTTCCAGGATGTTGTTTTCCAGTGGCTTACAACAGATAGCATTTCTCTCAACCAGATAGATGCAGAGGACCCAGAGGTGAGCGCTTACACTAGTCACCTGCTTAACCTATGCTGCCTTCACATGCTGTCGCACATTTCATATTTCACACTTATAAAGTCACGATTACGAGCTTGTCGCATTCAAGTGCTTTGTTGTCAGAATCGGAAAGATAAAAATGTAGCATCCCATTGGTTGACAACCATATTCACCGTGCTAGATAGCTTGCTGAGGATTCTGGGATTTCAGTCAAATACATGCTTATTTCACTGTTTAGAAAATATACTTCAAATGTTCATCTATATAAATATGCACTACTTTATCGACAAGACAAGGTGATGTAGTTGTTGTGGAAAAACGAATAAAGAACAGCATCGACATCAGCAGCTATTGTCCATGTTTAAAGTTTATGGCTCGGCTAACTCGGAAAATGGTATCAAATTATCTCAGAGTTTACCCGTCGTAATGTCCGATTAGGAAACTCGTATTTTACATTACCATTCAAAACGTTTGGGCTCAGTTGGATTTTTTTAATGTTTTAAAAGAAATCTCTTATGGTCACCAAGGCTGCATTTAATTACAGTAAAAACCGTAATGTTGTGAAGTATTATTACAATTTCAGATACATTTTATCTATTGTAATAAATATTAAAATGTCATTTAATCCTGTGATCAAAGCTGAATTTTCAGCATCATTGCTCCAGTCTCCAGACATGATCCTTCAGAAATGCAGATTTGATGCTCAAGAATTATCATCATTTTTGAGAATTTTTCAGGATTCTTTGATGAATACAAAGTTGGAAAGAACAGCATTTAAATGAAATGTCTTTACTGTTACTTTTGATCAATTTAATGCATCCTTGCTGAATAAAAGTACTGATTTCTTTTAAAATCTTCCTGATCGCAAACATTTGAACGGCCTGACTGGGAGCTGTGAAGTGACACTGTTTTTCACTGTAAACTGGCTTCATTTTCCCCAGATCACAGACTACACCATGCTGCCGGACACTGGGAGTCTGTCTGACCGTCTGAGAGTGTGTCTGCAGGAGGGAGACGAGAACCCGCGAGATTTCACATCTCTGTTTGACATGTCTTTGCTGAAGCTGCACACAAACACTCTTCCCTCTGTCCTGGAGTAAGAGCTGCCTTCAGTTAACATTTCTTATGCTCTTACCGAAGTCGCACGCAGTCGTACATTCAGCGTGAACGTTAAAACTATTCTTGTGCACAAGAGTTGGTAAATAAGAACTATCACTGTCACAAAGACTTGAGTTGTGTGTTTGGCCGATCAAACAAGCGCTGAAGCAATAACTATTGTCATGTCTGTATTTTTTAGTTCTTACAAGCAGCTGAATGTTAAACATGAACCTCTCCAGCTGATCGCACCACAGTTTGAAACACCTCTGCCTCCGCTGCAGCCTGCTGTGAGTCTGTTTCCAAACACACATTAGCTTAGAGTTTGTTACTGTAGCACAAAAATGAAATGTAACCAAACTGAACTTTGTCCATCTCTGATGCAACTTTTCTATTCTGCTGATGCAACCAAGACTGCATGGGTGGAGAAATGCAATTATAACAGATAATATCATAGCTTACTTTTTATAATCCAACAAAATAGAGCGCTGCAGTGATGGTGTATTTTTGTAGACCAACCAGAAGTCAGCATCACCCTGATTCCCTCGACAAAAACCCAATAGAATATGGTAAAATAGAATTAAAATATGGTAGAATTATGGTAGAATATGGTAAAAATTATTGTAGAATAGAATTTTTCCACTGGCTTTTGGTTTATTGCAGAAAGCTCTGTGACTGATAATCTTCACAAACAAGCACAACTTTTATGAATTTTGAAGCCTAAAGACAGAAGTATATCAGCAGAAGTAAAAAGCTAAATGTACACTATAATAAAATACACCATGGCCATGACTTCACTACCATTAAGCTTTCAACAACTCTTTCAGTCTTCATTTAAAAAAATAAGATAAAAAAAATCTCTGCAAGTTCGAGTTAGAATAGTTTGCAAGAGTGTGATAATAAACACAAGGCTGTGAAAGTGACTGAGTAGATGAGTTTACCTGTTCAGTGTGATGATGCTTAATGTCCTCAACAATTTCTGCTTCTACATCACTTCCTGTTTAGCCCCGCCCACTGATTCATGCATGTAAATAACGAGAGGCAAACGCGCAGGTCTGAACCCAAACGATAAAGATGCTCTGAATATGAAAAGATGCTGTGCAGTGCCAAGCTGTGGAAAAACAGTGTTAGCTTTGCCTTCCTTCTGATCCCAGTGTTAGGAAAGAGTGGATGAGCTTTATTTTTAATGAAGAACCCGCTCTTTTGTTCACTCTATTTTACAGTGGATTTGTTAATTCATTCGTGTACGTTCTGATTAGGGGGGTCAAAAACAGGACAGAAAATAGCCTATTACTTCTTTGTGAATTGTGATGTTTTTATGTAAAAATCTTGATAACATAATAAGTGGACCTCAGAGAACAGTACAAAATAAAAAGCAGAGGCAGTTCATGACCCCTTTAAAATGTAGATTAGTCTAATTTGAATCCAAATAATAAGACTCAATAACCCCTTGGCTAACTGCTAGTTGGTCAGACTAGTTCTCAGGACGCAGTCTTAACATAGTGACTAAGTTTATGCAACTGGGCCCAGTGTGACCATGCTAACTCATCTAACATCACCCCTGCAGTACTCTATGATGGATCAAATCAAATCATTATTATTTGCCATGATTTTCCTGCATTATTCCATGATAAATGTGACCCTGGACCACAAAAGCAGTCATAACTGTCAATTTTTCAAAATTGAGATTTCCACATCATCTGAAAGCTGAATAAATAAGCTTTCTATTGATGTATGGTTTGTTATGATCGGACAATATTTGGCTGAGATACAACTATTTGAAAATCTGGAATCTGAGGGTGCAAAAAAAATCAAAATATTGAGAAAATCACCTTTAAAGTTGTTCAAATGAAGTTCTTAGCAATGCATATTACTAATCAAAAATTAAGTTTTGATATATTTACGGTAGGAAATTTACTAAATATCTTCATGGAACATGATCTTTACTTAATATCCTGATGATTTTTGGCATAAAAGAAAAATGGATAATTTTGACCCATACAGTGTATTTTTGGCTATTGCTACAAACATACCCCAGAGACTTAAGACTGGTTTTGTGCTCCAGGGTCACAAATGTACTACATAGTTCACAACTAGTATGCTTTCTTGTTTATGGGTCTGTTTGTAGAGGATCTGTTTCACTGAGGCTCTGTTTTGTGTTCAGGTTTTTCAGCCGGCCTTTAGGGACCTTCCACCACCCATGCTTGACCTTTTTGACCTTGATGAGACCTTTTCTTCTGAGAAAGTGAGGCTGGCTCAGCTCTCAAATAAATGTGAGTCTCTGCCATTCGTTCAAATGCTCAGAAAGAGTTCTAATACGGTCATTGTTTCTAGCTTGAGTGGTTGCTGATTGATTAGTGATGGATGTCTCGTCTTCTGTAAGGTACCGATGATGATCTGGAGTTTTATGTACGTAAATGTGGAGACATCTTAGGAGTGACAGGGAAGTTAGACAAGGACAAAAGAGATGCCAAGCACATACTGGAACACGTCTTCTTCCAGGTGGTGGAGTTTAAGAAAATCAATCAAGTAAGTTGAACATGCAGAAGCATTTCTATTTGACCATTCATTTAGTCGTTAACGTAGTGAAATCATTGTGCGTGTCATCATTTGTGCACCACAGGTTTCAAACCGGTATCGTTTTCTTTTGTCTATGAAACAAGAAAAGGAAATACTTGGCAAAAAGCTGCACTTTTCCACACAATGAAAGTACCATGCTCAGAAGAGGACCCAAAAACAGTTGTCTTAAATCCTTCACAACATTACTTAAAAAAATAAATAAGTAAACTTACATTTTATTCTGTGCGTCACAGACCATCAAAAGACTAATAAAGAATAGAGAATAAAGGATGAAACGCAAGTTGAGATGCTTTTATGATACGTGCGTATAATGTCGCTTTGTTGGTAATTTATACTGACAAACTGTAAAAACAACCATCACTTGAAATCATTTCCGTTAAACATTCTGCCTAAAATCTCCTTTTGTGTTTGACGGAGGACAGAAATCAATGTGGTTTGAACAACATGGCGGAGAGTAAATGACCATTTTTGGCTGAATTATTACTCTAAACTGCTTCTTCTCCCCTTTCCTCCAGGAGCACGATATTGACACCACTGAAGCAAGGTTCAACATGTATTGAAGCAGACAGGTCATGGATCTCTGGAGTTCTGCAGCGAGGACTTGTTTTTGAGATCTGTGTGAATATGTACAGTATAGACACTCAAACCACATGTGCTTTACTTCCAGTGCAAGAAGAGCCAGGTGTTTCTCAGAACTTTCTTCATTATGAACTTTCTCAGGCAAATGCTTTAAGAATCCACTACATTTCTTGTAACTTTTTTTTTTTTCCCAATAAATATGAGCTTTGTTTTCTCATGTTGGATCATTTGTTTACACACACATTGGGGTCCAAATCCCGTGTTTGAGATTGATATTCAGGATTATGCAATGCTTTACATCACTGTGGGGAAAAAAATAGATAAAATCTGGCACTGAATGAAAAAAAAAAAAAAAAAATTAATGCGGGACCTCCAGAAAATATAGTATAGATTAACTTTTATTTCCAGGTTGATGTGAGCCAGTCAGCTGAACTGAAATGCCAGGGGACTCTTGAGCAGGGCTGTCCAAACCGGTTCCTGGAGGGCCGCTGTCCTGCTGAGTTTAGCTCAAACACAAATTAAACACCAGTCAAGATAATAGTCTTTAGGCTCACTAGAAACTTCCAGGCAAGTGTGTTGGAGCTAAAATCTGTGGGATGTTGGCCCTCAGAGAGCAGGATTGGACACCCCAGAGTCCCAGGACAACAGCAGCAGACCAGCACAGATTCATTTAGAAAATTACACAACATAGAAGCATTTTCACTTGCAGTCTCCGTTGTATTGACCCTATATTGTCACTATATTCACATTTCAATGAAATAATTAAACATTCTGAAACATGTTCTTGATCGTGCAAGCTCACACCGAGACAGTAGATTCTTTGTAAATGCATGCAAGTCATTTCAACAAACTTTATTTTTTGATTAAATACATTTATAGTACAAATACATTTATATAAAGATGGGTAGCGCTCTAATAAGAATCACAGTAAGAAGCCTGTAAAATAAAAACGCATATTAGAACAAACCAAGCTTTTCCAAGATTAGCATCTGCACATACATACCTAAAATATGGTGTCCATCAAATGGCCAAGTTAGATGAGCTCTGTTCCTCTCGGATATCTGGGATTGCAGGAACCTGACTAGATCCCTGCCAGACCATTTCCTTCCACGAGCGCTGAAGCTCCTCTGAAGTGTTCAGGTGAGGTGACCTCCATGACGACACCAGAGAGCCCTCAGGAGCGGCCGACAGGTTAATAGGACTCCATGTGGACTCCAAGCATGACTTTGGGCTCTCAACTATGGCCTTCACAAAGGACACTTCCCATGACGGGTGAGTGGTGGTCAAATCGACGCAGGACAGGTCCAGCGAGCTGGCCAGGACAGGTTTCTGAAACCTGACTCTCTCGTAGGGTGTGGAGGACTTGCCTTCCACTGGACTGCCCAGAGCTGTGCTCAGACTGCTGCCTGGAGAGAGGACATTCTTGTGGAGGGCAACTAAAGGTGATAAAAGGCTTGTGGAGTAGTTCAGACATGCTGCAACAGCAGGGTTGGGCTCTGGATACTCCAGCACAATGCCTTTGTTTGGTCTGAGGAAGCCATCGGCTGAGTCCGCTGATAAAGACAGACTCTGGTCTGTACAGAAGCCTCGGTCAAAGTCAGACAGTGATGGGCCCTCATAACTCCTGGTCAGCTCTAGAACATAAGCAGGTTTTGTTAGATTTAATTTAAAAGGTAAATGGATTTCTATAGATGTATGTATTAGCACTTTACCAGGTCTGTCTCGTTCTGCGTCCATTAGGAAAGCGTGGTGTTAATTAGACTCAGCTTGCATTTATAGCTGTGCTTGATTAGTTCATTTACGAGTAGCTGTCCAACTACAGGCTCACATGGGGAAATCTGATCTTTATTTAATATCTCGTTTAGCAGATGATAAGATCATTTCGTTCTCTTTAGTGCAGTTACATTAAAATGGTTTCAATAGCTGAACACGTCCAAACACACAATCTCCGAGCGTCTTTATAATGCAGTAAAAGGTAAATAATGACAAACGGAAATTGTGAGAAACTGAAAGTTTGAATTACTTTTTTTTCTAACATGCATATTTATGTTTTGGACAACATGTTTCGATTTTAAACAAATATCTGAGTTATAAATTAATCTAGAAAGTATTAAAAAACATACAGCAATATTACTCTGATATATTATGGCCATTTTAAAATACATTAACAATATTTTTGTCGCTTTTGTTTAATTTGTTACATACGTTAAAAATGCATTACATTTGTTTTTAGGGAAGCGCGTCCATGTGTTTACGCGCGCGCACGTCCTGGGGCTCAGGGTGCGCGCACACGGCGTGTTTCCGCTGACGTCACTCGCGGGACTGGCTGAGAAAAAGAAGCGCGAGATAGAAACTTGGGCGCGCAGCAATACGTGTTTATCTGCGGGTCGCGGGGCGATTTTTAATGAAAGCGTTTACTATATTTGATCGACCATCTCATTAACATCACAGATGTTTTTGCGCTTGTGTGCTGCATGTACAGTGTCCTCGTGAAGTCTGTTTTATTGCTGTATTTTGAGCAAACTTTAGGGACATGTCTTGGTGGGCGCGCGGGTAAGTACATAAAGAATATTATTCTCGTATGTTTAATGTGAAAGTATAATATAATTTCACTTTAGGACAAGAAACGATCATATTTGATGTATTCAACATAATGTCTGTGTTTGTAGAGATTGTTGACATTAAGTTTGTGAATGATGCTTTGAACCCCGCCTAATATTAAAAACACAAAGAGCTCAAACTCACGGCACCCGTTCAGTTTAACACTATACAGACGAGTTTAAAAGCACTCTGTGTTTACAATGTTATTAACTAATCCAAGTAATTTCTATGTGATGCATACCTCAGTTTTTTACCTGTATTTACTCATGTTGATGACATGCATTGAAACAATTAGCCAGATATGCTAGTAGATCGAGGTGATGCTTTATATTACACAAAACACAACTGTGCATGCTCGAGAGCGTCTGAAATGATTTAATTAACCCTGATATTGTTCAACGATGTTGAGTTTTTCATCTAGTTGTGATGGTCATTGTCTGGCAAACACAAGGCCAGATGTAAACACTGCTCTGCCAAACGGTGTCAGTGCACCATCAGCACATTGTTGCCAGAGTTTGCTGATCTGTAGTCAGTGTTGTTTTCCCCAACCCTAAACATGAAGTGTGTGTGTGAACAGTGAGGATGAGGAAGAGGCCATGTGTCAGGACACAGACTCTGATGTGGCTGATCAGAAGGATTGTGGGAAAGTGAAAGTCAAGTGGACCCAAGAGGAGGTATGCTGCTATAAACAAAGCCATTGCTCTGGAGGTCTATCACTCAAACCTTATATTGAGGGATTTGTTTGAAATTCTACAGGAATGAAGATTTATGTATTAGATATCACTGGAAAAGTATTTCATTCCATGTTTTCTCTAATTCTCACGTGATGTGAAGTGTAGGCACAAACGACAAACCTTAAGATTATTCATGATCAAAAAATCACTGCTTGAGATTTATGAAACGCTCTAAAACAAAAGATTGAAAACTATTAGAAAGCAGCTGATGTATAAGACACCTATAACTTCACTTTTTCCATCTACACTTTACACTATTTAGAAAGATAAATAAATAGTTCACACAGAAAATTATTATTTTTTGTAATAATTAACTTGCATTCATGTCATTCCAAACCTATGAATCTAATATTCAGACCTATAAACATTGATCTGCATACAAACTGGGAGCTCATGAAATATGGCAAACATGTGTGTTTGTGTGTTGATCAATGTTCATGTGACTAAATACTACAATCATCCTTTGTGCATCATATAAAGCAAACGTATCTTCAGAAGAAAACAGTGCACGATTCATATGGTTTACAATGTCTTGTTTTAAGTGTGATGGTTTTGTTTGCATAAACCTGACAAATTGGGAGAATAAATGCACCGTTTTACTGTTGCATGGAATCCAGAAGATATTTGTCAAAAATGAAAGATGGTATATGCATTTATTTCTTGGCTTTGTATTTTCCAGGATGATAAGCTGCGGAAATTGGTGCTGAACGTTGGACCAAATGATTGGAAATACATCGCTGGTGTTTTACCTGTAAGTGTTTACATCAGTAATGCATTCAGAGAGCTCACATGAGAGATTCCTTGTTTAGTTTGATACAGTTTCGTGTCTCTGTGCTGGTCTCTTTAACAGTGGCAGTTTGTTGTTGTTTTTCCAGAATCGGTCAGAGCATCAGTGTCAGCATCGCTGGTTCAAAGTTTTGGATCCTGATCTGGTCAAAGGACCCTGGACAAAGGAGGAGGATGAGAAGGTACAGATGTACAGACAAAACGGCTAAAAAAAGTGTTCACCAAAGAGTTTTTTAATCAAAAGTGTGATTTCCAAGCTAGAGGTCTGCACAGGCTTTAAACTGAAGCCCGAACCCGGCCCGTACCCGAGATCGTCTGACCCGACCCGACCCAACCCGACCCGAGCGGCACAGTTAAATTTAGAGCCCGAACCCGAAGTCTTTTTTTTTTTTTTTTACAACGAATAGCCAATTTAAAATAAATAAGATGCTGTATTTCATGATTGCATGCAACGGTCAGTACACACATACATGTGAAGAAACAGATCCATCGAGGCTCGGTCACTTCACAAGGCAAAAGAAAAAACACTTACCAGTTATGAAAGTTTATGAACATCAGGTGCAGCGGTCACATAAATTCTGCCAAGTTTTTGAATGGTTGTTGTATATGACAAGACGATAATTCTTCCACCATGCAAATTATGGTAATTTTCGTCAGTTAAGGCTCGTTAGCATTCGGCCTGCTTTAAATCAGACACAGAGATGTAGTGCGGTAAGATCGCATTTATTTGAATTAGCGAGAGACAGAGAGAGAGAGATGAAAGTTGCGTGTGTGTGTGAACCTACGCCTGCACATCTCTCTCTACAAGCAATGAAGCTTAGTTACTTCAAAAACATCGATTTTACCCCCTCATTGCAGAGAAATATAACGTTGCGAGTAAGTAGCCTATCGAAGCTATTTTACTAATAAAAGTTTCCATGCTGTGTGTTCGCTGCGCGATCTCTCTGATATCTGTGTGCAATAATGTGTGTGTGTGTGTGCGTCTGAAAGCAGCGTAGCCTACATATAGCAACAAGCCCGAGCCCGAGGCTATTCATTAAACATTAACCTGATCCCAACCCGAAAGTATTTCGGGACCCATCGTGCTCGGGTCGGGTAGCAGACCTCTATTCCAAGCTGGGAAATGTATGGAAATTAGTCAAATGTGAAGTCACAAAAATTGCTATGGTGTATATCCTACATACATTTTTCCAATTTCTCATTTTGTTTTTAGTAAGTGACATATCATATTGTGTTATGATTTCTACAATGTGGAAATCACGGACAGAATAGAATTTACTGTATAATGCTGAATGTTTCACAATTTGTCCAATTTTGGATGAATAAATTAAACTTAGGGCTGCTCACTAAATAAAATTGTGATAATGGACAAGTGCCTGTGAAATTAAACAGCAAAAAAAATAAAGAAGCTGTTTAAATATGAAGCCTGTATGTTTCTGTGTGATTAAGCAGTGTTTTTTCCACTACACATACTCAAAATTATTACAACTTTTTTCAAGGAATATCAAAATTTTTCTTCCATGATTTAATTTAAACTATGCTTTTTACAAAAATGTAATTTAGCCATTAAAATGGAATCCAATAATCTTTAAATGGGGGAGAAAAAACCCAGAGAAATTCAGGAAAATTTGAAAAAAAACTGGAAAAAAATAAATTGGATTTCACAGTGCCTTACAGTCGCTGCAGCAGTTTCTTAACCAGTGATCTTGAACAATCAGACTAGTCTGAGAATGTATCGGTGACACAGTGTGTGAAGTCTGTGTCCTGCTGTGTCCAGGTGATTGAGCTCGTGAAGAAGTACGGCAACAAGCAGTGGGCGATGGTGGCCAAGCACCTGAAGGGCCGTCTTGGGAAGCAATGCAGAGAGCGCTGGCACAACCACCTCAATCCAGACGTCAAGAAGTCTTCCTGGACTCCAGAGGAAGATCTCATCATCTACAAGGCTCACTGTGTGCTGGGCAACCGCTGGGCTGAGATCGCCAAACTGCTTCCTGGAAGGTGAACACCGTGTAGATCTTAGGAATGAAAGATTGTCTTTCATGAGTAGTTGGTTACCTGGCTTTTAGGGAAGCCTTGTGTAGTTGTGCTGGTTTAGGCTCTTGATTCAGAATCAGCTGAACGGAGCACAGCTGAATGTAATGTATGCAGGGGTCTGGAAGCTTCTGCTGAAAGTATTGTATTTGTTAAAACGTGTTGACATGTCTGATTGGTATGGAAGCTTGTTTCCACCACAAAAAAAAAAAAAAAAAAAATTAGAAGCTAATTGCCACAATTATCTCACAATTCTGGCCTTTTTTTTTCTTCACAGGTGCGAGTTTGTATCCCGCAATTCAGAATTCTTTTCAATTACGAGTTATAAAGTCCAGTTCTGAGGGGAAAAAAGTCAGCTCACAATTGACATTTTCTTACAATTGCGAGTTTATATATCACAATTCTGATCTTGCAGTTGTGGGCGTCCATAGACTGGTATACTGTGTGAAGTTGAGAAGATTTTTTTTTTTCCCAGAACGGACAATGCTGTGAAAAACCACTGGAACTCCACTATCAAGCGTAAAGTAGAGACGGGTTATTACGCTGGCGTGGACACGACGCTTCATGTGCTGCAGCAGACGGAGAGTGAGGAGCTGGGGTCTGAGGTATTTCTGCAGGCTCTGAGTGCACTGCAGCGGCTGGGAGGCTCGTGGATCAACTGTTGATTTGTGTTTTATAGGTGGAGCTCTGCTGTGATGGAGACGGTGAGGGATTACCAGGCGAGGTCCTGAAGAGGGTATAACGAAAACATCAATGATTTTAATTGAAACGTCTATTACACAAAGTCAGCTTGAACTTTTGACATCCTAATCGGGACCAGTTTTGGTTTGTGTTTTCTGCACTACCGCCGCTGAATCTACAGTGAGAAACACTGGGACTGTAGTCTAATTCCCAAATGAATAACTTCTTTGAGCAGATTCTGTATGATATTTCAGTGCTTCGTATTATGATTAAAGATCTGTAGTTTCAAAACGTATAATGCAATGCAATACAATTATGAAATATTGCTCAAAATCCTGATGGATGATATCTGATACATTTGAACATTAATTTTCTAAAAAATAATGTCTGGAAGATCAAGTAGGCTAAAGCTAAAAAGTTGCTTCAGTCAAGTAAATGTTCACCTTGAAATATTGCTAATTGCTAATAATATCAATGTTATTCTTATGTTTGCTTTGTAAAAATCGGTAAAGATTTGACAGCAAGAGCATGTGGACATTTATACAATTACACTAAAAGGCCTTTTACTTGTTTTAAAAGTATAAACCATCAATCAGATGACAGAAGTAGAGATTGTGTGCAACAGGTTTTTCAGCCAAGTTTTGATCATGTTGATAATTTATAGCCCTTAAAAATCTGCATATTAAATATGACACAGCAGGTCTTATAGGGTTAAAGCCTGTGGCACTTAAATCAGTGATCGCAGTGTTTGGTTGTTCATATGACGATGTGTGGTTAAGATATAGTTTTAAAACCGGTCTTTGATAAATAATCATGTGTTCGTGTCTTGCATACTTGTGTGTTTACAGGATCCGGATGCTCATGAGAAAGTCACCTCTGCTCCACACAAAACTGCGTCTCCCAAGACCCCGAAAGCTCCAGTGACCCCCAAAAGTGAAGCGGGAGACTCTAGCGTGTCCACGTGGGTGATGGACAGCTCCGGGTTCCTCTCGCCCTCAGCGGCCCCCACGCTAAAGGAGGTGATGGAGCTGATGGATGGGGTGAGTTCAGCCCTCAAAACAACAGCTGCTGTCTGTAATTACCATCAAATACGTTATACCTTGTATATATTATAATTGATATTGCTATTAAAAACAACCATTACCTTACTCTCTGTAATTGGTCAGAGATGAACAGCTTGTTACTACTATCTGCTGATGTCATAGATGAGGTTAGAAGAACGTAGCATAGATCAGTAATGTTTTTGTACCAGTTGTTTAGTGTTTAATTTAATTATGGGCTCAGAAACACAGAACATTTTAAATGTTCTCCCGTTACTTTTATCAGTAAAATAGCTTTGCTACTGAAAAGCTCACAGCGTCACTATTAGTTTGGAGGCACAGGTAATGTGCACATCACAATCTCTCTCTGTCTGTCTAGCTGTCTTGATAGTGAATTCATATTCATTCAAATAAATGTTACCATACAATTCTATTGTATTTCACATAAATTCTAGATATAACAACCCCAAAATAACTAACGAAAGTTTTTATTCTTTTTTTTTTTTATATATCTCTCAAACGTTTTATTAAATTGTAATTGTAATATTTGTACTGCTTTGAGAAAAGTGTTCTTGTGTTGGTACCATTGAAAAGGTTTTTCATCAATTTAATCCAAATTCAGTTTTAGATGTTTTTAGGAAAACTGGGTCTTTTAATATATACTTCTCATCATAAAATTACCCTCCCCCCCAAAAAAAAGGCGTTAAAAACAAACCAATCTAGCTGTGGACTATCTCTTACATACAGGCTCCCAACAATTTTTCAAATAGTGTCAAAAAAGTGTCAGTGACTTCAAACACTATTCCAAACAGATCTTGCTTTTTTGACACGCACTAAACACAGAGCCCTCAAAATGCCTCCTATTAAATAACTTGTTCACAAATTTGCATTGTGAGTATATGAATTCTCACTAATTGTGCTCGTACGGTGTAAACTAAATTAGCAATTTTGACTGCAGTATGTAAGTTTTAGAAGTCATGCCTGTTGATTTCTTTGTGTTCAATCAGACATCATAGATTTTTTTTCTGAATCGCCTGGAGATTTCAGTGCGTTTCTTGAATAAATCGTTGTTGTTGAGGCCTGATGATAATGGTTTCTTCCTCAAGGATCTCGAGGGCTGGTGTACGATGTCGGACTTCGAGCTGCCGGAGGAGAGCCAGAGCTCGGAGCTGCTGCAGTTTCGTCTGGAGGGCAGCACCCTGCAGGAGCTCAGCAAGGGCAGCAAAGGGGAGCTGATCCCCATCTCACCCGGCGGGGCGACCCCTCCGTCCATCCTGAGCCGCCGCAGCCGCCGCCGCATTGCCCTTTCCCCAGACCCCAACGACTCCATGACCCCCAAGAGCACGCCGGTCAAAATCCTGCCTTTCTCTCCTTCACAGGTACCAAAGACGTGCTTCCACATCACTGACATATTTTTGCCTTATTATTAATGTCCAGATCCACCAGTTTGCACTAGGGGTCGACCAATATGTTGGCTGATTTTTGGCAGTTTTTTTTTTTAATTATAGGCATTGGGCAATGTTTTAGAAGTAGGACTTTTATTTTAATGGCACAATATATGACAAAATAAGTTTGCCAGTCAGACTTATCAAATTATGCTGAGTGCTCTGCTAGTTCCAGAGTTGAATTCCTTTTTATTCAGATTTTCAACAGTTTCTTTTTGTGAAGCATTCTGCAATACGTTTACAGGCAAAATCAAGAAGTTGCCATCTAAATAAATTTGTTTATTTCTTTTTTTAAATCAGGTTAATTTTTTTTAATTTACAATAATTTCAAATTAAATGAATACAAAATTAATAAAAATTTCACCAGCTGTTATGCATGTTTTTACTATCTTTAAATGATATGTTGTCATATCAGCTTATTATCAGCCATCAGACACCCTACTCTCTAAGATATCAGAATTGACATCAGTCATCTTTTTCCAGCTAATTTTAACCCTAAAAAGGGCAGAACCATAAAGAGACATCAGAAAATGAATTTATTGCTATTTTCCGTCTTATTGGGACTCACATAATACAATTTCATTATTTTATTTTTTTTTCAAAACTTGACTCTTATTTTTGATTTTAATCAAAAACACTTGTTTGTCAATGCTTGTAACAACATGGTTGTAATTCCTCAACGCTTTGCAATGCAGACCTAAGGTTGGTCTCTTTTTAAAGAACACATAGCAGATTATAGTAGATAATAGTATACAATTTTTATTTAATATAAACTAAATAATTTAAATTGCTATAAAATCAAAGCCATACGTCTAACCAAGTTATGTTCCAAATTTGAAGTTGATATCACAAAAATTGTGGTTCCTGTGAGATTTTGTTTGGGCACTATACCAAAAATAACCTCTGGGTTACACCCAAACTCTATTGATATTTTTTCTGTCACAAATCAATCATTTTCTGTCACAATATCACTTCTATTACAAAACAGTCACCAAATATGGAACCTTGACTGTCATACATTTCCAACGATGTGTTGTCAAAATTACAAAAAGATTTGGTTTTCTAAAACACAAGCCACAAAATTACAGTGTCTATATATGTTTTTATATCTTGATTTAAAAGGGTGACATATCCCCTGAGATACAAACATTTAGAGACGGATTACAAAAAAAGTAAGCATTTAATTCATAGAACTT
The DNA here is from genome assembly GCA_027422415.1 of Schizothorax lantsangensis. Taxonomy (NCBI): domain Eukaryota; kingdom Metazoa; phylum Chordata; class Actinopteri; order Cypriniformes; family Cyprinidae; genus Schizothorax; species Schizothorax lantsangensis. The sequence continues at coordinate 24,135 of JAPDDO010000280.1, read as the reverse complement.
CAATGTAACACTAATAAGCTAATGCTGAACAACAGCTTTTTAAACAGGTGAGTCCCCTCCAACATGTGTAAATATGAACTAGATCAACTTTTATCAGAGGGCGAGTAGATTTCCCATGCACTTTTAAATGCTTCCTGTGAGCTAAACAAAGAACGTGTGAACAAAGTCAATATATCTAAATATTCACAACAAACACCCTTTCAACATGAAACCAAGAAATGAGACCTACACTTTCCCTGCCTCTCCCCACAGCCTCTCAAATGTTAACCCTAAAAGGGGCGATATATCCTGGGGGATACAAACAAGATGCATCATAATCATCAGATATTTCATCATGTTGCTGATGATATAACTAGTGTTGCTTTCGTCAACGAAAATTATGACGAAATATCGTCGTCAACGAACCTTTATCACGTGACGAAAACGAGACGAGACGCAACGTAAATGCTGGTCATGTGACGATGACGATAATTAAATGTATAATGCAATATCGTTGACGAATAAAAACGAGACTAAATGTGATTTACAAAATAAAAACTATGCTAAAATGTCTCTTCATTTTCGTTGACCAAAACGAGACGAAACGAAATGTTATAACGTTATTTCGTCTCGTTTTGTCGCGTTTCCTGTGTCTCACCTCAGGGGCTGAAATTCAGGTGGCCAGGTTTTCGCAACAAAACCCGCCCAATTGCTACTCAAAACTACCCCAAAACTATCCCAATCGCATTTCGAGGAGGGTTCCCCAGTAAAGTTCGCATTCCAGGGGCTAAATATCACGTTACTGGGGTCGCTTCAACCCGCGGACATGAAAAACAACCCGCAGCAACAGTGTTAAAGTAGCCCAATTCTGTGGGAAAACCACGGACTTGGCAACACTCTGCGCAGACGCAGGCAACGTCACTTCCTCAAGCTCCACTCGCGGCATTATTTAGAAGATGACAACAAACAAAGTTAAGTCTGACACAGAGAAAGAGACCGATGGCCGGCTTCATCTGACTTCAGTTTACAAGCAATACAAGTAACAGACACACATTTTATTTGCACTTTTTAGTATGTTATTGTAGCTCGAGCATTCAAGCACCTTGTTTCTCTTTGTTAAACTTGAATGTATTAATTTTTTTTCTGGCATTGTCATGTGATGCTATTTTATAGTGTGTACTTCTAACATGTTTGGTTGGTAAAATAAATGTTGTAAATTCAAATCAGAGTGTCTTTGGATGTATTCTTGAGTCTATAAGGTAACAATAATATAATAAGATAACCTTGTTTGAAATAGGTTTGGCTAAAAGAACATTTTGGTTTCGTCTGTACTGCTAGGCACTTATACTATATTTACTGGGTTAAATAGAATTGCATTATTAAAAAGAGACTAAAATACAATTTTCATTGACTAAAACTAGACTAAATGTCATCAGTTTTCGTTGACTAAAACTAGACGAAAATAGTCATCAGTTTTCGTAGACTAAAACTAGACGAAAATAGTCATGGATAATTCTGACTAAAATAAGACTAAAATGCTCAGACTTTTAGTTGACTAAAACTTGACTAGACTAAAAAGAGTATGAACGTGACTAAAACTAAAATGACAGCTTCACACAAAGACTAGACTAAAACTAAAATTAAAACAGGCCGCCAAAAACAACACTAGATATAACTACCATGTTCTTTACAGAATGACTATATCATGGAAACATGTTGAAGATTAGCAACCGCTTCATTTATTACGACTCGTTGTTTCAGTGCACTGCATTGTTTTCATTGACTTCTTTTCGAACAAGTTGTTGGCCGTTCTGATTTTTGTTTTGTTTTGAGCATCTGAATATGACAGTATCTGATTGTGTATAGCAAACACACACACACTCACAAATCCTTCGAGAGAAACCATCTAACACCTTTGATTCAGAAAGGCTTCACAACAGTAGCTGTGCTCATTTATTTACTGTTTTAATATTGTTTTGCTGTTTCACAGTTTCTTAATATGTGGACCAAGCAAGACACGCTGGACCTGGAGAATCCTTCCCTGACGTCGACTCCTGTTTGCAGCCAGAAGGCCACCGTCACCACACCCCTGCACCGGGACAAAACCCCGCTCACACAGAAGGAGAACTCCCTGTACGGCTCAGCCTTCACAGAGAGCTTTATTCAAATCATTTGAGTTCAGAGGTCACTGTTAAACTCTTAATGTGCCCTCCTGTAGGTTTATCACACCAAATCACAAATCTGATCTGGATACGACTCCCCGGACCCCCACTCCATTCAAAAACGCCTTGGAGAAATACGGCCCTCTGCGGCCCCTGGTGAGGGTTTTCTTCGTTATTATCATATTTAAATGAGGTTAAAACTCACATACAGCTCACTGATGCTTGATATTCTAGTTTTGATACTGTGAATTGAATTTGTCTCTCTTTTGGTTCTCTTAAGCCTCCGACTCCAAATTTGGAGGAAGACCTTAAAGAAGTGTTGCGCAGTGAAGCAGGAATTGAGCTGATAGTAGAAGATGAAACTCCTACAGAGAAGAAACGCAAACAAGTGGTAAGACAGCAGACAGAGAAGAAATAACATCATGTAGATTCCAGATTCTTACTGTATCAAACTCCCTTGATCGCATTAATATTCAATAATAATTTATTCCGGTCCTCACAAACAAATTTTCACAAAATAAATAAAAAATACATAGTTACCGAAAAAGGTGTAGGCAGAAGCCTTGCTTATTATGCCTACCCTTTATACATAATTAACTGAATGGGCGACACTTTTCACTAAGTTAAATAACACAAAATAAACAGCATAACAAAAACATTTCCCAAAATGTACAAACATAATTCAAAACAAACATAAAAATACACACTCCAGCGATTACATCAGTGTTTTTTTTTACAATACAACCACAATTTATTTATACTGAGTCATATAATTATTTATCACCTTATTTTTATACATTTTCTTAAATTGGCAAAGTGAATTACATACTTTTAGTTCCTTATCACATTTATTCCATAAATTTACCCCTTTAACAGATAAGCACCTACTTTTTGCATTAGTTCTTGCCCTTACTTTTTTGAACATATACAATCCTCTTAAATTATACTGACTTTCTCTTATTTTGAACAGCCTCTGTATACAATTTGGAAGTAAATTATTATAAACTTTGTACATCAGCTGTAAAGTATATAAATCAACTAAATCTACAAATTTTAATACATGTAAATTAATAATCAATTTATTTGTTGGTTCGTAATAATCAGCCCTTTTAACAATCCTAATGGCTTTCTTTTGTAACCTATATATTGAATTTAAGTTGGTTTTATATGTGTGCCCCCACACCTCCACACAATAAGTAATGTATGGAACTATGAGTGCACAATACAATATATATAAAGTTTTTTCAATCAAAATATGTTTTATTCTATTTAATATTGCAATGGATTTAGACATCTTTGTTTTTACATGATTAATATGTGATTTCCAACATAATTTGATCAATTATAACACCCAAAAATTTGTTTTCATACACTTTCTATTTCCTCATTATTAATCATTAGTTTCACTTTGTTGTTACTTTGTCGATTACTGAATATTATAAACTTTTTTACTTAAATTCAATGAAAGTCTGTTATCATCAAACCATTTTTTGAAAACCCTCAATTCTATTTCCACTGTAATCAGAAGCTGTTCCAAACTTTTCCCAGAACAGTATAAATTAGTATCGTCAGCAAATAAAACCATTTTTAATAGTTTAGACACTTTACAAATATCATTTATGTACAGTACAAACAACTTTGGGCCTAGCACCGAACCTTGTGGAACACCACAAGTAACTTTCATTAAATCTGATTTAACATTATTCATTTGTACAAATTGATGTCTGTCATCGAGATAACTTTTTATCCAAGCAAAAGCTTTCCCTCTTATACCATATCTCTCCAGTTTCATCATTAATAATCCATAATCAATAGTGTCAAAAGCTTTTTTTAAATCTAGGAACACCCCCACAGTATATTCATTCTTATCCATTGAAGAGGAAATCTCTTCTACCAGTTCCATCACAGCCATTGAGGTCGACCTGTTTGTTCTAAAACCAAACTGATGATCACTCAATAATTTGTTTATCTATAAAATTATCAATCCTGCGCACAAATATTTTCTCTAAGATTTTCGAGAACTGGGAAAGAAGAGAAATTGGTCTGTAGTTGGAAAAACAGTGACGATCTCCATTTTTAAAAATAGGAATAACTTTAGCTGTTTTCATATTACTAGGGAAAATTCCTGTTAAAAAGGACTGATTACAAATGTGTGTAAATGGTTTTACTACATGTTCTATAATACTTTTTATTAATGACATGTCAATATCATTACAATCAGTGGAATATTTATTCTTACAGTTATTAACAATGTCGAGTATTTCCTTTTCGTCAACTCCCCTTATAAACATTGAATAATCATTACTGGAAATATTAGTTTCATCTATCCTATCCCCAGTTCTTTGCTCCACGATCACTTTTGCTAAATTACTCCCAATATTTACAAAATACTCATTAAATTCATTGACAATGTCATTCATTTTATTTATACTTAATTTATCATCATTAACAAAATAATTTGGGTAATCAACTTTCCCAGTATTCTTTTTAATTATACTATTAAGTACTTTCCATGTTGTTTGTATATTATTCTTATGCTTGTCCAATAACTTATTATAATAGTCCTTTTTACTAAATCTGATAATACTTATTAATTTATTTTTATTTATTTTGTATTTATTTTCCGCTTGTATAGTTCTAGTTGCTATAAATTTCCTGTATAATGCATTTTTCTTTTTACATGCTTTCTCTATTCCCTTAGTAATCCAAGGTTTATCCTCATTTTTTTGCTTCATTACAGTCTTCTTAAACAAACAATGTTTTTCGTATTTTTCGATTAATATGGACAAAAAAGCATCATAAGCACTATTAGGATCTTTACTTGCATAAACATCGCTCCAATTATGATTCTTTAAGTCCTCACTAAGAGCAGCAATGATTTCTGGTGTTCTATATCGAATTAATTTAAATCTATTTAATACATCTCTTTACTGATGAGGTAAAGTGATGGAGGTTTGCATTGAGGTTCTAGGGTGGTTCATGACACAAAATGCACTTGTCAAAATAAGTCAATACCAATTTTGATACCATGGCAAAAACGAATCAACTTTTTTTCACGTTTTCCTTTCTTCATTTGCTTCTCAGAAGCAGAAGTCATATCTGGGCCAACTTCTGTAGTGGTGAATGGGAGACAACAGCAAATATAATTTTTTTGTGATCTCATTTGCTTAAATAGCTAAAGTTTTTCCACAACTTTCAAAAGAGGAAAACAAAAATATACAGAGATTCATATACAGAAAGATGTCAGATTTGCTGTCATTCCTTCATTTGCTGTTGTATTAAACAGTCAGAAAGTAGCCATAACTAGTTTTCTGAAATGTAATGCCAAGGGCATAAAACGCATAGTATAATCTTATAAATGTGCAATACTTATTTTGAGAAAAGTAATAATAATTAATTAATAATAAAATAAAATAAAAAATTATTAAATAAAATATTATCAACATTGTAAAACTAGCAACATATTTTTTTTGGATCACATGCTAAAGTTAAATATTGTTTTATCCAAATAAATAAATAATTTCTAGCATTAAATGTATCTCTATTGTTACGTCGTCCCCTTTCAAACTAGGGGTAGATCGTAACGACGAACAATAATGGAGAGACTTTGAGGATCTCCAGCTCCCCAGGCCCAGAAAAATCACAATCAACCACAGGCTTAAATTTGACCTGGCTGAAGTGCCTTTTATTTTAGCTCAAGAGTTCAAAAAGGAGTAACAAAACAAATACATACAAAGAAAATATTACCTCGGGAGGAGGGCCCGAATCAAAAGAACCCCAAAATACCTCTACCTAAATGGAAAAATAACTATTAACTTACCTATACTTAAAAGAAAATGAACAAAACCACATATAACTTCCCTCACTCCCTAACTAACGAATAAACAGGAGAAAACTAATGGGTCTCCTCCACCCTACATTACCCAAAAAGAACTCTTAACAAATAATTAAAGAAAACATCAATTCAGGAAAACATCAAAGTAACTCATCAAAAAGTGAAAAAAAATGCAACCAGCCCTTATGGACTTGGAGAGCGGAACAACCTCAAACTCCCCCTCCCCACACCTTCTCTGCCGTTCTTATACTGGAAACCAGTAAACACGCAGCAATCAGGGCATGGACCGCACACACAGGTGGATGAGCGCAGATGATCATCATTAACCTATTAGACACAGACACACTCGAAAAGAGAGAAAGTGAGAGGGGAAGAAAGAGAACAACAATACAAACACCAATACCACTCTTTATATTAATAGAAACAAAATTAATATGTCATTAGACGTAACACTATTAAGTGAAAACTAGAACTTAAGAAATATTACAAAGGAGTTAATGCACAAATTTATAATACCCATTTTAGTGTTTTTTGTTTTTGTCCTTGATGGACCATTTATCATATATCAGATTTGTTTTCATCTTTCATTTTAAATGCTTATTAATGATTTAATGACCAATTGATTTTCATTTATTTTTCAATTTATTATTATTATTTTTTTTTTTCCTGCATAAAATGCTGACATGGCATAAAGCATCCAAATACATAAATAAATGTTGTTGTTTATTTGCCAGGTGCTGTTGTTTAATTATTTGTCTCTTAACAGTACCGGCCGCCGATGAAGAAAGTGCGTAAATCTCTGGCTATGGATGTCATTGACTGCAGTGAGTCTGTTGCTGCACGAAAGCAGCAAATTAAACACATGGTCAAAACAAGTCAGAAGGTACAGAAACCGGACCGATGGTGTTGTTTGTCCAGTATCACTGAACAGATTTAAAGCGTGTTTTGTGTTTTGAAACTCCAGGCTCAAGTCGCGCGGTCGCTCCATCTTGTGACCTCTTGTGATGTGAAAAAGGAAGAGAATGTGTTGGATCAAGGATTTATTCTTGACCCAAATGAGAGCGGGCTGCCCACTAAACCTGTGGCTCCCACACTGCAACCGAGTCCTCCATTACCTGTAAGTGCTGTTAGATCAGACAACGACACGTTTACAAAACATCATTTATCACGCTTACAGATTATATGCAGTCATAATATATTATCACAACACAGCAAGTATGTTTAGTTTTTTTTCCTCAGTTCATAACTGTTAAGTGTTTTATTATGCAAAACACTGAAGACAGACATTGGTCAATTGGATGCTCTGTAATGAATGGGTGCCGTCAGAATGAGCGTCCAAACGGCTGATAAAAACATCACAATAATCCACAAAAATCCACACCTCTCCAGTCCATCAGATAATGTCTTGAGAAGCTAAAAGCTGCGTGTTTGTAAGAAACAATCCAGTCTTAAAATGTTTTAAGTTCAAAATGAAATTTACAAAAGAAAACAGCAGATGTGGGTGGATTTTGATTTTGGATTGTGGGTGGATTTTGGATGAAATTGTCCATAAAAAAAAAAAAAGTTGGCTAATTTTTTTTTCTGATAGATGTCTCCGGCCTGGGAAACAGTTGTCTGTGGACGGACGAAAGACCAGCTGATCATGACAGAGAAAGCAAGGCGGTACCTTCGCTCTTTAAAATCTCATACCCCAAACCGAGCGCTCATACTTTCCTGATCCCTCACAGAGTCCCAGTGCAGCTTCTGGATATTTTTCTACAAAGTATAATGTGTAAAATTTGTGTTGATTTAAAAAAAAAAAAAATGTAAATGTCATGTAGAATATGAAACCAATTACTGTTCCAGAATAGACACTTTACTGCTGATAATGCTGTTGTCCTGTTTTCTGTGGCATATTAGCACATTCAGAATACCATCGGACTTCATTTAACCCTGTATAATAAGTGTGTTGCTATTTTGTTTTATTTATGTATTGTCAACCTGTTTTTGATGTGGCAGCAAATATAAAAGGGCAAACATGTCAAGCTGAGTAAACGATCAGGAATCTCTGTATGGTTTTCTATTCTGTTCTGCATATCTGTAAGGATAACTAGACTCGGCTCATGTGATGTACTGGCTGTATATACAGTCTGTGTATTAAAAAAAGAAATAGGTTGATATTTTCCCTGGCTTGAAGTTGATCAAAATGTTACACATCTTGAAGTTTTGTGAAATAACGTTAAGGACCTCAGCCTAAGGCTTTAATTCAGTGTGCATAGAAACTTTTTAAAAAAATTTTAAAGAAAAAAAGTAGGCTATTGTATGCTTCAAAAGAAAAATAAAACAGCCGTTGAGTGTCATTTAGACCATGTATTTCTGTGTAACCTAGCGCATTTAAAAATAATCATCTTTAAATTTCAGGAGAATTGAAATAGTTAATTACCTTGTCCTTTGGTAAAAGCTGTATGTTACTCATGTAAAGTTGAGATGGATGTAAGGTGCTGTTTTATCTGGTTGTGTTCAGAATTGATGACAGTATTGAGCTAAATCAGATGTAAATAACTGAGCATGTAACACTGCAGTAGTTATAGCGTTTAAATGGAGACTAAGTTTTAGTTGTTTTATGTTGGGTTGTGTTGGATGAGTTTTTCCCAAGGAACATAAATGGACTTACCAAACGGTCAGATGTGCTCTTTTTCTATACCGTGAACGGATGCATGATGTCCCAGAATAGACTTATTGCTTTTGTTGGTTAAATAGAAATGGCATGTTACAGAAAGGTGTTTAACTGTGTAACTGCTGCACATGGAGAAATGACAGAAGCCAGTGTTTCTCAGGATGATTTTAGCCAAAGTCTCTTTCATGGGCAGGCAGTTGACTGGACGGCCATCTTCCTGGACTTTACTCGAGCTGCTGTTTTAACTTCTCCCATTCATTGTGATGCAGGTTATCTCTTGGCTACATAGTGTCTGTGAATCAGTTGCTCAGTCTGTCTGGATCTACTGAATTTCATGACTTTTCATCTACTGAAATGTGTTGCTACCTTATGGACATAAAAAAAAGGCATTTATGAAAATACATTCCTTTATGTTCCACAGATAAAAGTAAACTACTGGTTTGAAATCATCACTTACAAACAAATTTTTGTGTCATGTCCAATCAAAATACGTTTGTCAATATATGCCACAAGTGCTGTAATTGTGAGCTCTTTATACCACACAGAAAGAATACAGAATTCAAATCAAACACGCATACTGAAAAGGACTTTTTTTAAGTCTATGTTCGTAACATTCTGAGATTCTTTTCTATGCACTGCTTCACTTTGTATATTTTACACTTTTTTAATTTTTTTAGTTAATTGTTTAATTGGCGTTCACAGCCCTCTTCAACCAAACAACAACCGGATAAGACCTCGATGCAGACGCCTAAGACTGAGTCCAACAATCAGATGATTGCATTGTGCTCATACTGTAAAGCCATTATATAGGTTTTCAGGGTAACACTTTACAATAAGATTCATTAGTTAACATCAAGAATTACAGTACTTCCACAACATTTATTAATCTTAATGTTAATTTCAGCATTTACTAATGCATTATTAAATCTCAAATTGTGTTTGTTTACATTAGTTAATGCACTATGAACTAACAATGAACTAACTAATGTAAATGACACCTTATTGTAAAGCGTTACCGTTTTCAGCTAGGGACTCTCATCGTTGTTTCCATTTTATGCTGCACATTTAAAATGTATAATGACTTCTTGCATTTTCTTGCATAATTTTAAGCAGTAGGTGATGTACCTGCCTCTCTTTAAATAAGCGATTGAGTATATCAAAGAATGGAAATTCAGTTCTGCTCAGCTGAGAGCAATGCTTCGAGGCTGATCCAGCAGTTCTGCCTGTAGTTCATTTCTCGAGAAAAGCTCCTGTTTCACTGAAAGACTAAATAATATTGAGTCCGAATGGGAGAGAGACTAAACTCGCACCATTCAGTTATTGCTGGGTGTTACGTCATCTGATAACAGCAGTGTAACTGTCCAAAGGTCAGTATACTCAGTTCCTCTGTAGTCAGAAGTGTGTTAGCACAAACAGGTTTGTTTTCAGTGTTCACAGTCGTTCATCTCTCAAACCATCTTTATACATTTGAGTCCTCCCTCTGTAACATTACAGCAGAGGGAGCTCATGAACTGGAGAGTCAGATTTGATCACTATTGTCTCAGTAAGACTTACTGAAGATTTGTCAGGGAGACCGTCCCTGTCAGTCAAACAACTTACAAAAAACACTATAAATTACACCTACAATTACAAGAAAAATATAAATAATTGCACATCTCTGTCAGTCACAGCTGACATCAAACAAGTGAATACAAATCAATCTGTGTATAACCTGATGTGGGGTTGCAAACTCTCACTCATTTGCCATAAGACAAATGATTTTAGCCTGCACACACTACCCAACTAAACCTCACGCCAAATAACAAGAAAATGCAAAATAAATGCAATCATTTAGATTAAAATGTGCATTTTCATGCATCATAATTTCCATAACAGTAACTGTAAAGGTATCTTAAAGAGTTATTTACATTAGGCCCTAAATAATCCAATTCTTGTGAAGAGATAAATATATGAGATACTTTATATGATAAACAGATTTAATTTAGGCTTTCATTTCCATCTCAACAATGAACAACACATACATGATCAAATATGGAAAATGCTGAAGCTCAAAGCTTTGGGTGATGCACAAGAACCAATGAGGTTTTGTTCACAAGCTTCTGTGTTTACCAGGTGTGATATTCTTCACAATAATACTAAACATCACAATAAGTGAAAGGTTGTGTTTGTAAGAAACAAATTCATCATTAAGGTATTTTAACTTCTAGCTCTGGATAAAATACGAGTCCATAAACCCAATGTTTCATGTTTGTCCAGTCTATAGTCCAGTGCTCATGTGCCTGAAGCTACAGTATACTCCACCTAGGGTGAATTGCCCTAATGTGGGACATTTTTTGCATTTTGGATTTCTGTGACATATTGTGATGTGTAGCCAAAACATTAAATCCACACCCAATACCATTTTAAAAACCTCAGAATGTGTCCTAATCATATCCAAAGGGGAAATTCAGATAACACATTCATAAAAGAAATGATAGACATATTAGTGCTCTAAGTGCAAGTTGTCTGAGAAAATCTGCAGTTTCCTAATGTGGGACAGTTGTGTTCCTAAAGTGGGACACTCAGAAATTGTATTAAAATATAAAATACATAGTTTATACATACAAAGTTATACTGTTTTTTGATGGACAAACATTTCATAAGCACATTAGGCCAAAAAGTATAAGGATTGTTTTGTTTTAAATTAATTTATACTCCTTAATATCAAATTTGTCAAAACTCTATGTCACTGACATTTGGGTGGTCTTTATACAAGGTGCTTCCTGTTTGATGATTGCTCCACCTTCATATATGACTGGACATTTTAGAGGTTATGTGATTTTGATCACATGACACCACAGCTTTGCTGGCATTCATGTATTTATGGGGGAGCTACAAACACTAGACCTTAAGTGTCCCACATTAGGCAGTGTCCCACTTTAGGGCAATTCACCCTATATAGGCTACAGATTATTGTCTATATTAATCAGCCTGGTCTTGGTTTGTATAGGCTATCATATTTATTCGTATAAAAGGTGGTTTGGGGGTCTTTGAGACATCCATGAGCACGTCCCTGTACAAATATTACACACAGATTCACACCCTCCTCTCTTTAAAACAAAAACTGTTTTTTTAAACGTGTTGTTTTGCTGCCTCATGAACTTTCATTTTCGTTTCTTTCAACAGCCTGTCTGATCGAGCTGAAGACTGACTCTAGTTTCACTCAGCTCTCGGTCTTCGGTAGGTACAAGATTAAGACACAGTTTTGTACTCTGGTGTGTCAGTAATATTGTCGACAGTATTATCTGGAAGTAATATTCTCGAAATGCGCAGGTAATGTAATAATGTTATTGTCCTTTACTTTGACCGTCAACAATCATCGACGTCTGCGGTCTAAAGAAGAAGAAACTACATGCATAGTGTGTGAAGACAGAAATCAAAACGCAACTACATTTAAATTATATATTTTTTTTCTTCACATAACTGTACACACTTTATGAAATGAAAATGAAACTAAATGTGTTTTACTGTTATTGATATTAACAAAGCGAACCGTTGACAACAAATGCGGGGTGCAATTCAACGACATTATCTTATACATTTTAGCAATGTAGGCCTACATTTTTTGTAAAACATACTCATTCCGATATTTACTTAAAGCTAAAATTGTCTTTCAGCTGCCGTTTGGAGGAACAGACCTTCAAAGCAATGGACATTAACGAATATGTGAGTTAGTAGACCATTTATAAATCTCTCTCTCTCACACACACACACACACACACACACACACACATTGATCAGCTACTCACAATCTTGTAAATCAGTGGGGTAAATCATTAAATCAGTTAAATCATTTTCAATTTATTTATTTATATTTTTTATTATTATTATTATCATTTTGCTTAATGTTGATACAAAAGGTCAGATTACTTACATGGATGTGTGCAGAAGCTGCTCTTTGCTTCTCAATCATGCTGGATAACATGGATCAGCTTGTAGACTCCATGCTTTCTGTCACAAACTCTTTACAGCCCTCCTAATCACAAACTCTTAAACAAGTACAGTTTATTAAAATATGACTGTGATACACTGATAATGATAACAAAACAATATACCCTAGTAATAGACATGGTCAATTTTTCCTGACATCTGTACTACAATTAAGTGTTTAAAAAAGTAAATATTCAAAAACTGTTGTATAACTTTCTTAATCAACTAACTCTTAAATACATACCTCAGGTCTTCAGTGACCCGGGACACCATTCACTACCCTCTCCCTCCTTCTGTCTTTTAAAGTTCATTCAGACAACAACTTTCTAAGTATTACTCAATCTATTAATTATAAACAATATAACAAGAAAAACAAATATCAAAGAATGCCTGTTTTCTGATTCAATTTTTTTTAAAGTGTATAGGGTCGCTAGACCCGAGGTATGTAAATGTGTAAGTATATTTTTCCTGCGCAACTATATTTACAAATCTGATGACTCAATATGTGCAATTCATATTTATTCCTCGAGGATCAAACTGTTTGATACACAATGACGACTTGATGTTTGACTCATAATTACCGCAGTCATAAAACAAAAGAATATCATCAGCAAAAACTGAACTGGTTTGAATGGCTACTGCAGAGCAATTAGCTACTGTACGCAATGAAATATAAATGTCACTGTCATTTGATGCTGGATGTGGTGAATAAGCTGCCAGTGATCAAAATATTGATTTTGAAGTCATTGAAAATTATAGTTTTGAGAATATGTTTGATGATGACAGCGATGGTAAAATCATCTGCTCAAATTGAACCCTTCTAAGTTTCAAAAGGTAAAGAAATATGCCCTATTTTATTTTAATTGTTCTGTAATTGTTCTTAATATCAAGAGAGTTTTTTTTGCTATTGCAGCCGTTAGAGATCCAGCCGTGCTGGATATATTGGTCCGGGTCGCTAAAGACCCGAATATGTAATAATGATTGGTGAAACATTCATTTTATGTTTAAGGGTTAAGTCTTCTCACTCTTTTATAAAATGCCAAAGATGCTTTGTTTTTATGACTTAAAGGGATAGTTCACCCAAAAATTTAAATTCTGTCATCATTTATTTCATCCTCAAGTAGTTTCCAAACCTGTATGAATCTCTTTGTTCTGTGCCGAACACAAAGGAAGATATTTTGAAGAAAGTTTGTAACCAGGCTGTTTTGGGGCACCATTGACTTCCATAGAAGGAAAAAAAATACTATGGAAGTCAATGGTGCCCCAGAACTGCTCTGTTTCCCACATTCTTCAGAATATCTTCCTTTGTGTTCAGCAGAACAAAGACATTCATACAGGTTTGGAACTACTTGAGGGTGAGTAAATGATGACAGAATTTTAATTTTTGGGTGAACTATCCCTTTAATGCAAATCCTGCACCGTAAATATGCCCTTTGGTTGGATGAGCACTCAAGATAAATATCATAAACTAGGTCATTTTCCTGAAGTCACATGCTACTATGACCATAAGTTCAATAATATACAAAGGCATAAACAGAACAGTTAACAAAATATAGCTGCAAAAAGTGATGACGGGCCCAAGCCCCGGTGGTTTGTGGGCACATGCGTTCAGTCATCAGGTATTCTGGTTATTCTGGTTATTGGGGTTACAGCAATGAAAGGGTTACTCTGGAATAACTTTATAATCCCAGTTTTTCCCACAGGATTTTGTGAATGTGATACACACAGAGATAAAGATATATAAAACTTATAATGATCTAACTAATGGAAACTCAGAGAAAAGGGATTAGGCTGTAAAATAAATGAAAATGAATATTTCACAGGTATATTATTTGACTTTATTCTACAGTAGGGAAATTACAATACTTTTGTCCTAAATTACACACGTGCAAGCAGGGCCTAAAACTACCTTTTTGCCACATCTGCCATTTTAATCACGATACAAACAACATTTTCTGGTGACTTGAGAAAATCTAATTTTTTCCTGGCCATTAAACTGTTTTTGCAGTTGCTGCTATACAACTACCCATTTGAAATTAGAACCAACCATTGCATTTTAATCACAATACAAACAATGATGCTACATGTAGATGTAGCATGAGCAGTGTTTTTTTTATTATTTAAATTTGATTGTATTTCAACATTTGAAGCAAAAAAAATTGACTGACTTCAGCTTTGTGAAATTATGCTAAAATTAAAACAAAAGCAGCAGACAGGCTGTTTCACTCTTGACAGCAGGTGGCGCTTATGAGAGCAGTGATAAGAGGGGAAAAATGCCTCGAAACTTCTCTTAAGTCAGTTCCCTTCAGAAATAGATAAACCCCCACTGCAATATTTATATTTTTCATCCTATCAGTGAGCTTGCTCTGCCTGTTACCAACAGATTATTTGGGTGCATGTCTCATTTCAAAACATAGCCCAGTGACTCATTCACCATTTGATAGTAAACTCTTTAAATGCATCATGTCTTTTTCCTTGAGCACGTCTGTCTCTCTCTCTTTTTTTAGCTCCCATTAAATAGTAACATATTGAGAATAGTTGTTGATTTGTGGCAATCAATTAAAAACATATTACTCTATGGCTAGTCTTGTATTGTTATTAAAATAGGAAACATTATTTTAGCTTCTTTTTTTCAGTTTCTTGGATTATTTGCTTTATTTGATGTGCAAAACATGCAACAGCGTTTAGGCATGCAATTTGTTTAGGAACAAAATGGGTAAATGTGGTAAGTGAGTTTTGTTTTTACTCACTCTAAACCTCGTCCACAGTATATAGTTGACTGTATCTATTGTTTGTGCCACATGAGTAAAACAATAGAAAATTGCAATAGGCTGCAGTCTGTTGTATTTACAGTACTACGGTACATACAAAGTATGAGGGTCTACAGGAATGTCTTATCCAGACATATTTAGTTGAAATATATAAATAGTGTTGTAATTTTTTAATGTATAATTGTAATCATTTTTTAAACATTGTCTCATGTTTTTTTTTTTTTTTTGAATGTCAGGATTTATATACAGCAGGCTCTGAGGGTCAAGACGCTGGACCATCTCTGGATTACATGATGCATCTAAACATGACCATGAATCAGCCACACTTACAGCTAGAGGAGGTATTGACTAAACACTAGAGCGTGAGCAATAGATTTTCTGAGCACCATTATCATACCAGAATATCACTAATTTCATACTCATGATTAAATGCCAAAGTATATTGTGCAAATGAAAATTGATACATGCATTTGTAATAATTATCAAACAAGCAATTTGCTGAAACTTCTTTTTTTCACATTTTTGCTCCCAGTCTTTGTATCTGGTGTTTATCTGGTAATCATACCATTCACATCAGTTTAGTGTTCAAACTCACCAGATCATTCTCTCCCTCAGTATTGTAAGAGATGAGGATGCTCTTTTTCTTTATTACTGCAGCCATTTGTGAATTTACAAATACAAATTACAATTAACAAATGAAATGCTCTAATAATAACATCAATATCAAATATGGAAAGTCAGCATTCATAACTGTTTTTCCTATAACAGGACATTTACACAGCTGGTGATGAAACGCCACAACCCTCAGCACCACTGGATATAGCTAAGTTTAAAATCAAAGTGGACTGGACAGAACCATTTCCAGAGAGATGGAGAGCAAGATTACACAAAGCCCTTCAGAGCTGGTTATCCAGACTGGAAGGAAAACCATCTGTCCACAGCGTTAAACTCATGGATGATCAATCCTGGGCAGAGGTGCAGATAACACCATCAACAGGTGAGAGAATCTCATATATACAATACAGTTTCAATTTAAATCTCATGTATGCTAGTATCTGAAATAGCTCAAATACATACAATATTTGACCATATTACAGTTTTTCTCGATTGCTAACACACTATAACTGATTCATTTGGCACAATTTTCCTAAACCATTCATTCAGTTCTTGAAACAAAGATACGTTTCTCAAAACTTTTAACACATTTCACACATGTTCCAATTTGCTCAGTGTTTTCTGCAGAACTCTACTCAAGAACGGCATCATTTTGCACATATTTAACCATGTTCTCATTTAGAAAACACAAACACACAATATAACTACCTCAAGAATCACAGAATGAACACAAATAGCACACATTTATCCATGTATGAACATTGATCAGCAAAACTGATGACACAGCAGTCAGAATCTCAGGATGATATGAACAAGAGCACAGCTGATTACCGTATGTGTTTGGAAAATGAATCCTGGTAGTGGGAGACAAAGTGGACAAGGTCAAAGGTCATGTGTTCTTGATGAAATATAAAGCAGTATAGTTGAGCATGTTCTTGTGCATGGAATGATCATAAGGAAAGCTGGCCTGCCAACACGTTGGGCCTACAGGCTCATCTTGAGGGTTTTACACTACTTACACATTCCACTTGCAGTACATAGTAGCAGTATTTCAGATGAGAGGACTTTCACTATTCTTTGTACTGTAAATACTGTACCACACATCCTCAAACTCGTAACTGTTGAATTGATTTGTAGCCAAGTACTTCTTACATGTATTTGTGCAGAACTGAGAGTTGACTGTCTAGGGGAGGAAACATATTTTGTCAGAAGACTGAAACTGCTATAGTATAACAAATAAGGATATTACCAATACTGTAATGCAACTTGGCAGAGGATGCAGAATTTATTCATTTATTTATTTATTGCTGTACAGTAACTGACAGTATATTCCAATGTGTGTTTACTGTATATTCTGTTGTTTGGTTTTTGAACTTTTCTCTTCCTAGTGCTTTTCATCTACTGTAAGATCACTTTACAGTAGTGTAATGAAAGTAAACTTTAAAAGGTTATTGCTGAATAAAGGTAAAAAGGTTATTGCTGACTTTTACTGTATCTGAACCCATCTATTTATGCTGCATAGTCATTGACTAGCTAAAGCAGTGGTCTCAAACTCAATTCCTGGAGGGCCACAGCTCTGCACAGTTTTGCTCCAACCCTAATGAAACACAGCTGATTCAGCTAATCAAGGACTTCAGGATTACTAGAAACTTCCAAGCAGCTGTGAGTTGGAGCTGGTTGGAGCTAAACTATGCAGAGCTGTGGCCCTCCAGGAATTGAGTTTGAGACCACTGAGCTAAAGGATTCTTGTTTCCTAAAATGAAGTAAAGTAAAAGTAAAATGAAGTGTTACGTCTTGATCCAGTATGCTTCAAATGACTTTATTTGAGAATCAAATGTGAAGATTAAAGGTCAGTATTTCCATCTGTCATGTAAGAGACTACAGTTTGATTTATGGGCCATGGCTGAATTAAATTACAAACAAAGAAAATTGAGCTTGTTTTAATGGCAATAAAATGAGCCTGCTTTAAAAATCCAATAAAGTTGCTTGAAATTTGCTGAAAGAGCAAGCACAGAAACTGAATAAATGTAGGAACATGTTAGAACATTTAGTGCCTCTCATAACTGACTATACAACAGATAACTGAATTAGCCAATCAAATCACTGCGCTGAGAAGTCCATAAAGCTTTAATGAACTGTTGCACACATACAAAACCTCCTTTTCTGACAAATTCCTTTAATTATGGTATAAATTCAATTCAATTCAATTCAAGTTTATTTGTATAGCACTTTTTACGATACAATCGTTGTAAAGCGCTTTACAGGAAATTAAGTTTCTACAATATATTTATACATTGTAGAAACTTAATATATTAACTTATGGCAAAATTTGTTAATTCTGCATGTTGTTGGGGATCAGAGGTTGGCATCCTCAGAGGTTGGCATCCCTAAATGTGTTGTTATGGCTCGTGTAAAATTAATACTAGGTTTCCAGAGTGGTTAGTTAATGGACTTTCATATATTCTGTTCTCAGAATCAGCCAGTAATCCAAGAAAAATGCAAGCTTTGAATCAGAGTTGTTGATCTTTATGACATTGACCTTTGTTGATTTTACACATCTGTAACTGAATGTTTTTTCCATTAAATAAAACGACTGTATGAATAAATTCTGTGAGTTTAGGCAGTTTTGTGTGAGTTTCATTAACTTTGTCATAAGGTCGGTTAATTTGAATGTTTTGTGGTTGTCAGTGCTGGAAAGACACACACACACACACACACACACACACACACACACACACACACACACACACACACACACACACACACACACACTTGCATATGTGGTTTACGGGGATTCTCCATAGGCGTAATATTTTTTATACTGTACAAACTGTATTTTCTATCCCCTTACCTTAACCTAAACCTACACCTCACACAAAACTACAGGCAATTTTTGACACACACTCTCAGAACTAAAGGTACAAAAGCTGTCACTGGGGCGGTACCTTTTCAAAATGTACACTTTTGTACCTATTAAGATCAAATATGTACACTTTAAGTACTAATATCTATCTTTAAGGAACCAAAATGGACCCTTTAGATACAAACATGTACCTTTTGAAAAGGTACCGCCCCAGTGACAGCTTTTGAGAGTGCAGGATGTGTCCTCATAAACCATGTTTATGTTGTAGTACCCATGACATTATTCACATGTGTGTGTCCTCATAAACCAGATACCAGAACACACACTGTTAGACACACTCCACTTCTGTATTTTAAATCAAATAAAATGTCACAGTTGCCTCTATGTTATTGTTTTAAGGCTGTGTACTAAATGTACTCTTATTTTTTTCCCTGTAGCTCTAAAGGTTTTAAAATATCACAGAACGGCATCTCTTAAGTTTAAAGATTATAAGGATGGTAAAGTTAAAGGAGATAAGGAAGTGACTGCTCAGATTTATCTGGATGAAGCACATTCTGTGACTGAACCACAAAAGTCCCTGAAGGAGAACAAAGCTCCATCATCAAAGGTATCATGCTTACTTCATCTAGAATTATAGCAAAGGCACAATCATCTCATCAGTTTATTCATCGGTTTTTAAGCTTTCGATTGCTGAGAGCATATGCAACTGATGGACCTACTACAATCCACACTAGTAACTGTGGTAACACTTTATTTTATTCCACTTTAGACATTTTACTAACTATAAGTGACCTTGCAACTACGTCAACTAATTCTCATTCATTTTCAACTACATGTCTACTAACTCTCAGAGTAGACTGTTAGGTTAAGTTTAGGGTTAGTAGAATAAGTTGACATATACTTGCGAAGTTTCTCACAGTCAGTATATTGTGGACCCATCAAAATAAAGTGTTAGAAGATATTACGCAGACAGTCTACTAATACTCTAATGACTGCTAGTTGACATGTAGATGCAAAGTTACTTATTAGTAGAATGTCTGAAGTGGACGATCAAAATAAAGTGTTACTGTAACTGTTAAGCTACTTCTGTTCAGACTCTTAGTACAGTAGTGGTAATAAACTCATATGACCTGTAGCAATAATTTGGTATTAATTCAGTTATCTTCATTTAGCTGTGGGTATGAAATTCTTAAATGAAATCCCATCATATGTTTTTAGGTGAACAGCACTAAACCTGTGACTTCAGCAGTATCAGAAGACACAAACTATAGTGAGGATGATGTTACAGCTAACAGAGCTTCAAAAGATGCTGAGATCACAAAAACGTTTAAAATGACCCATGAGACCTCAGATGGACTCCCTGTTCCCCTCCTTCATTGTTGGTACATGCTTCATGCTTACAGAAAGGAGCTGGAGCTAATTGAGAAACAACATGGAGTCTTTATGCAAGCAGAAGTGTCAGTCTCATTCAAACCCACCCAGAGATCAAGCCCTGATTCTGTCTCCAAAGCCTCTGAGGACTTTCAGAAGCTTGTCATGGGATGTGTGGATAGTTTTAGCGTAGCTACCATTAATCATAATGACATGGATTCAGATATTGTGAAGGAGGCCCTTCGTAACATCCAGTCAGAGAAGACAAAGATGATGTTCACCATGTCTGCCAGTGACTGCCAGTTCTTTGGACCGAAGAAATTTACAGACTTGATTAGAAGAGAGACAACAAGAGTGGAACAACAATTCAAAGACAAATCAAATGAAATGGATGTAGATAACAACATTTCTCCACAAAGCAGATCTTTACTGCAGATGGACACAAAATACCTTCAGACTCAACTTGAGATGGACAAGGTTCATTGGGATCTGATAAAACTTTCCTATCAGGAACAAATATCACAGCTTGAAATAAAGTACAGTGTGTCATTTAATGAAGAAAAACTGCAGAAAAATGTAATTAAGGTTCAGGCTCGATCCAAAGTATTTCAGCATTTTAATCTTGAAAGTCATGCCCTCAGAGCTTTAACACATCTGTACCTGAAACTAGCCTCATCTGCTGTCAGCTGTGAACTCAAAAACCCTACAGATAAAACTACTGTGACTCCACTAGTACAGAAACTTCAGCAGCGCATTATTGTGTTGTTGCAGCAGATGTATTCAGTCCCTGGAAGCTCGTTGGACTGCCAGAACATCTCGGTCCTGCTATTGCTGATATTGAGAGAAACTTCAGAAGAACGTGTTTGATGACAAGATGAAGAAACTGATTGGTTACTCAGGTGACATCCCTCATGCAAGAGGAATCAAATATAATCAGATGCCTGATTATGGTCCAGGAGCAGTGGGTGGAGCAGGACGGGATGAGGGAGTGAATTTTAGAGGGAGAGGCGAAACAGATATGGTTTCAATGAAGAATTGAAGATAATTCTAAACATGACAGTAAAGGTGCTCAAGCTGAAGAGGAGACATGCACTATTTGTATGGGACAGTTTCACCAACAAGACAAACTGAAATGTGGGCATGAATTCTGTCAGGAATGTATCAATATGTCAGTGAAGAGTCTGGGATCCATCTGTCCTGTGTGTAAAGAAGTGTTTGGGAAATTGGAGGGAAACCAACCGGAAGGAACAATGACTGTAAGAAAGAGCAGATCGAGTCTCCCTGGATATCCAAAACGTGGCACTATTGAAATATACTACAACATACCAGATGGTATTCAAACGGTAAGAATATGTAAAATTTCATTTATTAATTTAATAATTGAAAAATATAACTTTTTATTGCACTGTGTATAACTGCAGAGTACAGTAGATGAAAAGCCCATGTTGTAGTGCCTTTTCTAAAAAGGGACATATGTGACCTCCTAGTATTTTGTTTAGAGTTATTGTAATACATAAATTTTTCATCCTTACTTTAGAAGAAGCATTCAAACCCGGAAAGTATTTTCATGGAGCAAATCGTCATGCGTACCTGCCAGACAACAAGGAAGGAAATGAAGTGCTCAGACTGCTGCAGAGGGCTTTTCAACAGAAACTGATCTTTACTGTTGGGAAATCTACAACTTATGGTTTAGGGAATGTTGTCACCTGGAATGATATTCATCATAAGACCAATACACACGGCGGGCCTGAAAAGTATGAGTTCATTTAAAGTCTGCTTTTACTTATTTGGGTTCCATGTAAATTATCAGTGTATCTGAACTTTTCTGTTGTGTTACAGCTATGGTTATCCAGACCCTGACTACCTGAAGAGAGTGAAGGATGAGTTGAAAGCCAAAGGCATTGAATGAGGATTTGATTTATATGTTCTCAAATGCACATACAAGCCTAATAATTAAACAAACTATTTACTGATTATTAAATGTAATCATATTTTTATATACAGTGACTTTCAGAAGTATTCAGACCCTTGACTAGTCATGTTTGTGAATGTATTCATAATACACACCTGGATGCCTGAAGAACACACTTTATAAATGGTCAAGAACTAAATTATTCATTAAACATTTGTCGCCACCTACAGGTGGTGTTTGTGTCATATGTGACCCTGGACCACAAAACCAGTCAATTTTTTTAAATTGAGATTTATACATCAACTGAATAAATAAGCTTTCCATTGGTGTATAGTTTGTTAGGATAGGGTAATATTTGGCTGAGATACAACTATTTGAAAATCTGGAATCTGAGGGTGCAAAAAAATCAAATATTGAGAAAATCACCTTTAAAGTTGTTCAAATGAAGTTCTTAGCAATGCGTATTACTAATCAGAAATAAAGTTTTGACATATTTACAGTATGAAATTTACAATATATCTTCATGGAACATAATCTTTACTTAATATCCTAATGATTTTTGGCAATAAAAAAAATAAAATAAAGAATATCTCTTCTAAATAAAAGAAGATAATTTTGACCCATACAATGTATTTTTGGCTATTTGTGGTCCAGGGTCACGTATTGATTTATCTATGACAGGTCTAAACCAGCCACGGTACCAGTGCAAAAAACACATTCAACATAACATTTCATTATCATCATCAACAAAAATACCCCAGATATATTGAGATGGCATTGTTGTAACATCCTACAGCCCTAGCTAAAGGGCATCATTTAGGTCATTTGGCACAGAGATGTGCATCCATGTGTGTGTGTACTTGTTTAACCTTCATTGTGAGGACCAAATGTCTCGACAAAGATAATAAAACTTAATATATTTGACATTGTGGGGGCACTTCAGGCCCACAAGAAAAACTACTTATAAATCATAGTTTATTTATTAAAACTTAATTTTAGGAAAGGGGGCCAATTTAACCGTGTTTAAGACGACAAATTTAAACACAACGCACACACATTCTGGCCATGTTCAAATGTGTAATAATTTTTTTAAGCAGATTTACCTCTAGATTTACCCACGTATTAATCCTTCTTTAGTTTATTGCGACATTGCTTTACTGTGCTACAGTAAATGTATTAATGTTACAATGTAAACTAAGACTTTTCTACTTGAGAAACAATGTTGAACTGAACAACTAAAAAGGACATGAACAAATACAACATCTGATGTTTGCATACATGCATATGTAATTTGATGGTCTGGGTAATGCTTTGCGTCTTCTGTAAAATTCCTTTGAAATATACTGTTTGTCATGTTGCTCTCTCTTTTCAAATATGCTTTTTTCTTGGTAAATTGCTGCATATTTAGCTCTTGTTTCAGAAAGCAAAATATCAAAATCCTTTGATTAATCTTGATTTAGTCATATTGAAAATGACACTTTAATACTACAAAATGTATTGAAGTTCTAACTTTTGGAAAGATTATTCAAATATTGTAAATATTGTAATAAATAAAAGTAAAGAAAATCATTTATCATTAAATTATTTCCAAATTGTGTTTGTTTATTTTTGTTTGTTTGTTCTCTTGTATGATTTAAATGTAACAAAACATTTGTATTCCCTATTAAAAATACTAAAACAAAACAAAAAAAATCGCCGTTTTTTTAACCATAATGCTATTAAACACATTTTTATTTACAAATTATATGCAAACTGGTTTCTAAATTTCAACTGGTTTTTAAACTGACGGTGGCCGAGAGAGCTGTAACTTAGAGAAACACAGCCAATAGAAAAAGCACCCAGTAAATTATGAACATATTCATCAGTTTGACAGCTTATGTACTGCAAACACTCACAACACAACCAAATACAGAAATGTGTCTGCATATACAACCCAACCCAATACAGAAATGTGTTGCAA
Organism: Schizothorax lantsangensis; assembly: GCA_027422415.1. Classification (NCBI taxonomy): domain Eukaryota; kingdom Metazoa; phylum Chordata; class Actinopteri; order Cypriniformes; family Cyprinidae; genus Schizothorax; species Schizothorax lantsangensis. The sequence continues at coordinate 42 of JAPDDO010000280.1, read as the reverse complement.
GTAGCACAGACCACAATGGAACCCGTTACAAAAATTAACCAA